>JALIGW010000046.1:2090818-2278318 GCA_023053685.1 Diadophis punctatus similis
GTAAGTGTATTAAAAGCCTGGGAAAGGATAGAGAACATGCTATTGTTATTAATTAGTATATATAGCATTGTTGCGGTAGCCAGGAGACCACAATGCTACTGCAGAGTAATAGTTTGGCTTGCCAAAGTACCAGCCCTGTTATAGAAATACTTGTGCACTTTCCAAGATGCGCCATAGGAGCAAGGGTGGTATTTGTCAGGCCGGAGCCATCTCTGATTGGAGACTTTGGCCTGCCACACTTTATGTTTAGAATGTATTCTTGCTGTGGGAATTTGGGAGGGGCTGTTGCATGGGGGATGTAGAGATGTAGCCATAACAAATTCCTTCTAGATTCTCAAGGTCATCCTTTGTTCAGCACCTGCCCACAAGCTGATGGGAGTAATGGACACGTTGGCAAAAGACGACTGGTAAACGTGATGAACTTGTGGGTGTGGGAACAAGGGAATGAACTTTAAACTGGGTGGAGAAACCCTCCTAGCATTAGATTCGGGTTTCTCACAGATGTGCCAACATGGCTCTGTTAATAAATTGGAACTTTGAGGAATACTCTGCCTTGGACGCTGATTTAGTTTTGGATGCTATTTGGAACCCTGACACTTTGGATGCTATTTGGAACCCTGACATTACCGGTTCGCAAATGTGAGCATGCACAAGTGCAGAGCCTCGAAAACATGGATAGATGGAACATCATTATGTCTGGGCGGGTGGGCGGGGACACCCACAGTCGCCACTACCAGTTCATCTGAACCAGATAGAACCAGCTGAATACCACCTCTGCATAGGAGAGCGAGCTGGCTTTGCACCAGAGAGAAAAATGAGTGGTTCTTCCTGCAGAATCACCCAAGGCCCCTTCCATTCATGGAGCTGCTTCACAAATGGGCATTGCAACTAAGAAAGTTCAGAGCCATCAGGAATCTGGCTGCCTGCACAGAATACCAGCTTGTCTCTCCACCAAAGTGGTACCTATCTATCTACTCGCATAGAACATACTTTTGAATTGAATAGAAGGTGGATAGAAGTTGGTGGATAGTAGCCGAAACGAGTGACAGGAGATGACCCTGCCATGCAGAGCTAGAGTTCAAACCACTGGAGCTGAGGCCATCTCCAGCGTCATTAGCCACTGCGCCTTTTCTAGAGAACATGTGTGTGCATTGAATGATACTTATCTTACGATTGGCTGATGAAGTTTTCAAACAAATATTTCTTAGTGATCTGATTTTTACTAGGAGTTTGTACTATATAGCCTCGAAAGCTTTGAATTAATTTCCATCAATTAATTCATTAAAAGAAGTTTTAAAATTTACTTATTTTCATTTCCCCCCACCTTTCTCTGTCACACAAACTTATTTCCATGCTACAATAATAATAATAATAATAATAATAATAATAATAATAATAATAATAATAATAATAATAATAATAATAATAATAATAATAATAATAATAATAATAATAATAATAATAATAATAATTCTCTTGCTGACTTACATAAAACAGATACAGATTAAAATATCTAAGGTAACAACAAAACAACCATTAAAACAGAGGGAAAATACAAATAAAATACAAATAGGATAAACAAGGGGAGGGCAAGATTTATACCACAGAAATGTCCTCTGAAACTTTCTGGACTTCAAAAGCAGCCAAAAATCAGAATAGAAAATAAATGGTTACTTCTCCAATAGTGGTAGAGAACAATTTCAATAAAATAAAATTTTCCAATACATCTTGGTCTTACTTTTATTGCTATTCAAGGTTTGTCCATTTTATTTTTAGAATTTATTGAATTATTCATTGAACACAAAAAACAGGGAGGCTTTTGCAGGTTGAAATCTGAGAATTCAACTTTTGCAGGTTGAAATCTGGGAAGGCATTTTTATTTGATAACTGGAATGTATGAATGTAGTCTTTTGCTATATTTGCGAAGTGGAATAGGATCTTGTACAGACAGTCCCTATTTTTATATCAGTGGCTAACAGAAGGAACAAAGAGATATACTTAAATTAAAATTATTGAATATATATATTATAGTAATATATCAATTAAGTTATATTTCTATGGGAAAACAAAAGAAATCCGGGGAGCCCTACATTGTTAATTGATATTTATATTTGTTTTTACCAGTGTCTATGTCCAAATTTTTTATATGCCCTTCTTTTGGAATAGAAGATGTTACCTGTGGGATTTTGTAAATGCTCAGAATGTTTGACATAAACTGACAAATGAAAGCATTATGTCCTGCAAAAACAGTTACTGCATTGTCTTTGAGATCACACTTGTAGTTTGGGATGAATCTTCCCTTTGAAGAAAGAAGTTCCATGGAAGCGACATAAATCCACCTTGCCAGGGAATAGCTATTGAAATCATGTATGCCCAATGTGATATTAGGTAAAATGCAGAGATTTTCATTGATTTCTTTGATTGCAAATTCCAAGGCCAGGATATGCTGAAAATTCTGAAGATGAATTCTGAAATGAGTGTTAGAAACTTTGTTACATTTCTTCTGGTTTAGAATGGCAATATTTATTTATTTATTTATTTATTTATTTATTTATTTATTTATTTATTTATTTATTTATTTATTTATTTATTTATTTATTTATTCAAACATGTATAGGATAGTAGTTGTTTGTATAAACATAACATAAGTAAAAAAATGTACCGATAAAAGAGGACAATAGGACAGTAGGACAGGGACGGTAGGCACAGTGGTGCGCTTATGCATGCCCCTTACAGACCTGCATTGTCGTTTATATTTTTTTACTTGTACTCTGGAAGACATGATTTCATCACTCTAGAACAGGGGTCGGGAACCTTTTTGACTAAGAGAGCCATGAAAGCAAAAAATTTGGAAATTTATTTCAGTGAGAGCCATATAATATATTTTAAAAGTGAATTCAACTAAATGTCAATAGGGAAAATGGGATATTGAGAGAATCCCTGTCTTTGTGCTGTTTAATTTGTTGCTGCTGTAGCAGCTTCCTTGCTCCAAAGTGATATTTGTCTTTGAGTTGGTGATTTCCATCATAGCATTGGTAATGATTCTTTCTTTCTTTCTTTCTTTCTTTCTTTCTTTCTTTCTTTCTTTCTTTCTTTCTTTCTTTCTTTCTTTCTTTCTTTCTTTCTTTCTTTCTTTCTTTCTTTCTTTCTTTCTTTCTTTCTTTCTTTCTTTCTTTCTTTCTTTCTTTCTTTCTTTCTCTCTGCAAACCAATCCCCACCATGGCTCCTTTCTCCCTCGCCCAGCCCTCTTCCAAGACACCAAGTGCGGGGAACCGCACCAAGCGAGGTAGATGGGTGGGTTGCTCCCCTCCCCTTGGAGGAAGAAGGAGCCTCTGTCGCTGTCTCTCGCGGGGTTCCAGCCACCCGACTGAGTCCCCGACCGCGGCACCGGCAGGGTTAACGCGCATGGGAGGGAAGGAGAGAGCGCGCTACCGCCGCCGCTGCTACTTTCGCTGCTCCAATATTTCTTTGGTGGGCCTGCGCAGGAGGGACCGCTGAGCAGAGGCACCCGGCGAGCGGGGTGAGAGGCGTGGGGATGCCAGAAGTGGCGGCGGTGGCGACAGGCTCCTGCCCGTGTCTCCCACCCGCCTCTTGCCTTAAGCTGCCGGGCGCTTCTGCTCCATGGTCCCTCCCGCGTGCGCCCAACAAAGAAATATCGGAGCGGTGAAAGCAGCAGTGGCGGCGGTAGCGCTCTCTCTCCTCCCCCATACGCATTAACCCTGCCGGTGCCGCGGTCAGGGACTCAGTAGGGTGGCTTGAGCCCCGCGAGAGACAGCGACAGAGGCTCCTTCCCAGCAGGAGACGCAGGTTGGCGGCGGGGCTCCGGGGCTTCTTCAGCCGCTTGGCTGGAGAACGGCGGGGATGTGGCCATGGCCGTTTTTAGCTCCCCCCGGCTCGGAATTTTCAGTACCCGGCGTATAAGACGACCCCCGACTTTTGAGAAGATTTTCAAGGGGTAAAAAGTCATCTTATACGCCGGCACATACGGTATAACATTAATCCAGTGGTGAAATCCTCCCGGTTCGCCCGGGCCAGTCCTTCGGCATATAGCCGATGGAACTGGCAGCGGTTGCGGCGCGGAGCTTCTCCCGCCCGCTTTCCCGTCCCGGCTGAACGCCGCCATTTGGGTTATTTTTCCCTCTGTGCACGCGCGCGCATGCACAGAGGGAAAAATAACCCAAATGATTGTGTTCAGCCGGGACGGGAAAGCGGTGATTGTGTTCAGCCGGGATGGGAAAGCGGGCAGGAGAAGCTCCGCGCCGCAACCGCCGCCAGTTCCATCGGCTATACACCGAAGGACTGGCCCGGGCGAACCGGGAGGATTTCACCCCTGCTGCTAGCCATATGCAATCATCAAAAGAGCCACATCTGGCTCGCGAGCCATAGGTTCCCGACCCCTGCTCTAGAATAAAGAAAAAATCTAAATAGATTAATAATCCAACCAAAATCATGTAGAGCAGATGTTTGGAATCAAACTTGTCTGAAAGATTCTTAATGATGAAATGAAATTTCCTACCCTTGTTCCTATTTTTAATATTTCCCTTTTCTAAATTAGAGAAATACAAATTAGGTATAATTGGATTCTTCACACCACTAAAAGAACTGAAGTTTTATGCAAGAGTAGAGGAACCATCCTAGCTCAGGAATCATGGTGAGAGAAGGAGGAGAAGGGGAAGGAGAAGGAGAAGGAGAAGGAGAAGGAGAAGGAGAAGGAGAAGGAGAAGGAGAAGGAGAAGGAGAAGGAGAAGGAGAAGGAGAAGGAGAAGGAGAAAGGGAAGGAGAAGGAGAAGGAGGAGAAGGAACAACTTCCTACTTAGAGCTAGGATAAATAACCTGTCTCTTTGAGTATCTATGTAATGCTGCTACGATAGGGAAAGAGAATCTACTTGATTGTAACTCAAATAATAAAAACAAAAATGATATAAATAATTACCACATATGCAAACACATAATACATTTTTTAAATAAAATAAATATTGCCTTCACCCTGGAGAATTTCTCAAACAAATATCTTGCCAGAATAAATACCTTGGTTTTTTCCCCTTTTACTCCTTTAAAAAATAACTACATGAATTAAGAGGTAACTTTATATTTGTACCTATAATTGCTGTAAGGAAATTTGGAAGCTTCTTCTTTCTATTTCTTTTTATTCTTCCCCTTTGTTTTGTCTTTGTTCTCTCTTTCCCTTTATCTCTTTTCTTTATATTACAGTAGTTTTTGTTTCTTTTTCTTTTTTGTAATAAAAATTAATAAATAATAATTACATGAAATCATCAACTTTTTCTTCTGATGGATTCCTTATGAATGGTATGGAGCTGGAAAACATGGAAATTTGAGAAGTAATTCCACCAATAACCAGATCTTCCGAATGATATTTCTTGTGCTTAATAAGGACTGGATCTCCCACATTGCATTTACTGAGAGGAATATAATGTGTAATCCGAGGCAACAACATTAATAAAGTTGCAAGGAACAAAATCATGTTGGGGAACAGATGTTCTTTTGGGTGAAATGTACCATGTAAAGAATCGGACTGAAAAAGCTTCAGGTTCTCCACTTGCATTGCAAGACAGAAAAAAAAGATAATATTAATATCCTACAGTTTTATTTCATTGTTTTGTTCTGTTCCTTATGTCTCCAGAGGGACTTGAAGTAATTATGGAAATTTTCATAATGGCAGGAAGATAAACATTATATGCTTGGGGAAGGTGTTGCTATGATGTAGTTGAAGAATACTTGGCATGTTTTCCAAAAATCAACACTGGCTATTTTTGTGAGACTATGGGATTAAAAAAAATGAATATGTGCTATGATTATCATGTTTGACTCCTAGTGAACATACCGATAGACCTTGTCCATGACAATCTATCTCAAAACTGTTCTTTCCCAGTCTCCCAAAACAGCACTCATCACCATTGTATGTGTATCCATCTGTTTTACTACTGATTGTCCTCTTCTTATTTTTCCTTCCACCTTTCCCAGCCTTAAACACTTCTACAGGGAATTGGCTCTTTACATAATTAATCAAAAGTATGATAGTTTGACTCTGGTCATTTGTTATTTCAGTGACAAGCATAGCATCATTGGATCCTCTACTCCTAACCCCTGAGCTAGTCTAGAAAGATACCATGATTCTTGGTATTAAAAGTTTGTAAGGCATCAAGGAAAGCTGGAATGGGTGTACTGCCTCTATCCTGCTCCCACCAGAGATTATCCATGGACATAATCAATGTCTCAGTTCCATACCGAAGTCTGAAAACTCACTGAAATGAATCTAAGCAGTGGTGGGATTCAGCTGGTTCGGGCTGGTTCGGGCAAACTGATAGTTAAATTGCTGTCTGGCCCCACCCCTCCCCACCCCTTCCAGGAGTCCCCACACACCCTACTAGGCCCAAAATGGGGTGCGGGGTGCTGCATCCCCCGCAGTCTGTTTTCGCTCCCAGGAGCTGCAGGGAGGCCTACGAGGCCCAAAACGGGGCAAGGGGGGTGCGTGTCCCCCCAGCCCATTTTTGCTCCCAGGGGGGTGCAGGAAGCCGAGTGCTGCCTGTCACATACTCCTGGCTGCACCCACCATGGCCACGCCCACCCACCCAGCCATTAGGGCAGAGAACCGGTTGTTAAATTATTTGAATCCCACCACTGAATCTAAGTAATCTATTTCTTCTAGAATTGCCTGAGGTTACAGCATGGTTACACAATAGAATTTTTCCTAAAAAGGAAAATTGGATCCAGAACAAAAATTATCAAATATGATTGGGTCCATTCTTGGTTTCCTGAATCAGTGGGACCATCCATGTTCTAAATAGTACATTTGCCACTGTCTGAACCTAATCACATGTTGTATCCCAAGAAGCCTTGGCTAACCAGGAGGGACATGACTTACTCAAAACAATGCCCCCATATTTTCACACACTTATTGCTACAAGGTAGGCCTGAATGGATGTCTAGAAGGATCTTTGTTCTGAATGGATCTCTACAAGGATCTTTGTTCTGGAAGGCAGGTGTTTCAATAAAGAAGACATTATTTTATTGAGTGGACCAGCTATCTTGCACATAGGAGCCTTAAAAGAATTTGAAAATATTGTGAAGCAGAACTGTAAACATTCATTAGACTTTATTTATGAATTATTTATGAAATGTATAAACATACATTTATGTTTCATCAAGTCTCATCAAAAGTGTATGTTTGATACCTAGGATTCAACTGACAATTGATATGCAGCAAGGGGAGTATCAATGAATGACAGAGTTTTACTGTAAATTTCAAAAGTAGATAACAGTGGTATCTATTACTATATTATCCCAGGTATGATTGGCAAATTGAATCCCAATTATATCAATATTAGCAATAGCAATAGCACTTAGACTTTTATAGCACTTCACAGTACTTTACAGCCCTTTCTAAGCAGTTTACAGAGTCAGTATATTGCCCCCAACAATCTGGGTCCTCATTTTACCCATCTCAGAAGGATTGAAGGCTGAGTCAACCTTGAGCCTGGTGAGACCTGAACTGCCAAACTGCTGGCAGCCAGTGATCAGCAGAAGTAGCCTGCAGTACTGCACTCTAACCACTGTGCCACCACAACTCCAATATTCCTTGGATATGTGATAAAGAATTAGAAACATTTGTAGTGAAATTGTGGAAAATCTCAATGATTTTGGAAGTCAAGAGGGAAGAAAGGCTAGTTTTGATTTTATTTCCTATTCTGTCACTTCCTTCTGCATAACAAAAAACATTACACATCAGTAAATTTACTGAAATGGCATGAATGCTATCCATAATGAAGATTAAATATGATAACATATGTGCCGGCGTATAAGATGACTTTTTACCCCTTGAAAATCTCCTCAAAAGTCGGGGGTCATCTTATACACCGGGTACTAAAACTTCCGAGCCGGGGGAGCTGAAAAACAGTCGCATCCCTGCTGTTCTCCTGCCAAGCAGCCAAAGGAGCCCTGGAGCCCTGACGCCGCCCTGCATCTCGGTCTCTTTGGGCTTGTCCGGCAGCCTGCTGGGAAGGCTGCAGTGCATGGGAGGGAAGGAGAGCACATGCTACCACCGCCACTGCTGCTATTGTTCTCTGCCGTGTCTCCCCTGTCACTGTGGCAGCACCGGGGAGCCCGCGTCCTTGTCAACAATGAAGACACTGTGCATGTGGAAGGCACCATGGAAGCAGAGGCACCTGGCAAGCGAGGCGAGTGGCGGCATCGGCGGCAGGCTCCTGCCTGCGTTTCCCACCCGCCAGCCTCTCATTCTTTTAAATGCTAAGGCAAGAGGTGGGCAGGTGGGCGGGAGACACTGGCAGGAGCCTGCCACCAATGCCGCCACTCGCCTCGCTCGCCAGGTGCCTCTGCTCTGCGATCCCTCCCATGCATGCAGCGTCTCCATCATTGACAAGGACGTGGGCTCCCTGGTGCAGCCACAGCAACCGGGGAGACTTTGCACATGCAGTGCCTTGCGCGAAGGACACGCCGGAGTAGCAATAGCTGCAGCGGCAGCGGTAGTGCGCGCTCTCCTTCCCTCCCATGCGCATTAACCATGGTGGCGGCGTGGTCGGGGACTCAGTCAGATGGCTGGAGCCCCACGGGAGACGGCAACAGAGGTTCCTTCTTCCTCCTGCAGGGAGAAAGACAGAAGGAAGGAAGGAAGAAGGAAGGAAGGAAGGAAGGAAGGAAGGAAGGAAGGAAGGAAGGAAGGAAGGAAGGAAAGAAGAAGAAAGAAGAAGAAAGAAGACAGGCAGACAGACAGACAGACAGACAGAAAGAAAGAAAGAAGTTAGGAAGGAAGGAAGACAGACAGAAAAAAGAAAGAAAAAGAAAGAAAGAAAAAAGAAAGAAAGAAAGAAAGAAAGAAAGAAAGAAGTTAGGAAGGAATGAAGACAGAAAGACAGTAAAAACTATAGATTTAAAAGGCTATATAGTTAATATGGATATAGTTGTTTATTATGGTAAAAAATGTAACTAAAATATGTAAAGCTCTGAGGATAGCTTATTGGAGTTAGGGGCTAAACAGAATAGCCAAAATGTCTATTTGTTGTTGTGTATGTCAGTGTTGTATTGCTGTATAGTTTTGTGTATTTAATAAAAAATTAAAAAAATACTTAAATATGTAACCTCTTCTCATTCCATTCAAGTCTCTTTTAGATGCTTACCAATTACCATAAGTTTTTCTATGAGCTATGTGAGTTATTAGTGAGTGACTCATAATGAGACAAATTAAATTTCTGTCATAATTTGGAAAAATTATAGTGCACTGGACTAAAAGAGTCCTAGACATATTCTAGGTCTATGTTTGTGGTTTAGTGTGTTTAGTTCACTGTATGTTTTTGTATATATGTATATATGTATGTTTGTATTGTTTTTAAAGGAAAAATCAATAAAGACTATTAAAAAAAATAAAATAAAAGAGTCAGTTTTGTTTCTTTATTAGCTGCTTCTTTGTGTTCAAATCAGGCCTCAGAACAATAATGTAGCATTTAGGGGCAAAGATGCAACCCAATAATCCAGCTGCAGAAGCCAAAATAGAAGAAATCTCTACCGCCACCATATATTTCCCCTTAGTGCTCAGATAGCTGGGAACAAATGATATCCAGGCACTACAAAAGACCAACATGCTGAAGGTTATAAATTGGCATCATTGAAACTATCCGGCAGTTTCCTAGCCAGGAAAGCAACCATGAAACTGATAACAGTCAAGAAACCCATAAAACCAAGGGCAGTATAAAACATGATGGATGAGCCTTCATTACATTCCAGAACAATTTCTTCAGATATGTGTCTGAATATGTATCTGAATTTCTTCAGATATGTGAATGTGTCTGAATCTGGAAAAGGAGGAGAAATTGCCAGCCACACACTACAAATGGTGACTTGTACCAGGGAGCAAGACAACACAATAGTGTAAGCCAGCCTTTTCCCCATCCATTTCCTCATTTTGGAGCCTGGCTTGGTGGCCATGAAAGCGAGAACAACAATATTTGTTTTCCGCAATATACAAGAAATGGCTACAGAGAAGATGACGCCAAAAGCAGTTTGTCGCAAGAGATATTTCACCTGCTCTGGTTGCCCAATGAAGAGCAGGGTGCAAAGGAAGGAAAGGAGGAGAGCAATGAGGAGAACATAGGTGAGGTTCCTGTTGTTGGCTTTGACAATGGGAGTGTCCCGGTGTTTAATGAAGATCCCCAGTACCATGGTTGAGAAGAAAGAAAAGAAAAAAGCAGCAATGGTCAAGATGATTCCCAAACTTTCTTCATTTGACAAAAATATGATCTGTTTTGGAATACAAGTATTTTGAGCTTTATTTGGGTATTGACCCTCTGAACACCAGAAACAGTCATCTGCATCTGAAAAAGAAATAATTTCAGTTGTATTTAAAAAGTTTATAAATGTCAGACCCAGGCTAAGAATAACACAGAACAGCCAAACCTCAGTTTTTATTTGCTCAGACCATATAGACAGAATCTTGCCAGACTAAACTTATATTACTCTAACCCAGTGGTTCCCAACCTTTTTTTGGCCATGCCCCACCTAAGCATCTCTAAAATCCTGATGCCCCACCCCCGTGACATATAATTCTTACTATTCAAAAAGTGAACTCCTACTCACACAGAGTTTAACTTGGTTTAAACAAGGTTCCAATTTCCCCCATTAAAAATCAAATTGCCCCCTTCTGGGGCATGGGGCCCACATTGGGAACCACTGCTCTAACTCTAATGGATACGTCCTGGAGATTCTAAGGAATGGCTACCCTAAATCTCTTCCTATTTCTTTGATCCAGCTCGGGGTTGTGATTTATCTTGGTTCATTACCCACACCTTCCATGGAAGGTTCTCCTATATTCCTGGGAAACTGCTACTTCGTACCAGGGGCGGGTTGCACTTACCATGCTACCGGTGCAATGCCATGTTATGCGCACGTGCCCCCTCACGTGATTTTGCTTCCTGCACATGTGTGGAACCAAAATCTCACCTAAATTTTACAAGGGAACGCACGTGCATGATTTTGGCGATTTTTTGCTTTTGCGCATGCGCAAAAGCAAAAAATCGCCACAAAATTCTGGAAAAAAGATGGCAGCACGTGATGGACCAGCAAAGATGGCACCGGAGCTGTCACGTGCAAAGTGGGCAATTGGCGGTTCCCTACCGGAGCTGCGCACTGTACCGCTCCAGTAGGAACCCACCTCTGCTTCATACCATAGACAGTGGTGGCGAACCTTTTTAGGCTCGCGTGCCAAAAAGGGGGGGCGTGCTCGCGTGCCCACACCCATTCCCTCCCCCCCACGCATGCGCACAACACCCCCTCATGCTGCCCCCTGCGCATGCGCACACACCCCCACCCCCGCGCAAAGGCTTACCGGAGCCTGGGACGACGAAACCGGCAAACCGGAAGTGTGAAAAAACGCACTTCCGGTTTGCCAGTGTGCTGTTTTTTGCACTCCGGAGGGTTCAGGGAAGCTCCCTGAAGCTCCGGAATGCAAAAAACTACAAAACGGACAAACCGGAAGTGCGGAAAAGTGCACTTCCGGTTTGTCCGTTTTGTAGTTTTTTGCATTCCGGAACTTCAGGGAGCTTCCCTGAACCCTCCGGAGTGCAAAAAACAGCTCACCGGCAAACCAGAAGTGTGTTTTTTCGCACTTCCGGTTTGCCGGTGGGCAACCCTCGTGTGCCGGCCGCTATGGCTCTGCGTGCCACCTGTGGCACGCGTGCCATAGGTTCGCCACCACGACCATAGACATTCCACCACAATAAATGACGAAAACAAGCTAACTTTCATAGTAAAGTCTAAATGTTTTTCATTTAGCCTTTCTACTAAAGGTGCCTTAACTTGAGAAGACCTTTTATATTGATATTGTTCATTTATGTAAGTATAAAAACTCTTCATTCAAATGAAAAAGGATGAAATTAGGATATGATTTAAGGCAACTCATTTTTCATAATTAAGCAATTAGACTACATTTTATTCTTTCAAAATTCCTTTGCAGCTTGCCAATATTTTATTTGATACTAAGAGTAGGAAGAAGATGTATTATTGCTAGATTTGTTGATGTTTCTTTTCCCATTAGTCCTCTATTGTAAGAGAGTTGTTGACTTCTATTGCCCATGTTCAGCCCCTAATGGATAATGCTTTATTTCACACAATAGGACAACCTTATGAAGAAAACCCCCTATGTGAGCTTATGAATATTCACTGCTGTATTTCAGACTTGAGAATATAATTTAGATGAAAAAGAATTCTTGCACTCCAAAGGTTTTTGTTTTCAAATAGTTGTTCCTATCTATCTCAAATTATGAACAACTTGTTAAACTTATAATTTGATTTGATTGGAAAACTTATTAGGATGTTCCTTTTATGATATTTCTTACCTGCCTTATTTGAGATCTTCCCTTCTGGACACCGGAGGCAATCGTAGCAGCAAAATGGTTTCCCTTCTATTTTGACCTTACTGTAACCTGAAATACAATTATCATTGCATGCAGAAATGGGTTGCACCTATTGTAAATTAATAATGGAATATTCAGAAATTATTCCTTAATATTCAGAACATTCTGCATTTCAGATGCACGGATTCCACACATTTTGCTACATATATATCAGATTTTTCTATTTGGCTATGGCATGAATGTATGTATTATTTACTTGGCATTTTCAAAATTGTAGGGGTTGCTCTGAAAATAAATTTTATATTTAATATTCTTAATCTAAGAATGCCATCATTCTTAGAATCAGAAACATTATTATTTCTAAGAACAGTTCTTATGGTCTTCACTACATTTCACTAATATTCTGT
This sequence comes from Diadophis punctatus similis, assembly GCA_023053685.1. Lineage (NCBI taxonomy): Eukaryota > Metazoa > Chordata > Lepidosauria > Squamata > Dipsadidae > Diadophis > Diadophis punctatus. The sequence continues at coordinate 2,103,606 of JALIGW010000046.1, forward strand.
ATTAATAATACATAATATTATGATTTCCACTAGAGTACCCTAGTGGTGAAGAGGCTTGCTTTGAACTTGGAAGTTTAAGAGTTCAACCCTAGATAGTGGCAGTTGTTTCTCTCCTAGGGCACAAAGGGGAAAAAATCTGCTGTGAACTCTGTGTGGCATCAGGAAGGCATCTGGCCAGTAAATGTTCAGCTTTCTCCAATCACCCCAACTGTCAGTCTCCATGCTGCCTGCTTGCTTTGTCTGCCATAGAAATAGTGGGGGGGGGAGGGAAGGTTAGGTATTTGGGAGGGGGAGGCTGTGCTGCTACCCCTTTGCTAAACCAGGCATGTCCGTGGCCAGCGTGTGACTCATCTGGCCTGCGGGCCAGTTCAGACATTCTACTCCCGCTCCCCACCTGAAAAGAACTCTGTTCCAACTGCCAGTTGCCTTATATTAACACGCTCTGATGCTAAGGAGTTACACATTCTACATAAATTTTCAAGGTTTAAGTGTCAATGTTTCAAGTCCGATCTTAACTACTCATTAATTTTCAAGCAATGCTGGAGGGCCAGTAAATCCGAGTCTGACCGAACACTTCTAAGATCCTTTATTAGGACTTATTTAGTGGTGATATGGGGGCAAAATGTTCACATTTTTCAGCACTTATTGCACCTGCTGGTTCTCGCCCAGCTGCTCTGTTTAGGGTGACTCGCTCCCTCCTTAATGTGGAGGGGGTGGAGGAGCCCTTACAGGGCAGAGCTGAGGAATTTGTACAGTTTCTGGTCGATAAAGTCACTCAGATCAGGACAGAAATGGACTCAGATTGGGCAATTCAAGCTGAGATGACAGGGACAGGTCTTAGTCCAATTTTGTGGAAGGAGTTTGAATCCGCAACTTCTGAGGAAGTGGACAAGGCTGTAGGAGCGATGAGCACTTCCACTTGTTTGTTGGACCCGTGCCCCTCCTGGCTGGTTTCTTCTAGCAGGAGGTGACACGAGGTTGAATTCAGGTGATAGTCAATGCCTCCTTGAGGAAGAGATTCGTTCCACAGCCACTTAAGGTAGTGGTTGTGAGACCCCTCCTCAAGAAGCCTTCCCTGGACCCAACTGATTTAAAAAACTTCCATCCAGTCTCCAACCTACCCTTTGTGGGTAAGGTTGTAGAGAAAGTGGTGGTACTCCAACTCCTATGGATGTTGGATGACACGGATTATCTAGATCCTTTTCAGTCAGGTTTCAGGCCCGGCTACAGCACAGAAACTGCCTTGGTCACACTGTTGGGTGATCTCTGGCGAGCCAAAGATGGGGATTATGCCTCTATCTTGGTGTTACTTGACCTCTCACTGCTTTTGATACCATTAACCATGGTATCCTTCTGCGCCGATTAAGAGAGTTGGGAGTGGGAGGCACTGTGTTGCAGTAGTTCTCCTCCTATCTCTCTGATTGGTTGCAGTCAGTGTTGGCTGGTAGACAGAGGTCGACCCCTAGGCCCCTCGTTTGTGGGGTGCCTCAGGGCTCGGTCCTCTCTCCCCTCCTATTTAACATCTACATGAAACCACTGGGTGAGATCATCCGATGACATGGGGTAAGGTCCCAGCAGTATGCTGATGATACCCAGCTTTACATCTCCACCCCGCGTCAATTCAGTGAGGCGGTTGACGTGATGTGACAGTGTCTGAATGATGTTAGGATCTGGATGGGAGTCAACAGGCTCAAACTCAACCCAGACAAGACCGAGTGGCTATGGATAATGCCTCCTAAGGACTTGATCAACTGTCCCTCCTTGGTTCTGGGTGTGTGTGTGAAAAATTAACCCCCTCAGAATGGGTTTGCAATTTGGGTGTCCTCCTAGATCCGCAGCTTAAATTTGACCAACATCTGTCAGCTGTGGCTAGGGGGACCTTTGCACAAGTTCGGCTTGTGCACCAATTGTTACCCTACCTGAATCGGGAATGCAGTATTGTAAGTAAAGAAGAATTGAATTACTCCTCTCAGTCCTCAACTCCCCGAAATGAAGTAAGACTAAATCGACATATTTTTAGATGTCAACTTAAAGAAATATTCAATTCCTCTCGCAGATTTGAAAGCGAGGGGAATTAAAAATTGATGTTTTAGTGCTAGTAGAATAAAGCAGGATAAAGCAAAATAAGTAAGAATAAAGTGTAAATGTATATAAGAGGATGTATAAGGTTAGAGGAAAAAATGATGTTTAGTAATAAAACAAGGAAAAAGCAAAATAAGTAAGAATAAAATGTAAATGTGTATATGAGGATGTACAAGGTTAGAGGAATTAAATTACAGGAGGTTTAATTATAGAAGGTAAAGTAATGTAATTGAGATTAAATTGGTTTTAAATAGCATGATGGAATTAATAATACAACTTGGGGAATAGGGATAGAAGGTAATGTAATATAATAGATTAAATTGGTAGAGAATAGAATTAAATTACACTATATGGTAGAAATAAGTATAGAATGTAATTTAACATAATTAAATGATTGTAAAGCTGTTATGTATTTTTTAGATATGGGTTAATTTGTTTCTGAACTTAATAATTGTGGTTAGGTTGTTGGTAGTATAAGATTGGAAGTGGAAATTTTATAATATTGTAAAAGCTATTTAAATGATATATTTGATAATGGAGAAGAAGGACGGATTATATTTGAATTAAGTATTAGATTAAGAAGACTGTGAGGGATATATTTCAATTTAAAATTTTTTAGTTTAATTAATAATATAAGGAGTTAAGATTTTAGGATATTGGGAAGTTAACAATTTGTTAGGATATAGTAGTTTTATATTTGTGTAGATTACATATATCCTGTGTATGTTCCAAGAAGTCCAGGGAGGGGGGAGGGGGAGAAGGGGGGTAAGGAGGGGGGAGAAAAAAATTACAAAAATGCTTGTACTTTGTACTTATAAAACTTTTTCAATAATAAAAAAAAGAAACCAAAAGATGATAAAATATACAAGGCATTAATGGAAACTAGGCACGAAATAAATTTAATAGAACAACAAGACTATGCCAAAGATATTAGATTCACAAAACAAACATTTTTTTGAAAAAGCAAATAAACTTGGCAGGTGGTTGGCCTACAAAGTTAAAAAGGAAAAAGATAACAGAATAATCCACCAACTAACAGATGCAACCAGGGAATTACAACACATAGAAGAAAAAATAAAAGAAATCGCTTCAGAATACTACAAGCAGGGGCAGGTTGCTCTTACCTCAGTCCCGGTGCGCTGCGCATGCATCTCGACGTTTTGCGTGTGCACGCGCACTATGTGCATGCATCCCCTTATGCAATTTTGCTTCCTGCGCATGCACGGAAGCAAAATCTTGTGAGGGGACATGCATGCGATTTTGTCACTTTTTTTGCTTTCATGTATGCACGGAAGCAAAAAAATCACAGAAATCTCATGCAGGCATGTGTCCCCTTGCGAAATTTTGCTTTCATGCATGCACAGGAAACAAAAAAAGCCAAAAAATTCCCCAAAAAGATGGTGCCGCGCAACAGCCCGGTGAAGACAGCACCGGAGCTGTCGCACGCAAATAGCACCACCTGCTAGCTGCTACAGGTGCGACGCACTGGACCGCACCAGTAGGAACCACCCCTGACTACATGGACTTATACAGACAAGACCAAATATAATTAGATAAAACAATCAAATACTTAAAAGATAGAAATATGCCACAAATAGAAGAGGAAGATAAGATAATGTTAAATAGGGAAATTACAATGCAGGAAATTCAAAACACAGTCAAGAAACAAAACAATAACAAATCACCAGGACCGGATGGTTTCCCTGGGGAATTTTATAAAAATTGGGGAAATGTACTAGATAACCTATTACTAGAATTATATAATGATGCCCTTTTAAGAGCCAGGATACCGGATTCGTGGAGGGAGACATACATCACTATGATTGTGAAAGAAGTACCGAGACAAATCAAATGCAAAATTACAGGCCAATTTCATTGTTGAATGCCATTTATAAAATTTTCATGACAATTATGGTGGAAAGAACTAAAAAAATATTAAATAAAATCATACATTCGGACCAAAATGGATTCTTACCAATGCGGCAAATAAGAAATAATACAAAAACAATGCTAAACATATTAGAGTATTATGAAGCGCATCCAGAAAAGCAAGCTGCACTTGTTTTTCTGGATGCGCAAAAGGTGTTTGACAACGTAAATTGGCAGTATATGATAGGATTAATTTAAAAAAGGAAATTTGGCAATAAATTTGAATGAATGTTAGAGACAATCTACACCTTCCACAAAGCCAAAATAATCATAAATGATGGAATGACTAAGCCATTTCAAATATCTAAAGGAGTCCGACAGGTATGTCCAATGTCACCTCTGCTCTTTAGTTTAACACTAGAAACATTATTGAAAAAATTTGAAGTAACCCAAATATTAAAGGAACTAAAATGAGAAATGCGGAATACAAACTGCAGGCATTTGCCGACGACTTGGTATTTTTCTTAGAGGAACTACTGGAAACAGGACAAATGCTGCTTAAAGATATAGAGGAATATGGAGAGTTGGCAGGATTAAAAATTAATAAAAAACCTATTTTTTAAAAACAAAAAATATGACAACGAAGCAAAAAGATAAGTTAGAAGAAAAATTAGGCCTGCAAAGCACGAAAAAAAAATAATATTTGGGTATAATCTTGACAAATAGATGCTCATCTATCAAAAATGATAATTATGAGAAATTAATGCACCAAACCAAAATGGAATTAGAAAAATGGAAGAAATTACAATTATCATTATTAGGGCGAATAGCAGCAATTTAAATGAGCACCTTACCAAAATTTTTATATTTGTTCCAAACAATACCCATTAAATTAGAGATGAATTTTTTTACAGAATTAAACAAAATTACCTCCAAATTTATATGGCAAGATAAAAAACCAAGGATCAAATTAATCAATTTACAAGACAAAAAGAGCAGAGATGGCCTCGGACTACCTGATTGGAGACTATATTACAAAGCAGCGTCCCTGACCTGGTCGAGAGAATGGATAAATTTTAAAAACTAACAATTACTATTATTAGAAGGTCACGGCCTGCAGATGGGATGGCACACCTACTTATTGAATGATGATAGTAAACCACAAAAAAGTTTCAACAGTCATTTAATCAGAAACTCTTTACTGAAAACATAGTACGAAATAAAAAAGAAACATTACCTGAAAATTTCTAACTGGATCTCTACTATGGAGGCTCTGACCTACCCAAATTTAATAGACATAATCAAAATGATTAAATATAGAGATATACTAGACCCATTTGGGAAATTAAAAGCAGGGAACAATTGGCAGAACAAAACATAAAAATTGACTGGTGGCCCTACTTACAACTACAATCAAGATACAAAAAAGACATAGAAGGAATTGGCATAGATACAGAAATTCAACAATTGGACAAAATTTTGATGGGCCCAGAAGAAAAAATTATTTCAAAATAATTGGAATTTGATAAAATGGAAGATATAGTAAAGGGACCGATGATAGCATGGGCAAGGAATGTAGGTCATAAGATACACTTGGCTGACTGGGAGACGATTTGGAATATGAATGATAAAATAACAAAATCAGCAGCATATAAAAAATTATTACAAGATGTTCTATAGGTGGCACCTGGTCCCAATGAGATTGGCTAAGATATATCCAAATTTAAATTTGGCTTGCTGGAAATACAAAAAAGACTTAGGTACCTTCTTTCACATGTGGTGGATGTGTCCTGAAGCAAAAGGATACTGGAAGAAAATACACAACTGGCTGCAAGACATAAAAGGAAGACCAATAGAATACACTCTAGGAATAATCAGAAAACAGCACCCTAAGAACATGAAATACTTAATACTACATATTATGACAGCAGCAAGGATTGCATACGCACAACATTGGAATGACACTCAATTGCCCTCGGAGAATGTAATAATGGCAAAGATATACGAATGTGCCGAGATGGACAGATTAACTATCGAACTGAAAGGACTAAATAATTTGGAATATCATGAAGTATGGACAAAATGGTATGATTGGACCAAGAAAAAAAAGGAAAGTTTGAGAGACAATGTGGGACGAAGACATAAGATCTTATAAATATGGAAAAATAATGTATGAATTATACAAACTAAATAATAATGTACGAAAATGGGTGTAAATCTGTGTAAAATATTATGTTTAAAATGAAAAATTAATAAAAAATTAAATAAATAAATAAATAAGAAGAAACAAATTACAGATCTACAAAATAAAGTAGGAGAATTCAAATATAAAATGCAGACAGAACCCCAGACCCATAAGATTAGAGAAGAAAAAGAAATACATAAGCATAAGATAAATTTAATCACACAAGAGGAAGTAGTCCAAAAAATCAAAGTAGCCAGAAAAAAATATTTTGAATACACCAATAAACCAAGAAGGTGGCTGACTTACAAATTAAAAAAGGAAAAAGAAAAGAAATTTATACAACAATTGAAAGATGAAAATGGGACTGTACAATTTCAGATGGAGGAGAAAAAAAATAGCGATAAGATATTTCCAAAAATTATATAGCAAGGATGATATACAGGAGAAAGACATTCAAAACTATTTACAACAGACAAACACTACACGTATATCAGAGATGACAAAAGATATAGTAGATGAAAAAATAACAAAGTCCGAATTAGAGAAAGCAATTCTAAAAAAAAAAAAAAACAAATAAAAAACTCAATAAAATTCCAGGTCCAGATGGAATCCCAGCAGAATGTTATAAGGCATTACAAAAACCATTGGGAAACCTATTATTGACAACATATAATAAAGTATTAGATAAAAGAAAGATGCCCAAGTCATGGACGGAGGCTTTAATAACATTAATCCTGAAGGACACCACACAGAAACAAAAGATCCAAAACTACAGGCCAATCTCACTGCTAAACGCTGATTACAAAATTTTCACAACAATATTGACAGAAAGATTAAAAAATGGAATTATTCACTGAAACCAGAATGGCTTCCTACCAAATAGACATATAAAAAACAATATAAGAACAGTATTAGACATTCTGGAATACTATGAAACGCATCCAGGGAAATCTGTAGCACTTATATTCCTCGATGTGCAAAAAGCATTTGATAATTTGAACTGGGATTTTCTTATCAATCAATTAACCATGATGAACTTCGCTGAAAAATATATTGGAACGATTAAAACAATATACCGTATTTTTCGGAGTATAAGACGCACTGGAGTATAAGACGCACCTTAGTTTTTGGGGAGGAAAATAGGGGAAAACAATCTGCCTACCAGGTATTCATCTGGCTAGCATCCTTAGTCTGGTCAGCTTCAGCACATTATTTTATTCCCTGGTTAGGACTTAAAAAAACCTTTTTCTGAGAGAGTAACAATGAAAGAGCATGCAAGCCAGTAAGAGCTGGGAAGATCGTTAGCACCTGGTTAGGGCTAAAAAAAAAACTTATTTGGAGCAGCTTCAGCACATTATTTTATCTCCTGGTTAGGACTTAAAAAAACCTTCTTCTGAGAGAATAACAATGAAAGAGCCTGCAAGCCAGTAAGAGCTGGGAATATCGTTAGCATCTGGTTAGGGCTAGAAAAAAACTTCTTTGGAGCAAGTAGAGCAATGAAAAAAAAACCCTGCAAAGACTTAGGGCTGGAAAAACATTCTTCTGAGAGAGTAACAATGAAAGAGCCTGCAAGCCGGTAAGAGCTGGGAAGCTCGTTAGCACCTGGTTAGGACTGGAAAAAACCTTCTTTGGAGCAAGTAGAGCAATGAAAAAAAAACCTGCAAAGACTTAGGGCTGGAAAAACATTCTTTGGAGAGAGTAACAATGAAAAAGCCTGCAAGGTAAGAGCTGGGAAGATCTGTTAGCACCTAGTTAGGGCTGGAAAAAAAGCTACATTCGAAGTATAAGACACACCCAAATTTTCAGCCACTTTTAGGCAGGAAAAAGGTGCGTCTTATACTTCAAAAAATACGGTACTCAAATCAAACTGCGAGAATAATCATGAATGGAGAAATAATAGATAGCTTCAATATATTAAAAGGAGTTACATAAGGATGTCCCCTATCCCTTTTACGATTTATTTTCGCACTAAAAATATTATTACAGCAAATCAGACAAAACACAGAGATTAAAGGTCTAAGAATTAGGGAACAAGAGTATAAAATACAGGCCTTCGCAGATTACCTTGTATTTAATATAGAAGAACCAATAGAAGTAGGACAAATACTATTAAATGAAATAAACCAATTTGGTAATGTAGCAGGTCTAAAAATTAATAAAGGAAAAACTGAAATAATAACTAAAAATTTAACGAACATACAAAATCAAAAATTAGATGAGAAATTGGAAATTCAAATTGTAAAGAAAATTAAATATTTATGAATCACATTAACAGCAAAATGTACGATTAAGGAAGACAACTACAAGGAATTGGCAAGACAAATAGAAAGAGATTTAGAAAAATGTAACAAATTACAAATCTCATTAATTGGAAGGATCTTGACCATTAAAATGAATGTACTACCTAAATTGCTATATTTATTTCAAACAGCACCGATCGAATTGGACAAGAAATACTTTGAGTATTTAAATAAAATAACTTCTAAATTTATATGGGCAGAACAACAAGGAATTAAGATTGATTGGTGATCATATCTTCAAATTAAATCAAGATTAAACGAGGATAGGAAACAATTTGGTATACAAAGGGAACAATCAGAATTAGACAAAATTTTATTAGGATAGGAAAGAAAAACAATACCTAAACTATACAAATTTGTATTAAAATATAAAATGGAGGAAGAAATAGTAAAAGGGAATGTGATTAGTTGGGCCAAAAACTTTTAATATAACATAAATTTAGAACAATGGGACAGACTGGAATAAAAATTATAAATTTACAAAAGCAACTACCTAAAAAGAAAATTTATGCAAGATGTACTACCTATGCCCGCAGCGAGATTGGCTAAAATGTACCCAAACTTAAATGTTGGAAATGTGACTATAAAATTGGATCTTATTATCATATGTGGTGGACTTGCCCTGTTACAAAGAAATTCTGGTATAAAATCTGGAAATGGTTAGAGGAAATTATAGAACGAAAAATAACTATGAAACCGGAAATATTTCTTCTGGGAATTCTGGATCTGAAAATTGAGAAAAATTACTATTACATTATATTGCACATACTCACTGCAGCTAGAGTCAGCCTTGCACAATGTTGGAAACAAAGGGATACACAACCGAAAATATAATAATTAAGAAAATTCTTGATTGTGCTGAATTAGACAAAATGACAATGGAATTAAATGAAAGGGAGGACTCGGAATACTATGAAATTTGGAACAAATTATATGATTGGCTTGAAAAGAGAAACCAAAATAAATAAGTAAACAATTAACTTAGTATTATAAATACGACTATTTTCATCTATGTTAAAATGAGACATTTAAAATACAGTAACTAAGTATGTAAATGAAATTGATAAGTATGTAAATGAAAAGGATTATATATGCATGAAATTATTGTTGATATAAGTTGCTGTACTATAACCCTAGAGGTTATGTAGTGTATTTTGTATTGCATTGTTTTGTTTTGTCCATTTTTTGTATATGTTTTTTTTGTTTTCAAATGGAAATAACTCAATAAAAATTATTTAAAAAAGAATTTTGTGTTGAGATTATATGCTTACATTTATGGCACTGAGTCAACAAGTCTGGCATGAATTAAACCCCACATTTACGGTTAGAATTAACAGAACACTTAATGCACCACACTAATAAGCAAACTCTGAATCATTTCTTTATTAACTGTCCCTTCGTATTCAAATCAGGCCTAAGAATAATGATATAGCATTTGGGGAAAAAGATGCAGCCCAGTAATCCAGCTGCTGAAGCCAAAATGGAAAAGATCTCCACCACCACCATATATTTTCCCTTTGTACTCAAGTAGGTTGGAACAAACGATATCCAGACACTACAAAAGACCAAAATGCTGAAGGTGATAAATTTGGCTTCGTTAAAGCTGTCAGGTAACTTCCTGGCTAGAAAGGCCACTGTGAAACTGATAGAAGCCAAGAACCCCATAAAGCCAAGGACAAGATAAAACATGATGGGTGAACCTTCATTACATTCCAGCACAATTTCTTCAGCCATGGAGTGCATGTCTAAATCTGGGAATGGGGGAGAAATTGCCAACCACATTGTACAAATGGTGAATTGTGCTATGGAGCAAGATAGGATGATACTTTTGGCCAACCTGTTCCCCACCCATTTCCTCATTTTGGAGCCTGGCTTAGTGGCCATGAAAGCAATAACAACAATGGTTGTTTTCCCCAAAATGCAAGAAAGGGCCACAGAGAAGATGATGCCAAAAGCAGTTTGTCGCAACAGACATTTCATTTGGTCGGGTTTCCCAATGAAGAGTAAGCTGCAAAGAAAGGAAAGGAGGAGAGCAATGAGGAGAATGTAGGTGAGATTCCTATTGTTGGCTTTGACTACAGGTGTGTTCTTCTCTTTAATGAAGATATTCAGCACCAAAGTTGTGATGAAGGAAAAGAAGAGACTAACGGTGGCCAAAGTGATTCCCAGTGGCTCATTGTAAGACAGGAAAGTTGTAGTTTTCAGAATACAGAGATTTTGAGCCTTGTTTGGATATTGATCTTCTGAACATTGGAAACAATCAACTGCATCTAGAACAAGAAAGCATTAAGATCCATTTCTAGAAATAGTAATATAGCAGAACAGATACTTAATTAATAGAAGTTAATTAATAAGATTAACTAAAATTGCCTGTTTAATATACAGTATATTTAGTGCCATGCTGTAAGTATGCTAGAATGTCTAATACTTACACATTAGAATTCTACCCTGTTCCTCTTTTATGCACATTCTCCTCCCTCTCCCTCTACCCCTCCCTCCCTTCACTCCCCCCACTTATCTATTTTTCTTGGGAAAATTCCACATCCTACAACAGAAAAAGGTTTTCATTAGGCTTATCGTTTCATAGTTTTGTTCTGCATTAATCAGAAGCAATAATGTGCAACAACCCGAATAGGTCATTTATTTTTGGATTCTCTTAAACATCCTTTTATTTTTAAACTAGTAGCTAGATACCCATGCTTCACTAGGAAACTTATTTGGCTTAATAAATTGACAGTTAAAGCTTGAAAATTATTGAGTAGTTACGGGCTTGATACATTGACACTTAAAGCTTGAAAATTTATGTAGAATGTGTAACTCCTTAGCATCAGAGCATGTTAATATAAGGCAACTGGCAGTTGGAACAGAGTTCTTTTCAAGTGAAGACGGGGAGTAGAACTTCTAACTCCTTAGCATCAGAGTGTGTTAATATAAGGCAACTGGCAGTTGGAACAGAGTTCTTTTCAGGTGAAGACGGGGAATGGAACTTCTAACTCCTTAGCATCAGAGCGTGTTAATATAATACTGTATAAAAATACTAATATCTTACTCATCTGGTTTGAAATTTTCCCTTTTGCACATGGAATGCAGTCATAACAACAAAATGGCTTCCCTTCTATTTTCTTCTTCCTGGTCCCTGAATAGCAATTGTCATTGCATACAGAAAGAGGTTGAACCTATCAAGAAATGAAAGCAGATTTATTAAAAAGTCACAATTTTGTATCAGAAAATTCTATATCAGGGTGAATTTTACTTTTAAATAATTGGGTATAAGTGTCGCAAAAAATCAGTTGGTTTTGAGCAATTGTAATAAATCAGTGGAACTACTGCAGAAAATGGGAACTAGAATCAAAACTGGAAATAGGAATATTAAAAACTGGAGATCCAGGACGATAGCATCATTTGGCTAGGTAAAGATCCAGAAGAATTTATTTCCCATGCATAAATTAGCTGGAAATAGAGGTAAATTACCTCACCCCCACCCCAAATTTCAATTCCTTTCTTTACTTTGGCCACATCAATGGGAAGGTTTTCTCTTTGGACCAGGGATAACATAGTCCCTGACATGGGATTTTCCCGTTCTTTTTTCCCCTTCCCATTCATGCCAGGAAGGTAAGCACCAATTGCTTTCCTTTGGGTGGCCATGTCTTTCAAGGATTGGTGGGAAAAGAAGCAATCTAAGAGTCATAGTTTTATCATTCTTCTTGTCATTTGGGGGATAAATAAGAACTTGGCATAGCCATCCATCCCTCCACCTATCCTCCTATTCTCCTATCCTCCTATTCACCTATTCACCTATTCACCTATTCGTCTGTCTGTCTGTCTGTCTGTCTGTCTGTCTGTCTGTCTGTCTGTCTGTCTGTCTGTCTGTCTGTCTGTCTGTCTGTCTATCTATCTATCTATCTATCTATCTATCTATCTATCTATCTATCTATCTATCTATACAACTTTTTAGATCTAAACAATTGTCTGAATATATGTGAAACAGGGATGACTTATTATGTTATTTATCCATATAGTTACTAGGAGATAATCCAATTCAAAAGCATGGAATAACTATCAACTAAAATATGTCATGCTCTTGTCACCTCCCAATTGGATTACTGCAATGCGCTCTACATGGAGCTACCCTTGAAGAGTGTTTGGAGACTTCAGTCGGTGCAAAATGCGGCTGGGCGTGCTGTGGTGGGTGTGCCAAGGTACACCCATGTTACACCTATACTCCGCCAGCTGCATTGGTTGCCTATCTGTCTCCAGGTACAATTCAAGGTGTTGATCATCATCTTTAAAGCCCTACATGGCTTAGGACCAGGTTACCTTCGGGACCGCATTCTGCCTCATACTTCCCTTTGACCGATTAGGGCCCACAGAGTGGGCCTCCTCCAGGTCCTGTCAGCCAAATAATGCCGGCTGGCGGGCCCTAGGGGGAGGGCCTTCTCTGTGGGGTTCCCCATGCTCTGGAACCAACTTCCCCCAGAGACCCGAACCATCCCCACCCTGCTGGCCTTCCGAAAAGCCGTTAAGACATGGCTTTTTCTGCAGGCAGGGGGGGGAGACTAGTTCCATCCGAGCCCTCCCCTGGTATGTTTGATAGTAATTTATTTTTTAACTTTTAAATGTTTTAATTGTTTTTAACTGTGTTTATTATCTGATGTTCTTATACAATGCTGTACACTGCCCTGAGTCCCTCGGGAGTAGGGCAGCATAGAAGAACCAATAATAAATAAATAAATAAATAAAATGTCCTCAAGAAAAGAAATTATAGCTTTTTTCCTATTTTTTCACAACTTTTTCAATCACATTAATATCCTGCTATTCCCCCTTTAAAATTAAAAGAAACTACAAGTTGCGTACATTCTGGGAATACAGGTCAAATAATATTCAGAGTCACTATTAGGAAACAAACCATGGATTTTCCAAACATACCCTTGTTATGGAAAAATCCCAGCTGATACAGTAGGCATTATACTTTTCACCATCACCAGTATTAAAATGTTGCGAATTCTGTGATATGTAGCTTTAGTTACTGAAATGCATAGCTAAATATTGATGATCTCGATGATCTCGGTCTATATCTATTATAACTAAGCAACCTTGAAATGTCAAGGAAAGATGCTAGGTATTGGATTAACTTCTGCTAAAAGCATAAACATTTGACAAGGAGATATCAGGAAATTATTTTAAGCCTTACTATACAAAGATTTCAGTCTTTGTATTTTAAGTTTTCTGGTCATTTCAGGTAACCTTCAAGTTGCAACCGTTCACTACAATGCTTCAAAGTTACAAAAGAACTGAAAAAAGTGACTTATGACCGTTTTTCAAATTTATGACCACTGAAGTATCTACTTGGTCAGCTGATCAAAATTAATATGCTTGGCAACTGGCTCGTATATATTATGGTTGCAGTGTCCTGGGATCATGTGATCATCTTTTGGAACTTCTTAACAAGCAAAGTCAAAAGGAAGCCAGATAATTCAAGAAGTATGTTACTAAGTTAAAAATTGCAGTGATTTACTTAACAATTGCTCCAAGAAAAGTCATAAAATTGAGCAAAACTTAATAAGTGTCTCATTTAGCAACATAAATTTTTGGGCTCAATTGTGGTCTTAAGTCGAGGACTACCTCTATTTCTTCACTTTTGCAGTTTTCAACTTGACAACTTGAAGGATTAGATCCATTCTAATCAATAATTCTGGAAGCAAGAAGGGATGGGAAAGAACATACAGTTTGAAATCTAAGCAGGCTATACCTGGTTAAACATGGTGGGCCAGATAATGTATTTTGTAGAAATGGTGAATAGCTTATCTGGAGAAGCTGTTGGGTCGATCTTTCCAACTTTGACTTTAACAAAGGTCTCGTTTGGGAAAGTGACCCAGTTCATAATGTCAAATCCAGTCTCTAAATCCCCATTATCATTAAAGGATATTTTCTGTCCTGCCGTGTTATTAAATGAGATAGTTCTCAAATAGTGATGGAGCTAAACAGAAGCAGAGGTAAACAATTAATGGGAAAGAAGGAAGGAACAGAAAGAAAAAAGAATCAGTAGTATTAAGTTAAAGGTTGCTCATTTAATATGATTGGACACATTAATAGAATAACTGTTCGTTCAATATTTCTTCACTGCCACAGAGGTATTGAACCTCTGCCAAACTCAGAGATGCAACCGTATCTTAATTCTTTCTTCCATATTCTTGTAGCATTGTTGTATTTTCCCAATTACAAAGGTTTCCTCAAAACAAGAGAAAAATAGAGTGGGCAAGAGACTTGAAAATCATCGCTTCAGCGTTCTCATTGGCCATAACATTTGTAGCACAGCTTACTGCATTAGACAGAACAGCAATAGGAAATATTCATTAATTCTTTTGTTACCTGCCATGTCTTTTGAGCCAACAATATTTCTCTCCCAACTTCTATCCTTGTTTTGGATTTGGATTTGAGGGAAAGCATGGCTTGTAAGGCATGTGCCACACCATAGACTGCATTATAGATGTTGTAACTCTGCCCACTCATGGTGGTATCAAACACAGACTTAGGTAAATTCTCCAACTTCTCTTCTCCAGTGCACAGCATTCCAGTGTCTTCCTCTAACTTATCTTTAGGAAAAGAACATTCAAAAGCCTGTTCCCAGAACACTCTCATTAAATGGTCTTCTACTTCTGACATTGGGTTTCTCATCTGAAGGAATTTATTAAATCCAGAAATCTCCTTGGAAGAAACTATGAAAGATATAACACCATTGAAGGCATGCATCGCCATAGGTCTTTGAAATGCAAGTGAGTTAAACTCCATCTGGGCTGGCATTATCCAAATTTTATCTTTTCCCTCAATGGATGTCTCTATAAAATGTTCAACATAGGGCAACATTCTGAAAAAGACAGTGTTCTGATTTTCACAATATAGGATAATGACTTTGGCAGTGCTCTTCATGATAATCATGTATGTTTTACTAAAACCTCTAAGGATACTTAAATTATCATTAGAAAATGAGTCTTTGACCATCTCTTCTATGAAGTCAAAGCAGACACCTTTCTGGAAAAACAAAGGAACGGCATTTTGTACGAAACTCTCTACAACCACATCAGGTTGGGAAATCACCCCAATCCATGTCCATCTAAAATACAGCAGCAACTGGAGAATACTCATAATCTGTTGATCACCATTTGGGAAGAAACGATGAAAGAAAACAGTTTCTATCTTGTCATCTATCATTGGAGAAGACCCATATGTCAGCTGAATGTAGGATTAAAAAAAAGGAGCATGATTTTCCAAAATGAAACATCCATTATTTTTTTTTAAAAAAAATCTGCTCTTAATTTATGGCTAATCGTCTTTGGAAACAACTAATGCACAGAATATTCATTCAACAATTTGTTATTGTAGCATAAGTACAAAGCCTGAGACCTTAAAGGTTAAAGTTTTGAAGATTTGGGGAAGAAACCACAGAGTCTGGTAGTGTATTCCAGGCATTGACCACTCTGTTGCTGAAGTCAGATCAGATCATTGTCTAGACTGTGGCTCTCAAGGCTCTTCTCGCAGCCCATTACATTTCATTCAAGGGCAAATCTTACCTGGGGAATCTTGTAGACATTTAAGATGTTTGCCATGTAGGGATAGATGTGAGAGGTATGTCCTGCAATGACAGATATTGCCCTATCCTTGGCATCACACTTATAATTGGGGATGAATCTGCCCCGTGTTGAGAGAAGCTCCATTGAAGCCAAGTAGGTCCATTTCGGCATGAAATAACTATTAAGGAGGTGCAGACCCAAAGTCACATTGGGTAAAATGAGGTTGTTTTCATTGATCTCTTTTACAGCAAAAGCTATTGCCAGAATATGATGATAGTTCTGTAGGAAATATCTGCAATAAGAGATATATTCCAAAACATATTTCATTTCTCAAACAATATGACATTACACATACTTTTTAAATATTTCAACTAAATACTACAAATGTAAATTAATCATGCAAATGTCTAAATTAATCATGTACATGCACTCAGAAACTGCACAATGTTCTAATAGAATGGTATGAAATCTCATGAAATCCTTGAATAATAATTCAAATGGTCTGCAAAAATATTTCAGAGTGTTAAAAACATGATTTTTGATGAAGGGGAAAATGCTCTTTGGAAAAACATAAAAGTACATTTTTAATGGATGACTTTTATGGCTCTTTCATTCATTACAAACAATTTCCATTGAGAGATGAATTGCTTGAAGGGACTTTAATAATCATATTATCATTAAAAAAATAGAGAAAGGAAATACAATCATATTAACCTCTCCATCCATAAATCATTAAAAAATATTAATAATGAAAAAAAAAGAAATAAAGAGAAGAAATAGCCTCTCTGTCCATGCTGTAAGTTTCATCACTGCATCCTTTTGTAACTTAATAGTTTTAGATTTGTCTATTCGCCTCCCGGCTGACCCCGATCCTCCATCTCCTTTTCCACGTTTTACGCATCTACCTGGCTCTGCCAATCACTTTGAATCTTTGAAACTGTTTCGATTTGATCAAATATGGATGGCTCTTTCTTCTCCTCCTCTGTTAATTTCATGCTTCTTTCCTCTGGAATTTTGGATGTATCAGCCTTTAAAACGTTGACATAAAATTCGGTAGCTTTCTTTATTGTATTAAGCCGGTATCTTTTTCCCAAAAATTTCATGACTACTCCTGTTGGTGCATCCCATTTATATTGTAAATTTCATTTTTTAAACTCATCAACCAAGAAGGTGTAATCTTTTCTGGCTTTAAGCATTTTAGAAGGGATTTCTTTCCATATCATTATTTCCTGGCCATTTATCTGAAGATTATTCTTGAAAGTCGCCTGTGCAATTTTATTCCGTAAAGCTCTTGTGGTAAAATATATTACAATGTCCCTTGGCAGATATTTTTGTTTTGCATACCAAG
Organism: Diadophis punctatus similis; assembly: GCA_023053685.1. NCBI lineage: Eukaryota > Metazoa > Chordata > Lepidosauria > Squamata > Dipsadidae > Diadophis > Diadophis punctatus. The sequence goes on from JALIGW010000046.1 coordinate 2,120,958, forward strand.
AGTTGACTCTATATATCTTATCAATTTGCATAGCCAGTTCCTCTTTAGACATTCCAGACACCTGCTCCAGGGCCTCCACCATCCTTCCTTTCAAATTTTCATATTTTCCCTCTTTCAGGCCCCTCACTCTTATAGCAAATTCCATTCTTCTGAATTGAGACATTAACACCTCTGTTTCATAATTTGCAATGTCCTTTTGAATCTTGTCTATATATTCACCCGAAGTTATCAAAGCTTGTTTATTTTTTTCCAAATCATTCTCCAAAACTTCCATATTTACTGCTAATCCTTTACAAACTGCCAACACATGCACCCTCAGTTGTAGATCCATCTTCTTTAAAGCAGCCTGCATTTTTTCATCCATTTCATTGATTTTTAAATTAAATTTCATAATCAGTTCATTTTTCATTGTTTTTAAAGTATTAAATAAATTTTCAGGTGTTAACGACTGTGACGGTGTTAGATCAGAAGTAAGTTGCATTTTTGAAATATGTCCAGAAGAATACTCAGTTCTTTTATTCAAAACAATCTTTCCAGGTTTAGAAGCCATTTCAGTATTTCCAGAGGAGTACAAAGAAAAAACCAGATCTCTACTTAACAAAGTTCTTTCCAAATCCAAAGCCAGTTAATCTTTTATTTTTTATAAAAATATAAGTTGTTATTTAATCCAAAATCAGGAAACAAAGTGAAAAAATCAATTCTCAGGGTCAGCAATTTCCATAAGAAAAAAAAAAGCTGGTAACAAAATGAAAGTCACTTTCACTTCCACACCCAAATCTCCGATCGCCACATTGTTGCTTCTTGCTTGTTAAGCTACTTTGTTGCTTCCAAAGTGAAAGCCAGCGGTGGAATTAAAGTCAAAGATTTTTATGCTTGCCCTTCAGAACTCCTGCCTTTCTCTGGCTGCTTTCTTTGAAGTTAAAATAATTATACCTTCCGTTGTCGAAGCAGCGGTGGTCGCGGCATCTTGCTCCGCTTTTTAAGCGGAGGTTTCCAGCTTCCCGGAGGAACAGACAGGCTGCCTGGGGAGCCCTCACCCTTCGCGCCCTAAGTTGGCTCCTAGGGCACTAGGGGGGCTCTACCCCACCTGTCTCGCTCTCATCTCTCCCCTTTGCCCAGGGAAGAGATTTTCAAGCCACCAGACAGCTGTTCTGGCAGCTTTTACAGGAAAAAGGAAAGGCGCCCAGCGAGGAGCGCCAGCGACACCGTCGGAGCCAATTTTTTAAATATTGTTAATATTTTTTTAAAGATTCAAAAGTTTTCTAAAGCTAATAATCTGATATATTGTAATACTATGTTATTAATACTGTGTTGGATTTTATGATCAAATTTAGGGTTTTTAAAGTATAAGGGGTTAGTTTTAATATATTGGAATTAATAATTTGAAGAATATTTTGGATATTTGGGTGTTTGGAACGGGTATAAATACTTAATGTTTAGTTATTGTTTATGTAATATCTATTTAAGTGTTAGTGAGTTTTCAGGAAATGTTTTGTGTTGTAATTGATTAAAAGGGGGAGGAAAAAAATTTTCTTTTTCTTTTTATTTCATTTTTGTTTCTCTCTTACTTTTATTTCTCTTTATTTTTATTTTTATTAGCCTATATATAGATTATATAAAAGATAGAGGTTTAATGATGTAAATTATGTGGTAGGATGTTTGATTAATATAATGTTCCTATTTTCTTATTTGTTTATTCTTTCAACTTTTAAAAAATCTTTTTATCATTATTATTTTTTATTATTATTATTACTTTTTGATTACACTTTAAACAGTTTTGAATAATTCGGAGTTAAAGACTTAAAAAATGTGGAAATTAACAATTTTTTTCAACTTAATCTAAATTTATTGTTTTTTGGATATTATGTCCTGTACTTTCTCTGGGAAGTCCGGGGGGGAGGGGGGGAAGGGAAGGGGGTGGGTTGGGGTTAGGGGGAAGTGGGGGGAGAAAAAAGGAAAAATGTTTGTACTTTGTACTAATAAAACTTTTTGAATTAAAAAATAATACTCATATTATCATCCACATATAATTCTTAGACATACTTCTAGGTTTATATATTAGTTTCTTACTGTAGATAACTATATTATATTATATTATATTATATTATATTATATTATATTATATTATATTATATTATATTATATTATATTATATTATATTATATTATATTATATTATATTATATTATTATATTATATTATTATATTATATTATATTATATTATATTATATTATATTATATTATATTATATTATATTATATTATATTATATTATATTATATTATATTATATTATATTATATTATATTATATTATATTATATTATATTATATTATATTATATTATATTATATTATATTATATTATATTATATTATATTATATTATATTATATTATATTATATTATATTATATTATATTATATTATATTATTATATTGTTATGTTATGTTATGTTATGTTATGTTATGTTATGTTATGTTATGTTATTACATTACATTACATTACATTACATTACATTACATTACATTATATTAATCATCCCTTTCTATTCCCTTCAAGGGAATATGAAAAATTTGCTCAAAGAAGCATCCTTGAGGACAAATGTTGTATATAAATCTTTTTTCTTTGCTCATAATAGATAATAATAGTGCTCCCTTATCCTATGTAAAGTGTAGCTTTTTTATTAGGGCAGACAGAGGCTATATTTTTGCTCCATGCTTGCTGAAGTACCTGTGTAGAAATCAAGTTTAAAGTGCTATATTGCACCATTTCCCCCTAATATTCAGAGCAACCATTAAGTCACGACATGATGCCGCTTAATTGGCAACAAAAAGTGATTCCATCATAAAGTATTGATTATTTGATTCAAATTAATTAAATGAAAAAAGCTTAATATGAAATTTTAATAAATCATTGAATTGAGATCTGTCATACTGTAAGACTGTGTTTCTGTGTGTACATATTTATTAAGGTAGCAATTTATGTTAGAATGAAGGAACTAACCTGCAAGAAACAGGAGAAATAAATTTCTGCTGCAAGTAATAATACTAATTAACTCAGTCCAAGCATCCTATTATAGAAGGATATCTGGTCTGAGATATGCTATAGTTAAGAAGAGAAAGTATTTACATGAGTTCATCAACTAGTTCTTCAGATGGATGCCTTGTGAAAAGCACTGGATCAGATACCATGTAGAACTGAGATAGTATCCCAGCTATTATGAAATCGCCTGACAAAAAATACTTGTGCTTCATAAGGGGAGATTTTCCCACAGCACATGCATTAATCTGAGGAGTAAGGCATGTCAGCCCTGGCAGTAACACTGCCATTAATGCAATGAAAAATACCATCTTCTTAAAGAAAACCTGTGTCACCACATATGAACAACTTCTGTCTGCAGCAATGAAAGATGACAAAAAGTAATCCCACTCACATATTAGATTAGCTTCCAGATATATCGTTTCTCAAAGAGCTAATTGTTACATTTCTAGCTCTGGTCCCACAGTTAATAACGCCTTTCAATCTTGACCTGTTCTTTTGGGATTATCCCTTGGACATCCCCAAGGATTTGAGAAGAAGCTATATAACTAAGACTCCCTAGGCAATTATAGGGGAAATTGATGGATGTTCAGTGAACCTTTTTGGAGTTTTTGAGGGTTATTTTATTTGTAACTTATCATGACATTTGTTTTGTTAACATTTATAATTGGAATAGGCCTGTAAACTGCTCAGAGTCCTTTGGGATGGATGCAGTGTGTAATGCCAAGTATAAAATGATTTATTATTTAACTTGGAACTTTCCTTGCCCACTATATATTAGCTTTAGCCAAAGAATTGTAGGAGAAAAGTTGCGATGAATTTTGATATGTGGCATGGTTTAGATTACACAACATTTACATGACACTAGCAATCCTTTCTTCAGATGGGGATGCCTTCTGAAACCCAGTATATTAGATGCCATGTGGGACTGAGAAAGTATGCCAGCAATTGTGTCAGAGGTAGTATTCACCCGGTCAGACCAGTTCGGGCGAACTAGTAGTAGCGACCTGCGGCCCACCCACCCACCCAGTGGAGGATTCCCAAAATTTTTACTACCACTCTGTGGATGTGGCTTATTTTGTGGGTGTGGCTTGATGGTCATGTGACCAGATGGGAGTGGCTTGCCGGTCATGTGACTGTGTGGGAGTGGCTTGCCAGCCATGTGACTGGGTGGGTGTGGCCACTCAATGTCACTCACTTCAAGGGGTGCCTCACCTGGCCCCTCCCTTCCCAGCCATTCCTTGTCACACCCAGCCTCAAGGTATCTATAGATTTGTGAAAATGTTGTTCACCTTTTTTCAACTTCATTATCTACATACTATAGATGTACTTTCATGGACAACTAAAAGGAGGAAATGGCTCACACGCTTTGCCCAAGAGTGTGATAGACCAGGGGTCTCCAACCTTTTGGACCCCAGGGACCACCAAATTCATAATTTTAAATCCTGCGGACCACTGGTGGGGGGGAGCTCAGCCGCCTTTCAGGTCTACCTTTCTGCTTCTGTGAGGCCTCTGGGTGGGAGGCCCGAGAAAGTGCCTGGTCCAGGCACACAGCCTGGAAACCTCTTTTGTGTTCCTTCCCTCAAGAAGCTTGGTCAATCTGAGTGAAGGAAAATGAAGATGGGTAGATGCTACAACAGTCATAAGTGTGAAAAACAGTCATAAGTTACCTTTATTTACTGTGCCGCTCTAACTTTGAACGATCACTAAATTGTAAGTTGAGGACTACCTGTAATTGTTGTGAGATGAAGAGGAAGCCTCTTTTTGGTGCAGCCTGCTACAAGTTGAGCTGCACCACCTGGGAAGCTCTTCTGCCAGGCTGCAGCCTGGTGAAGCCCTTGCAAGAGCCGACTTGGGCACCAGCAACCAATGGCTTTGCCTGCCCCAGTCATGCCAGGGCAATGGAGCTGCTGGAGGGGAGGATCCTTCCCTCCCCTGGTTCTGGGGAAGAGGGGCAGGGAAGAACAGGTGCCCTTTCCTAACTGGGTGCCCACTAAGTCCCATCATCCCCAGCAGGGCACCTTCCTTCCTTCCTTCCTTCCTTCCTTCCTTCCTTCCTTCCTTCCTTCCTTCCTTCCGTCTGTCTGTCTTCTTTCTTCTTCCTTCCTTCCTTCCATCCTTCTTTCTTTCTTTCATCTTTCTTTCTCTTTCTTTCTTTCCCTTCCTTCCTTCCTTCCTTCCTTCCTTCCTTCCTTCCTTCCTTCCTTCCTTTCTTCCTCCCTCCCTCCCTTCCTCCCTTCCTTCCTTTCTCCCTGCAAACCAATTCTCACCGTGGCTCCTTTCTCGCTTGCCCAGCCCTCTTCCAAGACGCCAAGTCCTGGAAGAGAAGCCTGGAAGAGCATCGCACTTCCAGGTCCCAGCCGGGGGTCGCTCCCGGGGGAACCGCGCCAAGCGAGGTAGGTGGGTGGATTGCTCCCCTCCCCTCCCCTCGGAGGAAGAAAGTGCCTCTTGCCACCACCTTCGTCACTTGCCAGGACCTCCCTCATCGTTCGCTTCCCTCCCATACAGGCGGGTGGGCAGGGGCTGGAGTAGGCGGCGGCTGCTGCGGCGTTCCTGCATCTATGGTGAAATTGAAGCCAAACCAGATGCCAGGAGGGTTTCAAGATGCCTGTTTGTGCTTTCGCAGTGAGAGGGAGGATGAGGTGAGAGGCGGCTTCTGGAAGGCTGCGGCGTATGGCGGGTGCTCCGAGAATGAAAGAAGTCAGGGATACCCCCTTTCCCCGCCCGCGGCTCCCTCTTCCTCAGTCAGGGCTGCCGCGCCCAGACCCACTCGCCCTTTCCTTCCTTCCCTCCTTTGCCGCCGGCCATCGTTCCATTCAGCTCCTTTGTGTGCGGGTGTCTGCCGAAAGGATTTGCCTTGTCATCCCTGTCGCCACTGCCTTCCTTACTCGAGCCCCGCGGGAGACTGCAATGACTGAGCGCGGCAGCCCTGACTGAGGAAGAGGGAGCCACAGGCAGGGAAAGGGGGTATCCCTGACTTCTTTCGTTCTTGGAGCACCTGCCATACGCCGCAGCCTTCCAGAAGCCGCCTCTCACCTCATCCTCCCTCTCGCTGCGAAAGCAGAAGCAGACATCTTGAAACCCTCCTGGCATCTGGTTTGGCTTCAATTTCACCATAGATGCAGGAACACCGCAGCCGCTGCCGCCTACTCCAGCCCCCGGCCCGCCCGCCCGTGTGGGAGGGAAGCGAACAACGAGGGAGGTCCTGGCAAGTGAGGAAGGTGGCGGCAAGAGGCAGAGCTGAAAGGGACAGCTAAAAGGAAGTTAGAAACGTTAGAACTCTTGCCAACGCCTCCCTCACTTGCTGGACTGGCTCGTCTGCTCTGCGCTCCCTCCGGCAGTGTTTTGAAACGTGCTCCTGCCTGCGCGGAGGCAGGGATTGATGCTCGCCCCCTCTTCCTCGTGGGCAGAAGCGTGTTTTAAAGTGCCGTAGGCAGAGCCCAGAAGAGCCGAGCTAAGTAGGCGCAAGGTTGCAGAGGGAAACAGGTACTTCTCTCTGCACAGAGCTTTCTGGATGAGACTTGGAGGAAAGCGTAGCTCATGGCTTCTACATTTCGCGGTGCAAAATATCCCAGCAAAAACAATGAAAGTGAAGAAACAGCCAGTGGAGAGCACACAGAGCTGCTCCAGTCCATGTGTTCTCCAAGTCAGTGGCTGTTTCTCTCCTTCGTTGCTCTTTATGGGAAATCATTTGGCACAGCACAGAGAAATGTAGCAGCCTTGAGCTGTGCTTTCCTCTAAGCACTGTGGGCGGCAGAGGGAAACAGGTACTTCTCTCTGCACAGAGTTTTCCGGATGAGACTTGGAGGAAAGCGTAGCTCATGGCTTCTACATTTCGCGGTACAAAATATCCCAGCAAAAACAATGAAAGCAAACAAACAGCCAGCCAGAGCTGCTCCAGTCCACGTGTTCGCCACGTGGTCAGCGGCTGTTTCTCTCCTTCATTGTTCTTTATGGGAAATCATTTGGCGCAGCACAGAGAAATGTAGCAGCCATGAGCTGCGCTTTCTTCTAGGTCAAATCTGGAAAGATCTGGCTGGGCAGGGGTGCCTCCATCCGCGGGCTCATGGCAGTGGGCTCAGCTGCAGCCCAGATGAGCCGAGGAACTGCGTGGATCCACAATGCTGGCAGTTTCGGGGGCTCCTTCCCTCAGTTGTTTGTTTTCTTACCTCTAGGTGGCTGCCTCCCGAAAACACTTTGCTTCCCTTCTCCAAACGACCCAGGCGGAGGACGGAAGCTTCTGCTCCTGGCCCGGAAGAAGTTTTTGCACAGTGCAAAAACCCCTGAAAAAATTCAAAAAAAAACCAACCCCCGCCCAAATCAAAATGGAAACGCATGCACAGTGCCGGAAACCTGGCTTCTGTGCATGCTCAGAAGAAGAAGAAAATGAAGAAATCCCCCCCAAAATTGAAAAAACTTCAAAAAAATTCAGGAAAAAAATGGCGGCGCCTAGGGACCAGGACCGACCGCATGACGTCACCAGTGGGTCGCTACCGGTGCGCCCGAACCGACCGCACCAGTAGGAACCCACTACTGCACCCGCCCCAGCGATATGCCATCTTATTTAGCCATGTTTTCAAGTCACGTGTCAGGCCGAAGCCATATTTTATTAGAGACTTTGGCCTGCCACACTTGATGCTTTAGAATGGATTCTTGCTGTGGGAATTTGGTAGGGGCTGTTGCATGGACAATGTAGACATGTGGCCATAACAAATTCCGTTTAGGTTTTCAAGGTCATCCTTTGTTTGGCACTTGGCCGGAAGCTGATGGGAGTAACGGACATGTCAAGATGAATGGTCAACGTGATGAACTTGTGGGTGTGGGAACAAGGGAATGAACTTTAAACTGGCTGGAGAAACGCTCATAGTTTTAGATTCAGGTTTCTCACAGATGTGCCAACATGGCTCTGTTAATAAATTGGAACTTTGAGGAATACTCAGACTCTGATTTAGTTTTGGATGCTATTTGGAATCCTGACACCGTGTGCATGTGTGCAAGCTGTGCATTTGAGATAAGTGCATGTGTGGAAGGCCACACCCATGTGCGGAAGGCGCGCACATGACCTACCGGTTATTTATGAGAATCCCACCTCTGAATGGTGTGATCTCCTGAGTGAAACAATTTATGTTTAAAAACATAAAGTTTGCCCACATTATATGCAGTATAACAGCAACAACAAAATTTGGCATATAACCAATGTTCACATTTATGACTGGCTCAGCATCACCATGGTCACATAATCAACATTTGGGTGTTTAGCAACCCAAATGCTGTACATTTATACGGGTTGCAGCACCCAGGGGTCATGTGATCACTATTGTTGTATTAAGTGTTGTACCTCATAATTCTTGACAAATGTATCTTTTCTTTTATGTACACTGAGAGCATATGCACCAAAGACAAATTCCTTGTGTGTCCAATCACACTTGGCCAATAAAGAATTCTATTCTATTCTATTCTATTCTATTCTATTCTATTCTATTCTATTCTATTCTGTTCTGTTCTGTTCTGTTCTGTTCTGTTCTGTTCTATTCTATTCTATTCTATTCTATTCTATTCTATTCTATTCTATTCTATTCTATTCTATTCTATTCTATGCTATTCTATTCTATTCTATTCTATTCTATTCGTTCCTTCCCAGCCAGCTTTCAACAACCAAGTCAACGGTTGTTTTCTCAACAACCATGTGATTCATTCAACAACTGCAGTGTTTCACTTAACAACCATGTCAAATTGGTCATAAAATCAGGTGTAAGTCACCTAAAAACCGCCTTGTTTAGCAATAGAAATTTTGGGACCAATTGTGATCATAAATTGAGAATTACTGTACAATATGTGGCAATAACATTATTATTAAGGTCTTGAAGAAAATACCATATTTTTCAGAGTATAAGACGCACTGGACTATAAGATGCACCTTAGTTTGGGGGGAGGAAAACAAGGGGGAAAAATTCTGCCTCTGCCTACCAGCATCCGTATTCATTCATTCATTCATTCATTCATTCATTCATTCATTCATTCATTCATTCATTCATTCATTCATTCTGCTCCTTAGCTGCAAGGACATGAGTTTTTCCCATTTTCCTTGGTTTCCTAGATATTTTCCCAATAATAATTACCATTCTCCTTTTTAGCAGCCTAGCAAATAGTCTTGTGCTAAAGCAAAGCTTCATTGTCCAATCTTTATAAACTACTGAGATCTTTGAGAATTGCAGTGGATTTACTTGCATTACATTTAAACCTGATATACAGGTCACCAATCAGAAGTTTTATCCAACTCACGCAGTAGAAGAATAATGAAAACGTAGTCAAATTTTATTTGCAATGTCATTTCACCCAATTTGTTTTTGGTTTTTTGTAATTTCAGTGAAACTTCTTATATTTTTAAAATCTGAGATGCTTGTACTTCAGTATTTGTGTTGTGACCCGCCCGCAGCTTGTGCAGCCTGGGCCTTTGGAACCTTCAGTACCTCTTGGCAGTGCTGAGAAAGGAGGGGCTACTGGTGCCATTGCCATCCTCGCGCCTCTCGCCCCGCTCGCCGGGCACCTCTGCGCCGCGGTCCGAATCACTTTCGTTCGCTAAAACAGAGTCACCTTTTCTTTCTTTCTTTTTTTGGTGGTCATCATTGATTGATTGGTTTATTTAGGTGGGAGAATAGCAAGACCACAAGGAGATGCCGAAGGACGCAGGGCATGTTCCCAGCTGCAGCTGCAACACGGCACTGGTGCAAGGCTGCGGTTTCAACACACAAAGCGCCTCGAGGACACGGGCGGCCTCAACAGAGGAACACGGCAGGCTTTGACACACACACACACACGCACGCACACACGCACACACACGCGCGCACACAAACATAGGGAGCCGCGTTTCTTTCGCCCCCACCCCTGCTGCTCCGTCTTCCGCAGGGGTCTCCGTTCCAGCCGCTGGCGAAAGCCTGCCCGACCTTTTCTTTCTTTTTCTCTCTCTTCCTGCCCTTGCGCACATCCGGTTCCGGGGTCGCATCGCGCGGCTGCTTGGGCAGGACGGGCGACGATAACTTGCAGTCGGGACGCTCTGTGGGAGCGCTTCCCTTTCCCCCTCCTCCTCGGCAGAGGTAGGGTCAGCACGGCTGCCCGTGAGAGGACTCGGCCGGCACCCGCTGTCACCTGCCGCTGCCTGGAGAGCCCCGTGCGCTCGGCGCCGTCCTCCGGCATTCCTTCCGCGCGCGCTGCCATCCCGCTTGCTGGGCAGAAAAGCTTCACCTTTTCTGTCCGTTGGATGATTGCAATGCGCCACTTGCAATCATCCAATGCGCCACGTTTGGCGCATGCGCCACGGTTTGGCCACCCCTGCTCTAGATATTGAATTGTGTTGTGTTAAAACCATAAATATTTGACAAGGTGATACCAGGAAATTATTTTAAGCCTGGCTATACAAGGATTTCAGCCTTTATATTTCAAGCTCCCTGTTGTTTCCGGTCTAACTTTAAGGGTCAGATCCATTCAAATCAATAATTCTGTAAACAAGAAGGGAAGGGAAAGAATGCTCAGTTTGAAATCTGAACAGGAAATACCTGATTAAACATGGCAGGCCAGATGATGTCTTGTGCAGAAAGGGTGAATAGCTTATCTGGAGAAGCTGTTGAGACCATCTTTCCAACTTTGACTTTAACAAAGGTCTCGTTTGGGAAGGTGGCCCAGTTGATAAAGGAAATTTTCTGTCCTGCCGTGTTATTAAATGAGATAGTTCTCAAATAGTGATAAAATAAAATAAATAATAATAAAATAAATAATAAAATAAAATAAAATAATAAAATAAATAATAAAATAAAATAATAAAATAAAATAAAATAAACTCTTCAACATTTTCATCAATGACTTGGATGAGGGGATAGATGGGGAACTCATCAAATTTGCAGATGACACCAAACTGGCAGGGATAGCCAACACTCCAGAAGACAGGCTCAAGATACAGAAGGATCTTGACAGACTTGAACATTGGGCGCTAACAAACAAAATGAAATTCAATGGCAAAAAAAGTAAGGTTCTACATTTAGGCAAGAAAAACAAAATGCACAGGTACAGTATATGTGGTACCTTGCTCAACAGTAGTAACTGTGACAGGGATTTAGGTGTCCTAGTGGACAACCGTTTAAATATGAGCCAGCAGTGTGCAGCAGCTGCCAAAAAAGCCAACACAGTTCTAGGCTACATTAACAGAGGGATAGAATCACGTGAAGTGTTAATACCACTTTATAATGCCTTGGTAAGGCCACACTTGGAATACTGCATTCAGTTTTGATCGCCACAATGTAAAAAAGGATGTTAAGACTCTAGAAAGGGTGCAGAGAAGAGCAACAAAGATGATTAGGGGACTGGAGGCTAAAACATATGAAGAACGGTTGCAGGAACTGGGTATGTCTAGTTTAATGAAAAGAAGGACTAGGGGAGACATGATAGCAGTGTTCCAATATCTCAGGGGTTGCCACAAAGAAGAGGGAGTCAAACTATTCTCCAAAGCACCTGCGGGTAGAACAAGAAGCAATGGGTGGAAACTAAACAAGGAGACAAGCAACTTAGAACTAAGGAGAAATTTCCTGACAGTTAGAACAATTAATCAATGGAACAACTTGCCTCCAGAGGTTGTGGGTGCTCCAACACTGGAAGTTTTTAAGAAGATGTTGGATAACCATTTGTCTGAAGTAGTGTAGGGATTCCTGCCTAAGCAGGGGGTTGGACTAGAAGACCTCCAAGGTCCCTTCCAACACTGTTACTATTACTATTACTATTACTAAGTCTTAAAGTTGCCAAGTTTGAAGACCTCTGAGCTAAGGGAAAGATCTGTTTTGAAGCATGCTTGAAGATAAATTTTGTATATAAGTCTTTTTCTTTGACCTTCACACAGCTTCCTTATCCAGCTACTAATTTATTTATATTTGTTAAGGATTTATAGTTGCCGACCAAAATAAAATTAAAAGAATGGTATGCCAAAAAGAAATTGCACAGCAGTAGCTACATATGCTTGTATCATCTTCAGTTCTGATGGTTTATGTCTTGATAAGACAGCACGAAATCTGGGTTCCTTCTAAGAGACTCTGCCTTCTCATTTAATAGGAAGTGCAACATTCCCTGTTGTGACCAGTCTAAATTTATTGAACTGTTTGTTTCTGAATTAAGATTAGAAGAGAGATTAACTTCATCCTATTATGGAGATACATTGGGCATTTCAAAATATCTGTCCAATTGTCTTAATTTTAGTATCAAAACATACCATAAGTCTCTTGAATGGAGAATTTTATTGGATTTCTTGACCAGTAGCATGGTTCTTGATCAATAGCATGGAACATATAGTTTCTAAGTATGCCAGTTTGGCTGCCTTCCTCCTCCCCTAATTTTCATACAATGAAGATAAAAGCATTTTGAGTACTTTTTTCAAGTTCTTTTACTCCTTGTTCATTTGGACAGGACACATACCATAACTTCGTGTACAGGACACATTCACAATGATTAGAAGAAAATTGTCTGAAAACTGAAGTGTGATATGAATAAGGAGATAACCATTTCACATATTCTGAGATAAATGCAGAGCCTACCTTCTTAAACATAGTGGGCCAGGTAATAATCTCTGCAGAAATGGAGAACAGCTTGTTTGGGGGAGCAAATGGATCTACTTTCCCAACTTTCACTTGATGGAAGGATTGGTTGGGGAAAGTGACCCAGTTGATTACATCAAAGCCAGTTGCTATTTTCCCATTTTGATCAAAGAAAATATTTTCTCCAGCACTATTATTAAATGAAACAGTCCTCAGGTGCTTATGAAGCTAAAGAAAATCAAATTAAAAATGCTAAGAATATACAAAGTTAATCAAATACAGATTAATGATAGCTAAACATTTCTTCAGAATTGCAAGGGATATTAATGTTAATAAAAGGAAGGGAGGGAGAGGAGAGGAGAGGAGAGGAGAGGAGAGGAGAGGAGAGGAGGAGAGACATTAACATTGGGAAAAGGGGAATCCTTCCAGTGTGTGTTAAATCATGCTATTTATTCAAGGATCAAGACAAAGTGGTTTGTAACCACTATAACGAGTTGCATCATTATTCATTTTGAGTTGCCAAATAGAATCAAGACAATTCACTCTTATGGCATTCCATTTGCAACTTCTGCTCAATGCTCTCTTTCTGTTAATCTGATCTGATCTGATCTTCCTTTCTTGCTGACTGTCTTTTCCTTTCTCCTCCTTTGTAGACCTCTCATAACAGTGGGGTCATGTTGAAAATAATAGTCAAGATTTTATCAAAACGTTGTATCTGATGTTCTGGTGGTTCCTGCTTAACATGGGAAGGGGATTCATTCCCCTCTTACCTGCCACACATTCTTCTTCAAAATTCTCACTTTGGAACTTTTGCTGATTGACATCCATTTGTATTGGGTTGAAAGCAGGGCTTGCAAAGCATGTGCCACAGCATGGACAGCATTGTAGACACTGTAACTCTGTCCAGTCATCCTGGTGTCGAATATTGATTGAGGGAGGGTCTCCAATTGCTCTTCACCAGTGCATTCGTTCACAGCATCCTCCTCTAACATGGCTTTGGAGAAAGAACACAGAAATGCACTTTCCCAAAATATCCTGATCCAACTGTCTTCCTCGGCAAGAGTAACTTTTCTCAACTGAAGAAATCTCTTGAATTCTAAGAGATCCTTTGAAGACACTTGAAAGGACAGAGAACCATGGATGAAATCCATACTATGGAATCTTTGAAAATGGAGTGATGAGAACTCCATCTGTGCTGGCATTATCCAAATTTTGTCTTTTCTCTTCTCTTCACTGTATTTAAATTCTGAAATATTGGGCAACATTCTGAATACAGCTGTTTCCTGGTTTTCACAATAGATGATCACAACATTGGCCCTGCTCCTCATGATAACATTGTAAACCTTTACATAGTGTGCAAGTGTACCTACAACTTCATTGGAAATAGATCCCTTTGGTAACTCTTCCACAAAGTCAAAGCAAATACCTTCCTGAGAAAATAGAGCAATCCTATTCTGTAGAAACCCATCTCGTTTCTCGGTACTTTGGACAATCAGCCCAATCCATATCCACTGGAAATAGAGCAACAATTGGATCATCCCCTTAATTTGAAGATCTTCATTTGGAAATGTCTGATGCAAGAAAACAGCTTGTGTGCTGACATCTATCGCTGGAGCAGAGCCATACGTGAGCTAAGAAAATTACATGTGAAATCCAATAGTTATGACAATCAAATAACAGAAGTTATTCAAAACACACTTAGCAGATAGATGTGATATGGCAATCAATGAGAGAGAACTTACTAAGAGAAAAAAAATTAAAAATAAAATAAAAGGCTGCTTTCTAAGAATAAAGAATAATTTGTTCAGAATCAGAATAAAAGAGTGATAGAATAATAGAGTTGGAAGGGACCTTGAAACGGGCCTTGAAACACGGCTATCATGTCACCCCTAGTCTTTCTTTTCACTAGAATAGAAATACCCAATTACTGAAACCGTTCTTCATATCTTTTAGCCTTCAGGCCCTTAACCATCTTTGTAGCTCAAAATCCATTTCTATAATGTAATAACTGTTCAAAAGTAAAAGTTCTGATTTCTCTTTCTGCTCTGAAGAGGATATTAAAAATATTCTTTTTTAAAAATTTCTATAGATAGCAATCCATGTTGTCTCTAAGAATCGACACCATCCCGATGGTACAAAATCTTTTTTTAATATATAATTTTTATTAAATACACATTAAAACATTGGACACAGTGTAACCGTCCTGGCAGTTATCTTTGCCATACATACTAAATTATAAGTATCATATATGCCTTACTATTTATATACATTTGGTCTATTGAGTATTTACATAAATACAGACATCATATTTCTATCCATAATCATTTTAAGTCTGTGTTATCCGATTTCAATTTATTATATTAACACACATAACTTTAATTCTCCATTCTATAAATTCTAGTTACTTCTTGTTTTGGGTGTCTCTTTTCCATTCCAACCATTGATAAAATTCCGATGGTACAAAATCTTTAATCATAAAGGACACAGATACAAAAACAAAAACAAAAAACCACCACACCCTCAAAACTTTTTAGAACTTTTGAAAATTGTGTAGCACGTGTGTGGTACAGTGAACACCTACACCAACACCAATGAAATGTTGCAACAAATGCTTCTCAGTGATACATTTTCATCAGGAATTACTTCTAGTATAAATTAATTTACTAGCAGTTTTTTATAAAAAAGCCAAGGGTTTTTAACTCACTAGGTATTTGAACGAAGTAATTTAGTTCATAAATTGTGAATTAACTGTGGTGTAGGGTTTCCTGCCTAAGGGGGTTGGACTAGAAGACCTCCAAGATCCCTTCCAACTCTGTTATTCTATTCTATTCCTATCAATTACTGTCAATGTCAGAATTGGTCAGATTTTTAAAAAATGTTTCCCATAAGAATATAAGGTTTAGTAATATAGATTATAAGTGCTACAAACTTATCCTCAGTGCCTGTCAGATAGGAATTTTCCTACCAAGAGGCAATTTTAGGATCTTGCTTCCTCGAAGTCATTCGTACTCAGAAAATAAAACCGAGATTCAAATCTAATTAACAAAATATTTATTTCAGTAAAAAAGTAACAAAAATAAACCCTTAATAAACTACATTTTCTCAGCTAATGGATTCACGTCTGCCTTCGGCAGGCATCGAAGAAGAAAAGGAAAGTGGGAGTTGCCAAAACTCCTGGAATGCACGCATGCGTAGTAAAACATATCACATGTCTGCTTGATTATAAATACAATAAACCTTAGAAAACCGTAGAGATGCACAACTGGCAATTATTCACATCGTGACAGTGCCCCCCAATCCCTTCAGGTGGGCATGGCTTGGTGGTCAGGTGACCGGGTGGGTGTGGCCAACTTGTAAAATGTAGTGAAACTCACTTAACAACCAAAATTTTGGGCTCAATTGTGATCATAAGTCTCTTTCTTTCTTTCTTTCTTTCTTTCTTTCTTTCTTTCTTTCTTTCTTTCTTTCTTTCTTTCTTTCTCTCTCTCTCTCTTTCTTTCTTTCTTTCCTTTTTCTTTCCTTCTTCCCTCCCTTCCCTTCCCTCCCTTTCTTTTTCTGTCTGTCTTCCTTCCTTCCTACCATCTTTCTTTCTTTCTTTCTTTCTTTCTTTCTTTCTTTCTTTCTTTCTTTCTTTCTTTCTTTCTTTCTTTCTTCTTTCTTTCTTTCTTTCTTTCTTCCTTCCTTCCTTCCTTCCTTCCTTCCTTCCTTCCTTCCTTCCTTCCTTCCTACCATCTTTCTTTCTTTCCTTCTTTCCTTCTTTCTTCTTTCTTCTTTCTTCTTCCTTCCCTCCTTCCTTCCCTCCCTCCCTCCTTCCTTCCTTCCTTCCTTCCTTCCTTCCTTCCTTCCTTCCTTCCTTCCTTCCTTCCTTCCTTCCTTCTCCCTCCCTCCCTCCTTCCCTCCCTCCCTCTCTCTCTCTCTCTCTCTTTCTTCTGCAGTAGAAAGTAACCTCCCCCGAGGCAAATATCTTGTGACAGCAGCTATGAGATGCTCCTAAAATTCCAAATTACTCACCAACTCCCAAGGCAGGGAATTCTTGACATAGAGTTTATGGCTTATAAAATGGTTCCATGTGTACAGGTATATCTGGATGAGACAAAGTGAGGGTGTTCCTGAATGTGTGAATGCACATGAGAAACACCCATGCCTTTTCCTATCTATCTATCTATCTATCTATCTATCTATCTATCTATCTATCTATCTATCTATCTATCTATCTATCTATCTATCTATCTATCCATTCTTCTTTCTTTCTTTCTTTCTTTCTTTCTTTCTTTCTTTCTTTCTTTCTTTCTTTCTTTCTTTCTTTCTTTCTTTCCTCCTTCCCTCCCTCCCCTCCATTCTTTCTTTTTCTATCTTCCTTCCTTCCTTCCTTCCTTCCTTCCTTCCTTCCTTCCTTCCTTCCTTCCTTCCTTCCTTCCTTCCTTCCATCCATCTTCCTTTCTTTCTTTTCTTTCTGTCTATTTTTCTTCCTTCCTACTGTGTTTCCCCAAAAATAAGATAGGGCCTTATATTTTTTGAACCCCAAAATATGGCCTTGGCCTTATTATTGGGGGTCTTATTCCTCCCCCCACCGGTATGAGGCGGGGAGGGGTGAGGGGTCCTTCATGTCAGCTTCCTGAAGGATCATAGCAGGCCATCCCATCATTCACGAGCATCTGATTAGCAGGTGCCGCTCAGGCCGCGGCCTCCAGCAAGCGTGGCCACTTTTGCAGCCAATTGTGGCTGCAAAAGAAGCCAGAGGCAAGCAATGCACCCCACATGCCTCACTCTCTCCTTACCTGTGATGACAGTCACAGCAGGCAATTCCATCCACGGAACAGCTGCCTCATGGGTGCCGCTCCAGCCGGTGCCTCCAGCAAGCACGGCCGCTTTTGCCATTGATTGCGGCCACAAAAGCAGCAGGAGGCCAAGCGATGCGCCCCTTGTGCCGGCCTTCCGAAGGGTACTGTAGCAGCCATTATCCACAATTTTTTACCGTTATTTTGTCCGGACCCACGTGGCCCAGTACGGTACTGGGCCATGTAAGTCAGGACGAAATAACGGTAAAAGAAGTGTGGATAGCTGCTGCTACAGTACCCTTCGGAAGGCTGGAGCAAGGCACGAGTGACCTGCTCTCAGAAGTGGCTGTGCCCCAGGAGCGCTTTTGGGAGAGAAGGGAAAGGGGAAGTGATGAACTTCCCCTTGCCCTTATCCCTCCTTCGGCTCTCCAAGGGTCTCTCCCAGAACCAAGCTCTAGCGGAGCTCAAGCAGAGAAGTGGCCCGCAGGCTTTCAGGAGCAAAGTTCAGTATGAGAGGAGCAAGGGCAGAGGGGGAAGTCCAGTGCCACCCCAGCGCTCTTCTTTCCTTGGAAATGTGAATTTTGGGAGGGGGAAATGGCATCCCCAGGCAGGGTGGGTATGTTGGTATGTATATAAAAAGCACAAAGGGAGGGAGCCAGCAGCCGCAGATTATTTTTTTAAAAAAATATTTTTATTGAATTATTAAAACATTAAATACAAAACATACATATACATTTACGTTCTTCATTCCTGAGACATCGGTTTAAAG
This sequence comes from Diadophis punctatus similis, assembly GCA_023053685.1. Lineage (NCBI taxonomy): Eukaryota > Metazoa > Chordata > Lepidosauria > Squamata > Dipsadidae > Diadophis > Diadophis punctatus. Next base: position 2,139,114 of record JALIGW010000046.1, read on the forward strand.
TCAATCTACATACATATTATTCTATATAATTCTATATATAATATTTACATTCATTCAGAAATTTTCTTATTCTTTCTAATTTCTAACCAGTTGTAAAATTTATCCCACACTGCGTAAAATTCTTTCTCTTCTCGATTTTGTAATTCTAGTGTTAGTTTTGACATTTCTGCACATTCCATTATTTTTTTTAATATCATATTCTCTGTTGGGTTTTTTTATCTTTCCATGTTTGGGCATAAGTTATTCTGGCAGCGGTTAGGACATGTATTATCAAATATTGGTTCTCTTTCGTCTGTTGCCCTCTGATACTACCCAATAAAAATGTTTCAGGTTTAAATTCCATTTCAGTGTCTATTATCTCTTGTAACCATGTCCTAATCATACTCCAGTATCCTCTTGCTATCAGACATGACCACCACATGTGGTAATATGTGCCATGTACTTGTTTACATTTCCAGCATCTTGGGTTCATATTAGTATATATTTTGGTGATTCTAGCTGGAGCTAGATGCCAGCAATAGAACATTTTGTGTAAATTTTTTTTATATGATGTTGAGAGGGTTAGTTTATAATTTATCTTCCATAATTTTTCCCAATCGTCCAATTGGATGGTGTAGCCAAAGTTTTTCATCCATGCTATCATGTTTTCTTTAACTGTTTCTTCAAAATTATCAAATTTTAGTAAGTGATTGTACATTTTGGTTATAAATTTATTTTCAGATCCCAATAATATTTTGTCTATTGTGTTTTGTTCTTTGTTTATACCAAATTCTTCCATGTCCTTTTTGTATCTATTTTGTATTTGAAGATATGGCTACCAATCTATGTCTATTCCTTCCTCCTTTAATTTTTCCCTGGACTTTAAGTTACCAGTTTTGTCTAATAGTTCATTGTAGTTTCTCATTTTCGATCTTTCCAATGTATTGGGATAGATAATGGCTTCCATTGTGGATAACCAGCGGGGTATCTCGATGTAATATTTGTTTTTAATTTTCCTCCAGGTGTTTAATAATACGGCCCTTATTGCATGGGTTTGGAAGTGTGAATGCTTGGTATTCTTTTTTCCCCATAAATGGGCGTGCCAACCTTCCTGAATGTTGTGGCCCTCTAGTGTTAATATTCTATGGTTTTTTAAAACAATCCAATCCTTTATCCAAAGTAAAATTGCTGATTTGTAATATATCTCCAAGTCAGGGAGTCCAAAACCTCCTCTGAATCTACTATTTTGTAATGCTTTGAATTTTATTCTTGGGTTTTTTCCAGACCATATAAATTTAGATATTATTTTGTTTATTTCTCCGAAATTTTTTTTGTCTAATTTTATAGGTGCTGTTTGGAATATATATAACCATCTGGGTAGAATATCCATCTTTATAGCAAGCAGCCGCAGATTAAGGAGCTTTGCGAAACGTCATGCCTAGATGCAAAGTTTGGTGAGGGAGGGGAAAGAGATACTGTGTTTTGCTTGAAAATATTTGAGAACCAGACCAGAAAGAAGGAGGAAAGAGCCCTGTGAAGAAATGCTGCAGATGCTTGCTTACTGCAAGACACAGACAAACAGAGTGAAGTAAATTGAAGACTCTCACTCCTTGGGATGACTCAGACGCTTTGCTGGAGAAACCGCCCACCAGCCCAGGCTTCCTAAATCTCCCCCTCCCCACCCCAGATGGTCTCCCTCCCTTCACGAAGAAAGCCCAACCTGAAGCAAACTCTGCCTCCAGCCACCTCTTCGTCCTGGTGAAACACTCTTTGAAAGGAGGATCTGCAGGTGGTGGTGGGGAGATTTCCTGCACATCAGCTGCAGCGTCTCCTTGCAGGTCTTCCTCCTTGCAGGGCTTCTGCCACCCCCTGGCCCCTCTTAGCACCCCCCTGCCACCCCCCTTGCCTCTTACCGCCTCCCTAAATCATCCCACCACCCCCAGGGGGCGGTACTGCCCACTTTGGGAACCACTGATCTAGACAATACACTGTTCACTAAGCACCTATGTATGTAATGTGAAAATATATAAATAAACTGTTAAAAAAAGAATATAAGATCCAATCAGAATTATTGCTTTGATAATGGACAGCCATAGTGTTTTTTTTTCAAATTTGAAAATTTCTCAGAGAATTTTACATTGTTATTCATTCACACTTCATGTAACACTTTATATATATAGGTCACAGATTTTTTTCTGTGCATCTTTCTTTTAGAAATACATCTTACCTGTGGAATCTTGTATATACTCAGAATATTTGACATGGACTGACAAATGAAAGCATTAGGTCCAGCAAGAACAGCTAACACATTGTCCTTGAGATCACACTTGTAGTTTGGGATAAATTTTCCCTTTGAAGAGAGAAGTTCTATGGATGCCAGATAGATCCATCTTGCCAAAAAATAGCTATTACAGTCATGTATACCCAATGTGATATTAGGTAAGATCTGGAGATTTTCATTTATTTCTTTGATGGCAAATTCCAAGGCCAGGATATGCTGAAAATTCTGAAGATGAATTCTGAAAATGGGATTTGTGAACAAATGTTACTTTTCTTACCATACTTCGGATTCCAAATAGGAGCTTTGCTATGTTCTGATTTATATTTTTAATCATATTCAGAAGAGCTGATTCTATTGCTGTAAAGGAGGGAAAAAATCTATACAGTTTTAATGAAGCTAAAGCTTTCCCTGAATATCAGTCTAAGTACATCACTGATTTGAGAGCCTCATGTTTTCATATTCATCATGCTCAAATTGAGTTTCCTAGTTCACAATTTTAACGTTACAATTCCGTAGATGAAAAAAATATGAATCAGACATACCTGAATTTTCTCTATCGTGGAGAGCTAAATTTTGATGCAAAAATACAGGAAAGGAAAGTGTTTTTTTAAAAAAACATATAGATGGAAAACTTTCTTTGGATGTGAATACTGGATAGAAAAGTCAATTTCTTTCATAGTTATAATTTTCCATCACTTGTATGGGGATGTAGTGCAATGCAAAAAGTGACCTGAGTTTAGTAGAACTATTTATAATTTTATCACCCACTCTTATCTTTTCCACTGTCTCACCTTTTCTTCTAATCATTTTTTCTTCTATTAATAGTAGTAATCCAATATTTAAACAATTACAATTCCAGGGGGGGGGGATGGCAAGGTAATTCAGAATTACCCTATGTAATACTTTTCTTCCTGTATTTTAAAGCTATTATGTCTTATTGCAATGGTTTCAACCACCCATTCAACTCTGCTCTTTACTTTTATATATCAAATAACTGTGAAGGGAGATCCAGTTATCAGTTATCTACACAATAAAAATAATTACATTAAATCATCAGCAATTTCTTTAGAAGGCTTCTCTGTGAAAGTTATCTGGCTGAAAAATAGGTAAATCTGAGAAGTTATGCCACCAATAACCAGATCTTCTGAATGGTATTTCTTGTTACTAATAAGGAGTGGGTCACCTACAGTACATTTACCAAGAAAAATATAGCATGTGATATGAAGCAATAACATTGGTAGGGTTGCAAGGAATAAAATCATTGTGCTGAACGAGCCTTCCTTTGGCTGAAACATAATCTGCAAGGAATAAAACTGAGAGCATCTTATCTCTCCACTCTCCCCCTGCACAGAAATGACATAATATATAGTGTAGTTTTAATTCATTGCCATGATCGATTTCTTGAATCCCTTTTGGGACTTGGTGTCAATAATGGAGAAGTTGATAATGATAGGGCAAATCATCCCTTACTTGGGGAATCTTCGGAATGATGTGCCTGAGGCAGGGGTGGGTTCCACTTACCTTCGCCACTGGTTCGCATTACAACGTTTTGCGTGCACGCGCTCGCTCCACTCACATGCACGCACGCATCCACTCGCGCAATTTCACTTCCGCGCATGCTCAGAAGCAGGAATTAGCCCGAAACACAGCTGAGAAGCTCATTAGCTGTGCTTTGGGCAAAGAAATAAAGGTCGGTATTTACCTGCAGCCGGGCAGGCGGGCTCTTTTTCAAGCCACGTAAGGGGAAAAATCCACAAAAAAGATGGCAGTGCACACGAATCGTCCGAACCGATAGCAACCCACTGGTGACATCACTGTCAGAACGGCACCGACAGTGATGTCACCAGTGGGTTGCTACCGGTTCGGGCGATCTGGTCCGAACCGGGAGGAACCCACCCCTGGCCTGAGGAATATGTCACATTTTATATTGATTTTTTAAAAATAAAAATGTCTTCCAATTTTGCAGTCTGTAACTAAAGGCAAAGCATTTGAGATGGGGGGGGGGCAATCTTAGAAAAGGTCAGCTCCTTCTCTAATTTACAAAAGTGAAATCTCAAAAGGAGAATGAAGAAATACTACAATGTTCCATTTTTTTTTCCAGTTGAAAGAATGTCTAATTACAAATGGAAATGTCCACCATGAATTAGGAATCACATATATCTTTCTTTCTTTTTTAGCTATTCCAAACCAAATATGTTACTCAATAAGTAATATGCAAGCAGTTTGTTGGTGTATGGAAACATAAAATGGCAATTCTAAAGAATATACTTATTTCTCTGAAAGACATAGATGTAACAATCTAGCAAGTTCCACTTCATTATGGGTTCCCCAGTCGAGTCGACACAGATTTATTTATTTATTTATTTGTGAGATTTATATACCGCCTCACAGTGCAAGCACACTCTAAGCGGTTTACACCAGTAACCAATGTATATTTATATTGCCCCAAAAAATCTGGGTCCTCATTTTACCTACCTCGGAAGGATGGAAGGCTGAGTCAACCTTGAGCCAGTGAGATTTGAACCGCTGACCTGCGGATCAGTGTCAGCTAAAGTGGCCTGCAGTACCTGCCTCTAACCGCTGTGCCACCTTGGCTCTTAAAGATTGATATCCCACCTTTATGATTTTTATAAATAACATGAGGCAGTGAACATATGTAATATTCTTCCTCCTATTTCCCCCACAACAACAACTTGTATGGTGGGTTGGGCTGATAGAGAGTAATTGGTCACCCAGCTGGCCTTCATACCTAAGATGACATTTTAACTTATGGTCTCATAGTTTCTAGCCTGGTGCCTAAAACACTATATACCAAACTTTTCTATTTCATTCCATTCTCAAAATGAAATTTATTTATTTTTATTTATTTATTTATTTTATTAAATTTATATGCCGCCCAACTCCAAAAGGACTCTGGGCAGCTTAACAACAAAATAAATATTAAAAACATCATTAAATATTAAAACAATTAAAACAATTTAAAACCCATGCATATCATTTCATGGCTGGATCTCGCCAATTGCAGCCACAAGATCAACTGCCCCAGGCCTGCCAGAAAAGCCAGGTCTTTACTGCTTTTCAGAAGGCCAATAGGGTGGGGGTAGTCCGGATCTCCGGAGGTAGCTGATTCCAGAGAGCCGGGGCAGCCACAGAGAAGGCCCTCCCCTGCCGCCCTGAGTCCTACGGGATTGGGCGGCCTATAAGATCATAGAAATAAATAAAATAAATAAAATAAATATTCATATTCATATTCATATCCAGACTTTCATATTCTCCCACCTAAGTTGAAACATTCCTGTCCCTCGCTGCTGTGTCAGTATGATGAAGCTCACAGCGGTGCTGCCTTTCGTGCTTGCAATGGCACAACAATCCTTGCAGAGTCCTGCTCCAAGAGGCAGTGGCGGTGGCGCACCAAGTCTCACAAAGACTAATTTCTGGCGGAGTTTGGGGAAGAGAAAGAAAGACTTCTACTGCTTCTGCTGCTTTCCTTGTGTGCAGCCAAAAGCAGAAGAAGAGTCCTGCTCCAAGAGGTGGCGGCAGGACATGTCATGACAGTGCCATCAGGACAGCACCAGCCAGCCGCTCATCAGCACGCTGCTCTCCTGGCCAGGTCTGGCTGCAAGCAGCACCAGTAGGCAACGGCGATGGGACAAAATTAGCTTAACAATTCTTAATGCCTTTTTGGCAATGCTGTTACAGTGAGCTCTGGGGCTTAGATCATTTGAGATGAATAGTCCTAGGTCCTTGACAGAGTGAACGTTGTCTTCGAGGTCATTTCCGCCCAACTTGTATTTGGTGTTCTGATTTTTATTGCCAATGTATAGGACAGAGCATTTATTAGTTGAAATTTGGAGTTGCCAATTGCGCAACCATTCTGACACATAGTCAAGGTCGCTTTGTAGGGCAGCAGCATTGTCAGTGGTGTTAAATAATTCTACGTCATCAACCATCAGCACCACTGAATCAAAGGCTTTGCAGAAGTCTATGTAAATTGTGTCTATTTCTTTACCCTGGTCAAGATGTGTGGTCCAAATGTTTCTGCAGTGTAGGAATTGCAGATTACAGGACAAATTTTCCCTGAAATCAAACTGCTTGTTAGAAAGCAGGTTGTTTGTCTCTAAGTGGAGGGTGATGGATTGGTTTATAATTGATTCCATGACTTTACAGGTGACACAACACAATGAGATTGATCTGTAATTTTCTACTAGACTAGGGTCTCCCTTTTTAAATATAGATATGACTGTGGCTAATGAACATAGGTCGGGCAAGGAGCTGGTTCTGAAAGATACCTCATAGATTGTGCATAGAGGTTCAGCTATGACAGTGGCAAGTTTTTTAAGAAGTATTGAACATAATCAATCAGGGTCAATAGATAGAGATGGCTTTAGGTTACGTATTGCCATTACAATGTTATCTACTGTAAAATCAATATGTAGCAAATTGTTACAATTAATTATGGTACAAATAGGAAATGTGGGGCAGCAGCCATTGCTGTCGACAAAGACTGAATTGAAGAAGGTATCGAAGAGGTTGGCCTTAACAGCTTCATCATTACAGTCTTCCCCGTTAGGCCCTTTTAGGGGTAGGATAGTTTTTGAGTCTTTAAGTTTGGCATTTACGAAATTATAGAAGGCTCAAGTGGATTTTGAGTGTAATAGCTCTTCCTCCTGTTTGCAGTGGTGATTGGTACATTCTGCCTTTATCTGGCAGCATAGGGCTTATAGTGGTTTTTAAAGTTAGCTATGTAGCTAGTTTTGTTTTCTCACCAAAGAGATTTTTTCTTGGATTGTAACTTTCTTATTGTTATGGGTAATTTGTTTTTGTTTTTTGTTTTGCTTTAGGGGATATTATTGGTACATATAGGTTAATGATTCTATTGACTTCGAGCAAAAAAAATGTTATAATGGTCTTCTGCAGTATTGCAACCTGTGAACAGAAGGTGCCAATCAAGAGATGTGAGGTCGGCAGCTATGAGATCATAGTTGGCTTTTTTAAAGTTCCATCGTTATGACCCTCTATGCAAAGACACAAATTGAGACAAAAAATAAATCATGCTGTGGTCACTGTTGGAAAAAGTTTCTTTAACTTATAGGCACTAAGTTAAAGTGGTTTATTTTCTGGCACCATGCCAAAATTTCAACACATCTTTCTCCTGAGAGAATAGGGACAGACCTTTTATGAGGAATGATGTTGTATAGAGAAGAGGCTACACCGAGAAGACCCTTTTTCATTATCATTTAATGAGCTTTGCATTTTGTATTGCAGTAGGGTGAAGACTGTAATGTAAAGAATCAATCAGCATACTGAACTCCATATTCAGGATTATTTGTTTATTAACTGTCCCTTTTTATTGGGTTTGGATCTCAAAATAATGTATAGTATTTCCCCTTCATAATCAGATAGGTTGTGATATACAGTCACTACAATAAAAAGACACAAATGATATACAGACACTACAATGGTAATTTTGGCTTCCTTAAAGCTGGATGGTAATCTACAGATGCACTAAGGGTGGAGAAATACATACAATATGCTGCATATTGTGTACAAGATGCAGCATATTCTTATGGAATAATAAATTAAAAATTTTCAAGGGTGGCAAAATTCAGTCTAAGATAATACATTAGAATCTTCCCCTGCAGATTCAAACTCTGACAGGGGCATGACACATCTGTTCTTTTCAAAAACAGTTGCCCTAGAAAAGACTAGAAATCCAGATAATTTATAATGAAGCTATGTTTTTTTTCTTCGTAGCTGATTCCTCATTTGAGGAATGTCTTTTCCCCAGCAATATGCCAAAAAATATCAAGAAATGTTTCTACTGAGTGAATAGGGCCAGACCTTTCAGATAAATGTTGCTTATTTCAGGAATTAGAGAATACCAGGATCAGTCCTACATGTTATATTTTATTTAGCCTGTCTTCTAAAAGAAAATGAAGCTCTATTACAGCAACGACACAAGCAAAATAGACTCCAAAAAGAAATAAATCCCTTATCTCTTTATCAGCTGCTCCTTTTTGTTCAAATCAGGTCTCAAGAAAATAATATAGCATTTAGGGGAAAAGATGCAGCACAATAAGCCGGCTGCAGAAGCCAAAATGGAGAAGATCTCCACAGCTACTGTATATTTGCCTTTGGTGCTCAGATAGGTTGGAACAAATGATATCCAGACACTACAAAATACCAACATGCTGAAGGTGATGAATTTGGCTTCATTAAAACTATCAGGTAGCTTCCTAGCAAGGAAAGCCACTGTAAAACTGATAGCAGTCAATAGTCCCAAAAAGCCAAGAACGGTATAAAACATAGTGGTTGAACATTGCAGGACAATTTCTTCAGGCATTGAGTGTAAGTCAGGATCAGGGAATGGGGGAAAATTGTAAGCCATAAAATACAAATTGAAATTTGTACCAAGGAGCAATCAAGGACAATAGTGATAGCCAGTCTTTTTCCTACCCATTTCCTTATTTGAGATCCTGGCTTGGTGGCCATGAAAGCAAGAACAACAATGGTTGTTTTGCCCAATATACAAGAAAGGGCTACAGAGAAGATGATGCCAAAAGCAGTTTGTCGCATGAGACATCTCACTTGGTCAGGTTGCCCAATGAAGAGCAAAGTGCAAAGGAAGGAGAGCAGGAGAGCAATGAGAAGAATGTAGGTGAGATTTCTGTTGTTGGCTTTGACGATGGGCGTGTCCTGGTGTTTAATGAAGATTCCAAGGACCAAAGCTGAGATGAAAGAAAAGAAGAGAGCAACACTTGTCAAGGTGATTCCCAAGGGTTCTTTGTAAGACAAAAATATGATCCGTTTCAGAATGCAACGGTTTTGAGCTTTGTTTGGGTATTGATTATCTGAACATTTGAAACAGTCACCTGCATCTGAAAAACAAAAGGATTGTGCTTCAAGTATAACAATTATTTGACTTAGATGGGCTGAAAATTAGTTGATGAGATGTTATTAGTTCCTAAATGCTTTATAACAAGTATCCCATTTTTCAGAGTTCCCTCTCTAAAAGAGGCTGAAAATTTGGGTGCATCTTATACTCCGAATGTAGCTTTTTCGAAGCTTTTTTTCCAGCCCTAAAGATCTTCCTGGCTCTTCCTGGCTTGCAGACTTGTTTTCATTGCTATTCCATCCAAAAACTACTTCCTCCGAAGAAGTTTTTTTCCAGCCCTAAGTCTTTGCAGGCTTGTTTTCATTGCTACTCCCTCTGAAGATTTTTTTTCAGCCCTAACCAGGGGATAAAATAATGTGCTGAAGCTGACCAGACTAAGGACGCTAGCCAGATGAATACCTGGTAGCTAGATTTCCCCCCTATTTTCCTCCCCCAAAACTAAGGTGCGTCTTATACTCTGGTGTGTCTTGTACTCTGAAAAATACAGTATTTATTATGGAACATCTTACAGAAAGATGAAGTCTCTATGTGAATGTACCAATGCATTGGTCTGTTCTCTCTCTCTCTCTCTCTCTCTCTCTCTCTCTCTCTCTCTCTCTCTCTCTCTCTCTCTCTCTCTCTCTCTCTCTCTCTCTCTCTCTCTCTCTCTCTCTCTCTCTCTCTCCCTCCCTCCCTCCCTCCCTCCCTCCCTCCCTCTCCCCCCACTCTCTGCATGTATATGAGTGGTGGTGTTTGGACTGTATGTATTGGCCAATAAACAGACATACATTTTTTCTCATAGCAGTGAGGCAGCTATTTTATCCTTTACCTTTGGCAAAGTTTAAGGCTGCTAGCAACATAATGGAATGGAGAAAAAAATGCACATTAGCTATTCTAAAAAACACAATTGTATTCACTAAGTGCTGTGAGTCACTGTCTGGACTGTGTGGTTTTTCTCAGCTGCTATATGTTTTAATTTTGGCAATTGGGATGTAATTGTTTTTATTCTATTTATTATTGTTTGCTGTATAGAGTCACTTGTTTTCTATTTCTAAAGGTCAGAAGAACATGTAGATTGATGGAATGTTATCATAGAAAAGAGAATTCAATGTTTGCTCCTTCATTACATCTTTTTTCCCCTGGAACTATACTACTATTGAGTACATCCAATATATGAATCATTTTGTGGAAGATAATTTTTTCACAGACCAGGAGGGGATGGTTTCTCATCAGTGATAGGTTTTAAATTTTTTTACTATTGGTTCTCTGGGTGTATCTTGGTGGGCGTAGTGTGGCTTGGTGGGCGTGGCTTGGTGGGCGTGGCAGGGGAAGGATACTGTAAAATCTCCATTCCCACCCCACTCCAGGGGAAGGTTACTGCAAAATCCCCATTTCCTGCTGATCAGCTGGGACTCAGGAGGCAGAGAATAGATGGGGGCGGGGCCAGTCAGAGGTGGTGTTTACTGGTTCTCAGAACTAATCAAAAATTCCGCTACCGGTTCTCCAGAACTGGTCAGAACCTGCTGAAACCCACCTCTGTTTCACATGCAATCTAGATTCCTTGCATGTAGAAATGAAGCTTCATTTGCTTGCCTGCCCCTCATCTCCAGTTGTGTGGCCTGCTTCCTAACTGGCAATGGACTGGTACCAGTCCATAGGCCAAAGGTTGGGGTCCCTGCTTTGAAGTTTCATAGGCAGAAAGTAATTTCAGATCAGTAGCACATTCTCACTTCTGAGCTAAGAAGACTGCACAGTTCTAATTTCAAGATTAATGCTTGGGTCACAATATATATCTACATATCTACAACTGATACCTCTTATCTGTCTTGTTTGAGATCTTCCCTCTGTGTGTGTGTGAGAGAGAGAGAGAGAGAGAAAGAAAGAGAGATAGATTGGTGGTGCTGGTAGTGATATTTATATGTTGTTGTTTATATGTTGTTATATGTTGCATATGTTGTGGTACAATCAGGCCAGAAATGTATTAACAAGGGAGATCAGAGCAGCAAAAAGAAGTTACTCTGAAATGCTAAGGAATCAGTTCTCAACAAATGAACCAGCAAACATGTGGAAAACTCTTAAAAACATCACTGGTTATGGCAAACCTCCTTCCCAAGCTGAAGGAAATCAGCAAATGGCAGATGAACTGAATGTGTTCTACTGCAGGTTTGAAAGGAAACTACAGCCACCTATCTCCACAACCTCCATCCCAGACACACCAACAACAGTCAAACTTCCTACAATTGACCCCATCTCATTAGGTTCACACCCCTGGTGATCACAGAAAAGGAAGTGCAAGATCTATTTCACAGACAGAAGCCAGGAAAAGCACCAGGCCCAGACAAGATAACTCCTTCTTAAAAGTCTGTGCTGACCAATTGGCCCCCATCTTCACTCAAATCTTCAACAAATCACTAGAGATATGCCATGTTCCATCTTGCTTCAAACACTCCACTATCATCCCAGTGCCAAAGAAGGAACTGAATGACTACAGACCAGTTGCTCTAACATCTGTAGCTATGAAAACCTTTGAAAGGCTAGTGATGTCCCACTTGAAAACCATCACGGATCCACTGTTAGACCCCCTGCAATTTGCATACCAAGCAAATAGATCGATAGATGATGCTGTTAATATGGCTCTGCACTACATACTACAACATCTTGAATTCCCAAAGACTTACGCAAGGGTCCTCTTTGTAGACTTTAGTTCAGCATTCAATACCATCATACCAGACATTCTTCTAACTAAACTAAACTAGCTAGCGGTATCTGAACACACTTGTAAGTGGATCACAAGCTTCCTAACAGACAAGAAGCAGCAGGTGAAGCTAGGCAAAATCACATCAGATACCTGTACAATTAGCAGAGGGCTGTGTGCTCTTACCATTTCTCTTCTCTCTATATACCAATGACTGCATTTCAAATAATCCATCTGTTAAACTACTACAGTTTGCAGATGATACAACAGTGATTGGTCTCATTTGAGACAAAAATAAACTGTATACAGATGGGAGGGTTGAACAACTAGCCTCGTGGTGCGACCGGAACAATCTGGAACTGAACACAATCAAAACCGTAGAAATGGTGGTAGACAATAGGAGAAACCCTCCCATTCTACCACCTCTTACAATTCTAAACAAAACAGTATCAACAATAGAGACCTTCAAATTTCTAGGTTCTATCATATTTCAAGACCTGTCACGCAGTGATTTTATGTTGCCTGTTACATGTATATGCAGGGAGATGCATCCCTATCAAATATAATGGTTTATTCCTGAGCACGTGATTATTATGTTCCTAGTACGCATGTGTACATTCCTTTCTTTTGGTTCTTTCCTTTTGTTCTCTGCTTCTGACGAAGCAACACCTATGTTTATAGCCAGAATGTGATTTATTATTTTTGTTAAGAAATAAATATCTTATACCTTAGAATTATAATGCGGTTTATTTTGACAATGTCAGAGTTCCAGGAAAAGATTCATTTCGCCTCTGATAAGAGTAATTCTTATCTCAACAAGACCTAACATTAAAAACATCATCAAAAAAGCACAACAAAGAATGTTCTTTCTGCGCCAACTCAGAAAGCTCAAACTGCCCAAGGAGCTGCTGATACTATTCTACAGAGGAATTATTGAGTCTGTCACCTGCACCTCTATAGCTGTCTGGTTTGGTTCTGCGACCCAACAAGACATACAGAGACTTCAGAGGATAATCAGAACTGCAGAAAAACAATTACTGCCAACCTGCCTTCCATTGAGGACCTGTATACTGCACGAGTCAAAAAGAGGGCCGTGAAAATATTTACTGACCCCTCGCATCTGGGACATAAATTGTTTCAAGTCCTACACTCAAAATGACGCAATAGAGCACTGCACACCAAGATAACTAGACACAAGAACAGTTTTTTCCCGAATGCCATCACTCTGCTAAACAAATAATTCCCTCACCACTGTCAAACTATTCACTAAGGCTGCATTACTATTACTATTAGTCTTCTCATCATTCCTATCACCCATCTCCTCCCACTTACTGTGACTTGTTGCTTGTATCCTTACAATTTATATTAATATTGATTGATTCCTGATTGCTTATTTGTACCCTATGACAATCATTAAGTGTTGTACCTTATGATTCTTGACGAATTTATCTTGTCTTTTTATGTACACTGAGAGCATACTGTATGCACCAAAGACAAATTCCTTGTGTGTCCAATCACACTTGGCCAATAAAGAATTCTATTCTATTCTATTCTATTCTATTCTATTCTATTCTATTCTATTCTATTCTATTCTATTCTATGCTATGCTATGCTATGCTATGCTATGCTATGCTATGCTATGCTATGCTATGCTATGCTATGCTGTCCTGTCCTGTCCTGTCCTGTCCTGTCCTGTCCTGTCCTATTCTATTCTATTCTATTCTATTCTATTCTATTCTATTCTATTCTATTCTATTCTATTCTACCATTAAGTCATGTCAGAGTCCTTCAGGAGTTGGGTGGCATATAAATATGAACAATAAATAAATAAATAAAGGTCCAACTTTTGGTGACTTTATAAGTATGCTACCTGTCAAGCATAGCTTCTGTCAATTGTTGTATGTTCAACTTTGCATCAGATTTAATGTTCTTCTTTGCCCACTTACCATACCTAGCATCATTGCCTTTTTCAATGAATTTGCACACATAACATGGCCAAAGTAAATCAGACGTAGTCTTGTGATTTTAGCTTCTACTGTTGTGTCTGGTTTTATATGATTTAACGGCTCTGATATTTATATGTATTGGCCAATAACCAAACATACTTTTTTCCTCATTACCAATGTTGTAGCTATTTTATCCTAGATTTTTTTTTTAAAAAAACAGCTTTTGGCAGAGTCTAGGGCTTTTAACAGCATAGTGTAATGAAGAAAAAATGGACATTAACTAGGACATTAACTATTCCAAAATAAAAAAATGACTGTATTCACTAAATTTTGTGGATCATTGTATTGATTTGGTGGCTTTTCTCAGCTGCTATATATTTTCATTTTTGCATTTGCAATGTTATTTTTTCTATTATATTTATTTTTCAGTGAACTATTGTTCACTGCTTAGTCACTTGTTGAAATAGGTGGTTTTACAAATTTATTAAGCAAAGTACATCACTGGCTAAAAACTTATTTTCTATTTCTAAATGTCAGAAGACCATGTAGGGTGTTGAAATGTTATCATAGGAGTAAGCAGTTTGCAGTTGCTTCCTTCGTTACATCTTAATTCAGACATAATTTTTTTTCTGGAACTGAAACAGCTATTTGATGATCCCAAACAAAGATATAGATTCATTAAAATGCACAGATAAATAGTAATTCTAGATCAGTAGCACATTCTCACTTCAGAGTGAAGAACTACAAACTTTTTTCAAGATTAGTGCTTCGATCACAATACATACAAACAAGAAATGAAATTTCTTACCCGTCTTGTTTGAAATCTTCCCTTTTGCACATGGTAGGCAATCATAGCAACAAAATGGTCTACCTTCTATTTTAAACTTGCTGTAGCCTGAATTGCAATTATCATTGCACACAGAAAGGGGCAGCATCTGTTAAATGAAACCAGAATGTTGTTATTATGGCTGTTATTTCCATAGATCTGTACTTCTCTCTAAATGTACTAGTATAAAGTGAATTCTTGAGCACAAAATAAAATAGCACAACTTTTCTGAAACAAGTTTGGTATGCATTTCTAACAGACAAATCTACTACATACAGTTATCTATTTAAGGAAATAATATCAAAGTATTATTGTGTCTCTTTAGCAGGAACTATGGAACATCCGTGAACATTAATGAATGTGTGTAGATATTGACAAAGTTCAAAGTTGTGTCAAAGCCTAACCATGAAAGCTGAGTTCTCTTCTACATTCAGACTGATTTAATCATGATGATCCAGATGGATCGTATTTCTGTAGTTTGTAAGGAGAAAAAAAATCTTGCTGATACTTTGAACTTTGAGCATCACACAGAAAACAAACAAAATTATGTTTGATAGGTATTCCAATGGGAAGGGAGGGAGGGAGGGAGGGAGGGAGGGAGAAAGGAAGGAAGGAAGGAAGGAAGGAAGGAAGGAAGGAAGGAAGGAAGGAAGGAAGGAAGGAAGGAAGGAAGGGACAATCACAGACAACCAGATATGAAATATGTATGCCTACAGATGCTTTAAGCAAGTAATTTGCAATGCTTCATCACTATCACTGGATTGTTCATGTATTAAATTTTGTCTTGACAAAAGGAAGAAACTACTTTCATAGCAGAATAACTAACAATGTCTCAATGTTGTTGCTCTAAAACTTTAAAACAAACACACACAAAGATAACAAAAGTTAAGCTAATATAGATTCTGGACATCCAGCTTTAGTAAATTCAATGCAATTATTGACATTTGAACTCAGTGCCTTTTCAGGTGCACCCCAGCTAACTGTGGAATTCTCTCAGCATATAAACATATATAGTTCCAGCCCTGTCTATATTTCAGCATAGTTTAAATCATATGTACCTTTAATTACTTAACTGCAATCTCTTCTCTCATGTAGCCAATCTAGAAATATTATTAGTAGGTCTCAGTTTTTTTTTTTTCCAAAAAGTTTTATTAGTACAAAATTACATAGATAATAGCTAAACATTAAATAGAAAGTACAAACATTTTTTTTAATTTTTCTCCCCCCTAACCCACCCCTTTCCCTCCCCCCTCCCCCCCGGACTTCCCAGAGAGAGTACAGGGCATAATATCAATAAAATAAATTTAAATTAAATTAAAAATTTTTGACTTCCACCTTATTTTTTTAAAACTTCAACTCCAAATTGTACACTAATAAAAATTCCTTCCTCCTCCTTTCAATCATCTACCCTTCACAACATTTCTTCACTGTTAACTAAGAATTAAATGATTATTACATAAATGATGACTAAGTATTAAATACAAAAACCTTAAACTTCATCATAAAATCAATCAGTATATAAATAACTTACTATTACTATATATCAGATTATAAGCACTAATTCCAAACTTTAAATAACCTTCCTCCCAAAAAAAAAATGTTAAATCTAATTGTAATATTTTATAACTGGATAGATAACAATTCCAAATCTTTCTCACAATTAAATAAAACTTAAATTGATATTACACAAAAAATAACTAAATAATAATACAAAAACCTTAAACTTCATCATAAATTCTACCACTCTATTAGTAACAAAATGTTACTATGTATTAAATTATTAGGTTCAAAAAAGTTCTAAATCTTTAAAAAGAATTAATAATACTTTGAATAAGCCCCCCAAAAAAAACAAAAGAAAAAAAAAGAATGCAAGAAGTAAAGAAAAGAAAAAAAAATTAAGGAAAGAAGGGAAAAAGAAAAGTACAGTCATAATGGCAACCATCTGTCCAATAAACTTCAACACTGCATCTTGTTGTATCTTGATGATGGTTGCATCTTTTTGTAACTTGATAATTTTGTAGTTGTCAGCTCGCCTCCCATCTGACCCCGATCTTCCATCTCCTTTTCCAGACTGTAGACATCTGTCTGGCTCTGCCAATCATTTAAATTTTGTAAATCTGTTTCGATTTGAAGAGGAAGGGATGGCTTTCCCTCCTCCTCCTCTTTTGTTTTCATACATCTTTCCTCTGGAATCTTGGATATATCAGCCTTTAAGACGTTGACATAAAATTCAGTAGCTTTCTTTGTTGTATTAAGCCGATATCTTTTTCCCAGAAATTTCACTGCAACTCCTGTTGGTGCTTCCCATTTGTAATGTAAATTTAACCTTTTAAATTCATCAATCAGAAAGGTATAATCTTTTCTGGCTTTGAGCATTTTAGAGGGAATTTCTTTCCATATCATCAGTTCCTGGCCATTCACCTGCAGGTTATTTTTAAACGTCGCCTGTATAATCCTATTCCGTAAGGCTCTTGTAGTAAAGTATATTACAATATCCCTTGGTAGGTGTTTTTGTTTTGCATACCAGGAGTTGATTCTATATATTTTATCAATTTGCCTGGCTAATTCTTCTTTAGACAGTCCAGACACCTGCTCCAAAGCTTCCACCATCCTTCCTTTCAAATCTTCATATAATCCTTCTTTCAACCCCCTGACCCTTATGGCAAATTCCATGGATCTGAATTGCGTCATTAACACCTCTGTTTCAAAATTTGCAATGTCATTTTGTATTTTATCTATATATTCTACTGAAGTTGTCAAAACTTGTTTGTTTTCTTCAATGCGGTTTGCCAAAACTTCAATATTTGTTGCTAGACCTTTACATACCTCCAACACATCATTTCTAATTTGTTGGTCAATATTCTTTAAAGCAGCCTGCATTTTATTATCTATTTCACTAATTTTTTGGTTAAATTCAACAATAAGTTCATCTTTCATAATCTTTAAGGTACTTATTAAATTTTCAGGTGTTAAAGACTTTGGGGGTGTTAACTCAGTGGTAAGTTGCATTTTAGAAATATAACCAGATGAATAATCCATTCTTTTATTCAAAACAATCTTTCCAGATTTTGAAGCCATTTTAGTATTTCCAGTGGTGAACAAAGAAAAAGCCAAGCCTCTAGTTAAAGTTCTTTTAAATTTCTTTTAAAATTCTTTCAAATTCCAAAGCCAGATAGAATTTTATTTTTAAAAAATTGTCAGTTATTATTTAATCCAGAATCGGGAGACAGAGAGAGTAAAGCCAACTTTCAAAATCAAAAATTTCCATAAGAAAAAAAGCTGCTAGGGAAACGAAAGTTACTTTCACTTCTCCTCCCACTTTCTCCGATCGCCATGTTGTAGCCTAATAACTGTTACTTAGTTTCTTCCGAAGTGAAAATCAGCAGTGGAGTTGAAAGAAAAAAAAATCTGTACTTGCCCTTTAAAATCCTGTCTCTCTCTGTCTGCTTGTTTAAACAATTAAGTAGTTGTAATCCCATTCACGAAGCAGCGGGTGGTCACAGCATCTTGCTCCGCAAAAGCGGAGGTTTCCAAGTCCCCGGAGCAAGAGACAGGCTGGCTGGGGAGCCCTCACCTTTCGCACCCCTAGCTGACACTTGGGGCACTAGGGGGGGCTCTACCCCACCTGTCCAGCTCTCATCTCTCCCCTTTGCCCGGGGCAGAGACTTTCAAGCCGCCAGACAGCTGTTCTGGCGGCTTTAACGGGGAAAAGGAAAGGCGCTCAACGAGGAGCGTCCGCGATGCAGCGATCCGGAACCGGAAGTCAGTAGGTCTCAGTTTTAACGCTAATGATTCATTGAAGGATAGTATTTACTGTTATTTTTGTGAACAATCAATAAATGAACAAAGACATGATGGGGAAAAAGGGGAAATTCTTTAACACAATTTGAAAAGTAAGTAGGAAGTACCTTGTTAAACTCATCTGGCCAAGTGATGTTCTCTACAGAAATGGTGAACAGCTTATCTTGGGAAGCTGTGGGATCTACCCTTCCAACTTTGACATTAAGAAAAGTCTTGTTCGGGAATGTGATCCAGTTGATAATATCAAATCCAGTTCTTAATTCCCCATTTTCATTAAAATAAATTTTATCTCCAACACTGTTGTTAAATGAGAGTTTTTTCAGATAGTGATGCAGCTAAATAGAAGAATTGATAGGGATAAATACACCTTATATTACTAATACTTTACGTTACTAGGTTTCACATTTTTGGATCAGTTTACTTGTTCAATACATACTGAATCAAGTCAAATAATTGATTAGCTATAGATCGTCAAGTCATACCTGGGATTAGCTATAGATCGTCAAATCAGATCTGATTTCATTTACAAATACCTACTCCATATTCTTGCAAATACATACATATCATTGTAAAGTTAAATGTAATTCATAAAATTGTAAGAACACTAGAAAAGGAAGAGTTCTAAATATTGCCATCCAATATTCTCATTATGTCCCCAGATCAGGGGTGGGTTCCACTTACCTTCACCACCAGTTCGCATTGCGACATTTCACGCACGTCACCTCATGCTATTTGGCTTCCGTGAATGCTCAGAAGCAAGAATGAGCCTGAAACACAGCTGAGGAGCTCATCAGCTGTGCTTTGGGCGAAGAAATAAAGGCCAGAATTCACCCGCAGGTGGGCGGAAGGGCCCTTTTTCAAGCACGGAAGGGGGAAAATTCGCAAAAAATCCCCCCCAAAAAGATGGTGGCACGCACGGACCAGCACCGATAGTGAGATCACTAGTGGGTCACTACCAGTTTGGGTGATCCGGTCCAAACCGGGAGGAACCCACCCCTGCTCCAGATCAGTAAGACATACAGTACCTGCCAGGCCTCTTGATTCAAAGTCAGTAGTCTCCCACTGGCTGCCCTAACTTTACATTTGAATCTGGGTGAAAGCACGGCTCGCAACGCATTTGCCACAGCATAGACTGCATTATAGATGCTGTAACTTTGCCCAGTCATAGTGGTATCAAAGATAGCATTAGGAAGACTCTCCAACTTCTCTTCTCCAGTGCACCTTATTCCAATGTCCTCATCCAACCTGGGGAAGGAACATAAAAATGCCTGTTTCCAGAACAATCTTGTTAAGTGGTCTTCCTTCTCTGAAGTTGGCTTTCTCGTTTGTACAAATTTTTTGAACCCAGAAATCTCCTTGGAGGACACTGCAAAAGATATTGCCCCATGGAAGAAATCCATCCCTCGCATTCTTTGAAAGGAAAGCGAAGTGAACTCCATCTGGGCTGTCATTATCCAAACTTTATCTTTTCTCTTGACTGGTATCTCTTCAAAATCTGAAGCATAGGGGAACATTCTAAAAATGACGGTGACCTGGTTTTCACAATGTAAGATCACAACATTGGAAGTGCTGTTCATGATAACCACGTACATTTTAATCAATTCATGAAATGTAACTAAAATGTTGTCAGAAAATGTCTCCATGGCCAGCTGTTCCATGAATTCAAAGCACACACCTTTCTGGGGAAATGTAGTGACGGCATTCTGTACAAATCTTTCTCCACTCTCGGTACGTTGAAAAACCAACCCAATCCATTTCCATTTTAAATACAACAGCAGAGTGAGAATTCCTTTAATCTCAATGCTCTGATCTGGGAAAACTTGATGAAAGAAAACAGCATGTACATTGTCCTCTTTTTGGGGAGCAGGTCCATAGAGGAGCTAGATAAATGAATTAAATAGATGATGGATGTCCAAAATGCAATGCTCTTGTTTTTCCTAAATATTTATGAGTTACAGTATTTGCAATTAAACATTATCATATTCCCAGGCCAAAATTGAGGGATACCGTATTTTTTGGAGTATAAGATGCACCAGAGTATAGTTTTGGGGGAGGAAAACAAGGAAAAAAGGCTTCTGCCTCCCAGCAATTTGCCAAACAGCAAACAGCAAACAGCACAGATGATTGTTTGCTATGTATTTCTGTGCATGTGTGTCTGGCCCATAGAAATAGCAAAGAATTGGAGAAATGTACATTATGCCAGAAAGTTTTCTTAAATGAAGTCACACTAACTCCTCTCAATTATTTAAATAGATCTACTCCAAGGTAAGTCAGGATTTAACTCAGCTGCTTTATCTTAATACTAAACAGGACACTGTTACATTTCAGACTATACTTGTACAGAGCTGTTAAAATTAATTAAAATTTCTGGAAGTGTACATTATTTTCTATTATTTAAAAGAAGATGCAATAGCACTGGGCCTCTTCAGAGCAAGCATTTATTTTAAAAAGCTTCTTCATTTTCTTAAGTTGTCTAGAACAATAATAAAGCAGTTTTTAAAAAATAAGTCTAATAATTTGAACATTCTATAGACATTTATAGTTATTCACTTACCCCCTTGCATCCAGTTCAGCAGAAAATAAAAATCTGCATGTCTCTCCCAGCTATTTGCCTCTTTGCAGCTAGTTTCAGTTTCATTTTAGCACGTGGCAAATCAGCTGAGGGTTGGGAAGCTGCTAATGACTTGCTTGGTTTAACAGGCTCTTCCCTGTTTGCTGCAAACAGGTAAATTGGTGGAAGACAGAGGCCAAAGGGTGGGGGTGGGCGGGTGGGGCTATTTTCAGTGTATAAGATGCACCCAAGTTTTCACCCTCTTTTGGGGGGTAAAAAGGTGCATCTTATACTCCAAAAATACGGTAATCATCTTTTTTAAAAAATGTATAAAAGTGAACATTATTACAAAGCCATAGATCTAGATTTAAGAAATAAGTTCTTAATTCTTGATTCAGGAAAGGTTATAATGCAACTGCATCACACTTGGTGAGATTGTGTTGGTCCTAAATAATGGAATAAAAATGATCTTCTCCTTCATCTGGTTTCCTGCTTATACAGTATGTCCCAGCAAAGAAAATCAAAGGATGGCAATTTAAAGATCAATAAAATATCATTGCTTTCTGTTTCCATAACCCATACAGCTCAAATGATAAAGTAAAATACAAATAAATTTGGTGTTTCATATACAGTTCTGAATAATTTTCAGTCCTTAAAGCCAGATCCTCCAACCATTCATGTTGATGGAAATGGTGATCCTACAAGTTCTGTATAGTGATAGTTTCCTGTTCTGCTTCTGACCAAGAGACTATAAATATTCCATTTCTATTTATAACTGTACCCAACTTATTAAAATACCTGCTTGTTAGTTTCCATAATGTCTGATATAAGAGTCAATAGCATATATATTGGAAAACGTATTCTCTCCTGCTCTACCATTTAACAGGGTTAAATCCCTTTTCTGACTAATGAAACTCCTAGACCAGGTGTGTCAAACTCAAGGCCCGGGGGCTGGATCTGGCCAAGAGGGTGCTTAGATCTGGCCCACGGGGCCACCCTGGAAACAGCAAAAGACTGGACCGCGGTGCCTCTGCGAGTGAAAACGGAGCTTGGGAGGCCATTTTTACTGGCAGAGGGTTGCAGGAGGCTGTTGCAGCCGAAAGCAGAGCTCAGGAGCCCGTTTTCTCTGGCAGAGCACTTGGGCCACCACAGGCACCCTGACACGAGTGACATTGAGCTGGCTATGTCCACTGCACCCCCCCGAGGTCAAACATAACCCTGATGCAGCCCTCAGTGAAATCGAGTTTGACACCCCTGTCCTAGACTGTTTCATGCCAAAACACTGAGCTTTGTGCATTTTGGTCCTGAGGCTTTTATTTCTCAGGGAAGTAACATTCATGCTTGACTTCAGTCATTCTTTAGCAGTTCAGAAACCTGTGGCCATCATTAGTTTCATTGTCCTGCCTTAGATAATAACTGACTACACTTACCAGGCAGAATTTTGACCTTTGTTCTTTGCACTGTTTATCATGATCTGTGATTGATGAAATCAACAATGTCTCTATTGTCATATATTTGCTATTATCTAGCCACATTGTTCTTCTTGGAACCATTCCCTCCCTGCTTGAGTGCTAGGCTGGTCTTCCAGCCATGACACTTTCTGGATCGAGTGGAATTAGAAAACTTTCTAGTGGGTAGACTTCCTTCTACAGTACTCCTGGCTACTGAATTGATCATCAGTGGATCCAGGCTCTCCATCATTTGTTTCCCAAGTGACTTTAGCTTTTTTGCTAAGTCCATGGATCTCCTTGGTTTCTTGAAGAACTGCAAACACTAAAATGTGTTGGCTGGAATTTCTAAAAGTAAATAGTGTACATCAGTGGTGGGCTCCTGCCGGTTCAGACCAGTTCAAGCAAACTGGTAGTTCCGATGATCAGCTGGCCCCATTCATCCACCCCTGCCCTATCCTGTCTTTTACTTACTTCTTTCTGGCTCAGCTGACTGTGATGCAGAGCAGAGAAACTAGCTGCTAGTTAAGTGCCCGACTTTTCGTGATTTTGGAGGCTGAACGTGGCATTGCAAATCCTGAAGGGGAAAGTGGAAAGGAGGGGAACACTGCACGGCAGCAGGGAGGGATGTGACCCCCCCATTGCGGAAGGTGGAATCCCCAATAACTGACATAGAAGAGACCAATGAACAGAGTGTGGTCTGGAGACATGGCAACCTGAATATATAGCAGAGGAAGCAAAGAGTGAGAAGCGGCATCATATTGATGGATGTTTTGTAAAAGAATAACACCGAGGATCCTCCAGAATGGATGGTATTTACTGACAATATTGACAACTGAGTGAGTCTTCTGAAAGGACCGAGCGGCACCTTAGAGGTGTGGAGCTTAAACAGAAAAACTATTGGGTACGGATTGGCGAAAACAAATTGCTGTATTTTGAACGCTGCACGTGAGTTCATTAGGCATGAGTGCAAAGTGCATGATCACCGAACCGGTTGTTAAACCAGTTGCAGCCCACCACAGGCGTACATCTATAAGTGAGTATGGCCAAAAGCATGATAGAGCACATTGGAATCTCCATAATGTAGCAATGAAGAAGGGGAAAAGATTTTTCACTGTCTATGGAATCTCTAAATGATAATTGAATGACTAAATTAAGCTCCTGAATCCTTAATCCTATCAATACTAAAATATGGTGAGAACAAGTTAAGATGGCCCCAATTTGTATATCAGTGAACTCATATATGAATCATGAAATCAATTGTATAGTATGAATTAGTTCAAACACATGCACAGAATAATATAAAATACCCACATCTTTTGACAAGCCTCTTCATTCATGGTTTGAAATTGGTGCAATTTCCAAAGAAATTAGTATAAAAGAAAAAAAGTTTTCTATTCTTCCTTCCTCCTCTTCTCTTAAGCAGAATTTACCTGGGGCATCTTGTAAATATTCAGAATGTTTGCCATGAAGGAAGAGATGTGAGAGTTAGATCCTGCAATAACAGCTGTTGCCTTGTCCTTTGCATCACACTTATAGTTAGGGATCAATCTGCCCTGTGTGGAGAGAAGCTCCATTGCAGCAAAGGTGGTTCCTCTTGCCATGAAATAGCTATCAGCAATGAGAATCCCCAGAGTTATGTTAGGTAACATGACGGTCTTTTCATTGATCTCCTTCACCGCAAAGATCAGAGCTAGAACATGTTGGTAATTCTGAAAGAAAAACCTGCAGTAAAAGGTTTAAGTCATGCTGCTTTGGTTATAATGGGAGTTCTCACACATTTTATAAGTCAATTAAAAATGTAAAGATTTCCCTATCAGTTGTGTCCTACTCTAGGGTGTGGTGAGCATCTTTGGTTTTTTGGCCAGCATTGTTCAAAGATATTTTCCATGGACACGTGGCTAGCATGGCACATGGAATGCTGTTATCTTCCCACTGAAGTGATACCTATTTATCTATTCACATTTGCATACTTTTGAACGGCTACATGGGCAGGAGCTGGGGTAAGTAACAGGGGCTCACTCTGTTGCGTGGAGCTCGGGTCTCGAACCCGGGCTGTCAGCTCTCCAGCTGACAAGCTCAGTGTCTTTAACCACTGAGCTATTGCACTCAGACTTGACCTGTTTACTTTTTGAATATCATCCCAATCATATAATTTTCAAACTCCTTGATTGAGATACATGCAAGATGCACAAGTGTGAAAATGGATACAATAATTCTGAAGCAAATAGAATTCATTCATTCAATAAATAAATAAATAAATAAATCCATCTTTTATTACTGTCACAGACCAGAATTAAAAATTAAAACATTGAAATAAAATAAAACCAAACAGAACGAGGCATAAATAAATATTACATTTAGTGCTGAGATCATTGATGAATAGCCAAAGTCTGCCTAATTTTACAGACAGTACAACAACATTAGGTTCATTCAAATAAACTGTATCATATTGATCTAATATTAACACCTGTACATAAAAGAGAATTTCAGAATTTCCTGCCTATTTGGAGAAGTGGAATTGAAATGTTTTCAAATGTATTTCAGGATTTCTAATTATTTCTATAACACTGAAAGTTGGTCTAATGAAAGAATGGAGAATTATGTACAAATGGAGGTAACTATTAGAATCCCATTCATCTATTATGAATAGTGTTCTCTAAGAATGCATAAATTGATGAAAGCGATATTCATCAATAATACTAATATTCCTTCTTCTATTTTTGTTTTTATACCTCCTCCTTCACTTTCTTCCATGAGGTTGAACCATGTAAGAATGCAGATATAGCATTTGCCTGCACCTGTTTCAAGTAACCACATTATTCACCAGTTGTTCATATGACAGCTACAGGGGCAGATACTCAAGATCTGATTATTTCAAACAGACACAGAGAAGTGCTAGTTTCCTATTATGCAATCATTAAAATATTGTATATTGACTTTCGGTTACTTGTAAACAGTGATCAAATAAGATGCATCTTTAATGATCTGCAGGAAATAAAATAGGCAAAAAATATGGAAATCTTAGATTTGGAAGTCAGAATTAATTAAAAGAAAACCATTGTGCTAAATTTTGGTCTCTTACATGGAAAATTGTAAGGCTTTGAGAGCAATTTCAGTGGGCAGCTGCATGCATGAAAAAAATAACTGCATTAATTGATAAGAAATAAAATATGCTGCTGATGATAACAATAGCAATAACATTTGGCTAACTGTACAACCAACCAGATTAATAATAATGCAGTAATAATGTGGCAGTTGAGAGCTAGCCTTCCTTTGAGTTGGGTACTCCATTATCTAATGAAGTTATTATCACAGTACAGAAAGATTTTAACTCTTTTTGTTAAATATAGATATGCACACATATGCATGCCACATTTAAGAGCAACATGTCTGTACATGAAATCATTAATCAGTTCTTCAGATGGATGCCTTGTAAACTTCATTGTTTCAAACATTATGTAGGATTGAGGCATAATGCCAGCAATGGTGAGATCTCCTGAATGATAGAGTTTATGCTTAATAAGATGAAGTTTGCCCATAGAACATGTTGTGTTCATAGCAGAAATATGGCAAACAATGTCTGGCAATAGTGCTGTCATCATAGTCCAGAACAGTAACATCTTGAAAAAGAAAATATGCACCAGGTACCGATTCCTTGTGTACAAACTAAGCAAAAGAACTCATTGATTAGAACAGCCCTTTTATATTTTTGTTATCTTGCTGTATCAAAAACT
The DNA here is from genome assembly GCA_023053685.1 of Diadophis punctatus similis. Lineage (NCBI taxonomy): Eukaryota > Metazoa > Chordata > Lepidosauria > Squamata > Dipsadidae > Diadophis > Diadophis punctatus. The sequence continues at coordinate 2,165,252 of JALIGW010000046.1, forward strand.
AAAATGTTCAGTTTGAAAAATGAGATTGCCAATTTGATCCCTCTATTGCCAGCCACAATGGGACCAACCGAGTTCCTTTTCTTAGTTAATTGTTTTGTTATGTTATATAGAACTACTTGGGGATTTGAGAAAATGTTCAAATAATGCACGCTCTTGGTAACTACAGGAAAAACAAACAATGCAACTATTGATATGATCAAAAAAAAAGTAGAAAATATATTGATCATATCTATGAAATAGCAAGAAAAACCTAAACCTACAATAAAACACAGAACAGAAACAAAATTAAATTGTGAAGTTCTATACTTAAAAACATTTTATAACATTCCTTTTTGCTAGAGCTAAAAGTGCTTGTTTTTCTTTATTTAAAATTATTCATAAATGTGTATTTTTATTCACAATATAATATTTATATTACCTATTATTTATGAATATTTATAAAATATAAATCATTTATTTATAATTATGGTTTCACACATGTCTATTATAAGATGTGTGCTGCAACTTTATTAACACTTTTTGGTGACTGACATCAGCTATCACATCATCCTACCTGTACATTTATCTGGTATTAATATTGTATGCTTCTGCAAAACAATAAGGAATAGAAACAGAAGTTTCTCCACAAGATAATTAAGGTTGTGATTCAAACCAAACCAGAACATGCATTAATGAAATATCTTAATCCAGGGTTGAGTTCTACTTACCTTCGCCACCGGTTCGCATCACACACACGCGTCCCCTTGTGCAATTTGGCTTCCACGCATGCTCAAAAGCAGGGATGAGCCCGAAACACAGCTGAGGAGCTCATCAGCTGTGCTTTGGGAGAAGAAATAAAAGTCAGAATTCACCCGTGGGCGGGCGGGCCCTTTTTCAAGCCCCAGAAGGGGAAAAATTAGCACAAAATCAAAAACAAAAGATGGCGGCGCACACGGACCGGCATCGACAGTGACGTCACCAGCAGGTCACTACCAGTTCGGGCAATCCAGTCCGAACTGGGAGGAACCCACCCCTGCCTTAATCCAATTCAATATGATATATTTGGAATATTTATGGAATTCATGACATCTGCTGTGGGGTCTAGGACAACGCAGTGTGGCCAACTTGCCATGGCCAACTTGCTACAGCCAACTCACTGTGGGGACAATTCGTCATGGCCAACTCACAGTGAGACAACTCATTGTAGGACAAGAGTTACACTAATATTGAAGAAATGGTGTAATAAAATCATGAAATAAAGGATGCAAAAGTAGGGACAAAATGAAATGTGAATGACGCAAAATTAAAATATTTTTTTAAATTATTTTAAATACTTCAGCTGAATTGTTGAATTATCCTGCAGCCAGTTATAATAGAATAGAATAGAATAACAGATTTGGAAGGGATCTTGGAGGTCTTCTAGTCCAACCCCCTGCTTAGGCAGGAAACCCTATACCACTTCAGACAAATGGTTATCCAACATCTTCTTAAAAACTTCCAGTGTTGGAGCATTCACAACTTCTGGAGGCAAGCGGTTCCATGGATTAATTGTTCTAATTGTCAGGAAATTTCTCCTTAGTTCTAAGTTGCTTCTCTCCTTGTTTAGTTTCCACCCATTCCTTCTTGTTCTACCCTCAGATGCTTTGGAGAACAGCTTGACTCCCTCTTCTTTGTGGAAGCCTCTGAGATATCAGAACACTGCTATCATGTCTCCCTTAGTCCTTCTTTTCATTAAACTAGACATACCCAATTCCAGCAACTGTTCTTCATATGTTTTAAGCCTCCAGTCCTCTAATCATCTTTGTTGCTCTTCTCTGCACTCTTTCTAGAGCAGTGTTTCTCAACCTTGGCAGTTTGAAGATGTGTGGACTTCAACTTCCAGAATTCCACAGCCAGCAACACTGGCTGTGGAATTCTGGGAGTTGAAGTCCACACATCTTCAAACTGCCAAGGTTGAGAAACACTGTTTAGAGTCTCAACATCCTTTATATATCATGGCAACCAAAACTGAATGCAGTATTCCAAGTGTGACAAAGAGACAAAGGGATTGTTCAAAGTTACAAAATGAATGTAGAAGCTACTCAACAATTGGGGGAAAAAGAGGAAAACGATATTCAAGAAATAGATGAGCAACTAGAAAAATCGGGGGAAGGGGAGAATAAAAATGAGAAGCAAGAAGTCTGGAACAAAGAGGATAAGAGACTAATAAGCAGAAGACAATTACACAATATTACAATTTATAATGGTACAAAGAGAAGGAAGAAAAACTCCTTTTAAAAAAGGAAGTTTTGTGGATGGGTGTTAAAAAATGTAGCAGAAAGAGACAAAAGGCACCCAGAAGGGAAAGCTTAGTAGGCACCAAAAAAATGAAAATGAGATACAAGATTCCAAGAGAGAGAGATAAAAGATGGACTAAAAAAATCAATAAATGATGGAATTTTAGAAAGACTAAGAGATGATGGATAATGAGAAAATATATTAATAAAATGGGAAAATACCACAACTCCAATAAATTTAGGTTAGTAGAGGGTAAATTTTAAATTAGATAATTTAACTGAAGTACTAATATTAACAGTGTGTTAAAAGATATTGTGAATTTAAAATATTAATGATTAAAAATGGTGGGGACCTTGAGATACACTCCCGTGATGGATTGAATATTGTTAATAATTGGTGTTATTAGTAATCCCATACATTTGGAATATTGGTGTTATGGTGGAATAATGAGCGACTTTTAAAATATTGAATGATAACATTTACTAAGGAATAATAAACACAGGGTGTGAAGATATGGTATTTATGTTTAAATGAATTAAAGGGAAAATGTAAAAGGAATATGAAATGAGACTAGTATTGTGTGAAGTTGGAAGATTAGAAATATACATACTATTCGTATTATTATTGTTAACACTGTATAAAAAAGACCTGACCCAATCAATGTACTGTTCACAAAATGTGTATGTTTATACTGGAAAAAATTAAAAACGTAATAAAAAAGAACTAAAACAGATTCTGCCAATAGTTTCTTTCTTCAATATGATTCACTGTCTGAGTGGCAGTGTCAGGCCAAAAACCCAAAATGGCACATGGTGATTCTTTCAAGCAAAATTGTTTATTGTTTTCATACCTATAGATAAAATCTCTGCTGTTTGAGGACTGTACTATCTCCATCAAATATATATTCTGAGAAACTACCCCAGGGGTGGGTTCTAATGTTCCTCGCTGCCGGTTCGCTTCCTGACGCATGCGCAGAACCAAAAAACAAGATGGCGACATCTATGGCGATGCTGAGAGAGCTGGTTCGGTGGCATGGCAGGCCTGGGTCGCTGCCGGTTCCAGCAACCCAGGCCGCCAAGTTACTACCGGTTCCATAGAACCGGTCAGAACCAGGAGGAACCCACCTCTGAACTACCCTCTCTCTCTCATATATAATATCTGGACTGAGTTTCCTCTTATTCCTCTGGACAGTACTTTCTGCCTCCTAGGAATTCACCTCTTTACTGCATTCAATCACAGGCAGGAGTTTCTTGTAATTTTGCTTTGCACAATAATTTTCTACCAATAAGGCCAATTCTCAGAGAACAGAATGATTTCTGGAACATAGTGATTCTAATCCATTGCCCTATGAAGTTTAGTAATCATGGGTGGCTATATAAATTGGAATAATAAATAAATATATATATATATATATATATATATATATATATATATATATATATATATATATATATATATATATATATATATATATATATATATATATATATATATATATATATATATATATATATAACTTCCTCAGATGTTCAGTAATACTCACTCATCTTTACTGAGTAGAGAGCATCCAATTCTCTCCTGTTTCTTTTATTTTCAACATATTAAAGAATTCAATTTTCTTCTCATTCGTAACCTCAGCTCACTCTGGTCTTTTTTATATAATTCTGGGCTATTTGAAGTTGCATACAAGTTTAGGTGCCCCAGGTCAAATAATGTGCTTCAATGAGTTTCTAAATGAATCAAAGCTGAGAAATCTCCCTATTGTTAAAATATGACCTAACCCTGCAAATCTGTATGTCTACTCATGGCAGATGCAGAGTTTTGTGCAACCTTGCATTCAAGACTTTGTTATATGTCTTCTGACAATACCAACCTTTTCTAAATATTTTTAGTCTTTCTACTGTTGCTATTGGAAATTCTTCTCCATTTTCTCCTGGCTTAGAAATATTATTTTGGACTTCCGGTGGAACTTCCCACTCTTGTATGCAGCAGACTTTTAGACTTCTGTTTACAGACGCTCCACAGGTGTAGGCTTAGAACATTTTCTAAGCTGGAAAAAAATCTCCCTGGGAAAGGGGAGGCTTTGGAAATCAACATTTTTGGTCCCCTGAGTAGCTGGTTCTTTCAGACTGCTTCTTGAAGAAGAAGTAATTGGGTGAGTCCCTGACTGGGGTAGGACAACCATGCAAGTTCACTGTGGAAGAATCAGCTGTTTTTCATATCACAATGACAAACAGGCAGCCTTGATATTTCTAGATGCAGAGAAGGCCTTTGATAACTTAAATTGGGCTTTTATGTTTAAAGTGCTGGAAGAAATGCACTTTGGAGAGAACTTGATTCAAGGAATTAAAGTGATTTATACATCACAGAAAGCAAAAATTGTCATTAATAGTGACTTAACTAATTCATGTGAAATTCAAAAGGGTACAAGACAAGGATGTCCCTTGTCCCCTCTGCTGTTCATCTTGGTATTGGATGCTTTGAATAGAAGTATTAGTCAGGATGATTTGCTAAGGGGTTGTCTTGAAGCATACGTACGTTCCATGTGCCAATGGTGAGTGGTGTCACCTTATGTTTCCTTTGAAATTTTGTTATTCGACCGCATGAAATGGGATCCCCTCCAACTGCGGCAAGATGGACAGGGTTCTATGAAGGAACAATGTTTAGGGTACCTTTTCTAGCCCCTTCCTCTTACTATGGAGATGAGCAGTGTGGTTCTAAAGAGGGCTGCTAAGTCACTCAGGTAGACGCCGAATTCAGCTGTTGCTTTGGTCAGCAAGAAGATGACCTTTAGCAAATCGACCAGAAAGAAGAACAGCCCTGGTCTCCAGAGAGCTCGCAAGATTTAACATTGAAGAAAAGCGAACACTCCAAAAGCTAGAGCTGCAAATGCTACGACAATGGTGCCCACACATGTCTGCCCAACATGTGGCAGAACATTTCGTGCCCGTATAGGCCTTACCTGCGGACAAATCGCGAACAGCCCACAACCTGAGAGATGTCAAGGTCCTCTTTGAACATGGTGGACGAACAACAATAGTTAGGATTGGTGATAAAGGGGTAATGGTGATAAAGGTGATAAAATAAGGGGTATAAGTGTCAAGAAAGAAGTTTATAAATTGAAGGCATTTGCTGATGATCTGGTTATATTCTTGCAAGACCAAATATATATATTGGGAATAGAACCTTGTGGCCTAGAGGTTAATCTTCTGACTTTCAAGCAGACTGCCCAGGTTCAATTCCCACTATGGATATGGCTATCTGACAAGAGCAAAATAGCTCGAAATAGATCTATAATAGTCTCCCTTTATTTTTATTTATCAGCAAAAAATGTTACATACACACACACACACACACACACACACACACACACACACACACACACACACACACACACACACACACACACACACACATATATATATATATATATATATATATATATATATATATATATATATATATATATATATATATATATAATATTTGATGAGGAAATTAAATGAGTTTGCAGATTTAGGGGGTTTTAAAGTAAACAAATGGAAAACAACAATGTTGATCAAGAATATTTCATTTCAGGACAGTGATATATTGACTGTAAAGTCGGGTTTTAGGGTTGAGAAAAAGGTGAAATATTTAAGGGTTATGTTGACAAATATAAATATAAAATTGTTTCAAAATAATTATGTCCCTCTTTGGATGGATATTAAATAGGACCTACGAAGATGGAATAAACTGCACCTATCACTATTGGGTAGAATTTTGGTAATTAAGATGAATATCTTACCAAAGATGCATTTTTTATTCCAGACATTACCAATACTTGCAACTGATAATCCATTTAAACAATGGCAGAGGTATGTTTCTAAGTTTATATGGCAAGGAAAAAATCCAAGAATTAGATATAAGTCATTGCAAGATGTTAAGGAAAGAGGAGGTTTGGTTTTAACAGAACTTGAAAATGTATTTTGATGCATGCTGACTAGCCTGTTTAAAAGAGTGGGTGAAACAAAAGGTTACCTGAATTAGAGAGCTGTGAACTAAGGTTTGGATGGCACGGTTATTTATGGTATGATAAAGCTAAAGTTAATGTTGATTTTAATAATCATTTTGCTAGAGGTGCCATACTAAGTGTTTGGAATAAATATAAAACAATATTCTGTATGAAGTTGCCTCTCTGGGTGTCCCCCCCCCCCAGGAAGCTTTTCTTAGAAAAGGAATGGTGGCAAAGCCAGACTGGTGGACGTATGATAAAATATTATCTTTCAACTCTGGTGACCCTACACTAAAGTCGAGAGAAGAACTTGAATCAAAAGGTGATGTCTGCCATTGGTTTGCATTCAACAACTGAAAGAAAGATTTAAATTAGATAAAAAGAATTATGGGTTTGATTTCGTTAAAAATGAATGGGAAATCTTACTGTGTAGTAGTGATGAACATATTATTGCTGAGATTTATAAAATGTTATTGAAATGAACTTGGAAAGTAAACATGTAAAACATTGTATGATTCAGTGGGCAAGGAATTTTGGATATAATGTGATGCTTGAACAATGGGAAAATATGTGGATGAAAGGTTTAAAATTTACATTAAACTATAACTTTAAAGAAAATTTCTATAAGATGATGTATCACTGGTATTTAACACCAGATAAGTTATCTAGAATGTATAAAGGTATTTCAAATGAATTTTGGAAGTGTAAAAGTAAAAAAGGGACTTTTTACCATTTATGGTGGACATGTGATAAAGCAAAGAAATTTTGGAATAAGATTCATATTTTAATACAGAAAATTCTTAAAACAAAGATAAAGATTAAACCAGAAACTCTTATTTTTGGGTTTAATGGAAAAAGTATTGGAGAAAAAATTTAGAACTTTGATAATATATATGTTGACAGCAGTAAGACTATTGTACACACAAAAAATGGAAGGACATTTCGATTCCCACCATGGATGAATGGCTACAGAAGCTAATGGAGCTGGCAGAAATGGCTAAATTGACCATTTTGATTAGCGAAAAGAATATAAGTACTTTTGTTGCCACATGGAGACCACTTCTGAACTTTGTGCTTGAGGTAGAAAAAGAATGAACTTTGGGTTTCACGGATTAGATTAGATTAGAAATGGCTAGTTTATATTATTATGGAAAAGCAAAAAGTTGTGGTTTGATGTTAATGCTTTATTTTACTGCAACAGAGGGAGTTGGAAGTCAATGCTTTTTTTCTTTTCTCCAGCCCCTCCTCACTTCTCTTTTCCCTCTTTCCCCCACTGTCTTCCTATTTACTTTTGTATTCTGTATTTTATTCTATAACCTAATAAAACGTTTAAACCCTTCAAGAAGTATTCTTATTTCATGCACCAAGTATAGATTTTTAATGATATTCTGATTCCAGAGTCTAGAAATACCATCATCTAATGAGTTTTGCATTTTGTGCTGCAATAGGGGGAAGGTTGTGTTCAACTGAATGAATGAGCAAACTGAACTCTATATTCATTATCATTTTTTTACTAATTGCCTCTTTGTATTCAAATCAGGTCTCAAAATAATGATATAGCACTTGGGGGAAAAGATGCAGCCCAGTAATCCAGCTGCAGAAGCCAAAATGGAAAAGATCTCCACAGCCACCATGTATTTTCCCTTGGTGCTCAGATAGGTGGGAACAAAAGAGATCCAGACACTACAAAAGACCAACATGCTGAAGGTGATAAATTTAGCTTCATTAAAGCTGTCAGGCAACTTCCTGGCTAAGAAGGCTACTGTGAAGCTGACAAAAGTCAAGAACCCCAGAAAACTAAGAACAATATAAAACATTGTGGTTGAACCTTCATTACATTCGAGGACAATTTCTTCAGCCATGGAGTGCATGTCAGAATCTGGGAATGGGGGCGAACTTGCCACCCATATTACACAAATAGTGAATTGTGCTAGGGAGCAAGATAAAACAATAGTATTGGCCAGTCTTTTCCCCACCCATTTCCTCATTTTGGAGCTTGGCTTGGTGGCCATGAAAGCAAGAATAACAATTGTTGTTTTGCCCAATATGGAAGATAAAGCTACAGAGAAGATGATGCCAAAAGCAGTCTGTCGCATTAGACATTTCACTTGGTCAGGTTGCCCAATAAAGAGCAAACTACAAAGGAAAGAGAGCAGGAGAACAATGAGAAGAATGTAGGTGAGGTTCCGGTTGTTGGCTTGGACAATGGGAGTTTCCTGGTGTTTAATGAAGATGCCCAGCACCAAAGCTGTGATAAAAGAAAAGAAAAGACTAATGGTGGCTAAGGTGATTCCCAGTGGCTCATTGTAAGACAAGAAAGTTGCTCTTTTTAGAATGCAGAGATTTTGAGCCTTGTTTGGATATTGGTCTTCTGAACATTGGAAGCAATCAACTGCATCTGGAAAATAAAAGCATCATGGTCAGTTTTTAGAAATTGTTGAACTGAGAGTTAATGGAATTCGTTTATTCCTCACTAGCTGTACCCGGCCACGCGTTGCTATGGCTCAGTCTGGTTAAATAAAGCCCAGTTAGACGTTTGGCTGTCAGCTTGGCTTCCCCAGGCAGCCCGTGAGAGTTTCTTTCCCCTCCCGCTTCACTGAAGAGCCAGAGGCGGGGGAAGATCAGTGGACACAACACCGAGGAACGGGTGGCTGTTGCTGCAGGGGATTGTCACGCAGTGCCTCGCCTGCATCTCCCGTCTGAAGGACGTGGGGAGGGCAGGTGGAGGATGAGTGGCCCGAGCCAGCGAGCGAGGGAGGCAACGGCAGGAGGCAGACCCGAAGAGGTGGCGACAGGTACAGGCTGGATGTGCCCATCTGCTCACAAGCTCTGTGCTTGTGGGCTCACTGTACCTGACCGGCCTCGCCACCTCCTCACAGGCAGAAGCACATTTCAAATTCATCCAATGCAGAGGCCAGAGGAGGCGAGCTGCAAAATATTTAGTATAGCGTGTGTTGCTTTTACGTCCAGCAGATGGTGCTGTTTTTCACAAAAGCATGTTTTACCTGTCACAGGTATGACATTTATATAATATAGATATATAGAAACATGCACGTATTCAAATGCAACATTGTGTCAAAATTTCAAAGCAATCGGTGAAGAACTTTCAGAGATTTAAGATTTTGAACAAACGAACATTTACATTTTTATTTATACAGATTTAGTAATGCCTTTTTATAGTTAGTGCCATTCTACAAGTATGGCAAATCTATCTATCTATCTATCTATCTATCTATCTATCTATCTATCTATCTATCTATCTATCTATCTATCTATCTATCTATCTATCTATCTATCTATCATCTATCTATCTATTTATCTCATCTATCATCTGTCTTGTATCTATCAGGAGAGTGAGAGACAGAGATACAGAGAGTGCACTTTTTGGTGAGGTCTCTCCTTATTACAAAATCTAATAATACTCAGAATATTTTATCATTCAGAACTCACCTCAACTGAATAGCAAAAAATTGTTTTGATTTAGGTGGAGGAGGAAAATGTATATTATATGCTATACTACTACATAATGGAATTAACAACTACATCCCAATTCTATCCTAGTCCTCTTTTTCACACACAAACATTATCAGAGAGAAAGAGAGAGAGAAAGTGGGGGCAGGAGAGAGGGAAAATACTTCAACCTAGAAAGGAAAAATGTTCTGCATTAATCAGAAGATATAATCTGGAACAATATAGAGCAGGGGTGTCAAACTCACATTGTCATGGCAGCATCACATGATGTATCAGGACTTTTTTCCCTTTTGCTAAACCGGGCGGGGGCAGGCCCAGCACGTGACGCATCCGGCCTGCAGGCCATGAGTTTGACAGTTCTGATATAGACTAACCCAGATTGGACATTTATTTATGGATGTTCTGAAATATCCATTCATTTTTCATATTTATTAAATATGAAAGCTTGGAAGACTAAATGACTGACTCAGATTGAATCTTGCAACATCATCCTTGGACACATGCATTTGTCTTCATTCATGAGCAATATCATTGGTTCAGCCACCAGTTTAGAAGTCATTTGTAGAAAGTTTTAAAAAATAGAATTTTGAATCACAGTTAAGGAGACTGAATAGCCCTGGAGAAGACAACTCTTACCCATCTGGTTTGAAATTTTCCCTTTTGCACATCAAAAGCAATCATAACAGCAAAATGGCTTCCCTTCTATTTTCATCTTCCTGGACCCTGAATAGCAATTGTTATTGCATACAGAAAGAGGTAGAACCTATTAAGATGTATAAAGCAGGATTTATTGAAAGTCATAAGTGGTTTTTTTTCTCCCATAAAAATTGTATTTCAGTGTGGATTTTACTTTTAAATAATGAACATGGGAGGTAGATGACCTTAAAACTCCTGATGTTTTAGAGCAATTATAGCAATAGCACTTAGACTTATATACTGCTTCACAATGTTTTTACAGCCCTTTTCTAAGCGGTTGCCAGAGTCAGCATATTGCCCCCAACAATTTGGGTCATCATTTTACCCACCTCGGAAGGATGGAAGGCTGAGTCAACCTTGAGGCTGGTGAGATTTGAACTACCAAATTGAGGCAGCCGGTACTCAGCAGAAGTAGCCTGCAGTACTGCACTCTAACCACTGTGCCCCCATGGCTCAATTATATTAAATCAATTGTAGTAATTATTTTATTATATTAAATCAATGGAAATATTGTAGAGAATATGGTAGCTATGAAAACCAAAGGTAGGAAATGAAGAATTGGACATGAAGTTAGCATCATTTTGCTAGGTGAAAGTCAAGATCCAGAAGAACTTGTTTGCCATCCATCAATTATATGGAAATAGAGATGAATGATCTTTTACCCCTGGGTTTCAATTCCTTTTTTTTAATTTTTGAGAAAGTAAGGGTTAACACAGTAGAAAATGTCCTCAAGAAAAGAGATGCCATCTTGCTTCCTACTACATTTTTCACAAAATGTTTCCGCAACAGTAAACAACTTTTGTAAAAATTATTCCCACTTTAAAATTAAAAGTAACTTCAAATTGCATACATTCTGCAAATCCAGCTTGAATAAAATCAAAGGACTATTGGGAAATAAACCATGGATTTTCCAAACATACCATCTCGTTATTATGGAAGTCTCCTAATACATACAGTAAGATTAAAATTGTTGCACTATGTTCAAAGTTTGTGTATTATATCATATGTAGTTTTAATTTTAATTTAATTTAATTAATTTAATTTAATAGATTTGTATGCCGCCCAACTCCCGGGGGACTCTGGGCGGCTCACAACATATCCAAATCTATTACACTAAAAACATCACAGTTAAAAAGATATAGAAAAATTAAAAAGAAAATCTCCAACATTCATAACAAGGGGGGAGACCCAGAGATAATATGCTCGGTCTCACTTTCACCCCGCCTGCCGGAAGAGCCACGTTTTTATTGCTTTCCGGAAGGCCAGCAGGGTGGGGATGGCTCTGATCTCCGGAGGAAGTTGGTTCCATAGGGAGGGAGCTCCCACAGAGAAGGCTCTCCCCCTAGGCCCCGCCAACTGACATTGTTTGGTTGATGGGACCTGGAGAAGACCCACTCTGTGGGACCTAACTGGTCGTAGGGAGGTATGCGGCAGGATGCGGTCCCGAAGGTAACCTGGCCCTGAGCCATGTAGGGCTTTAAAGGTAACGACCAACACCTTAAATTGGATCCGGAGACTAATGGGCAACCAATGCAGCTGCCGGAGGACAGGTGTTACATGGGTGTACCTGGGCACACCCACCACGGCACGAGCAGCTGCATTTTGCACCAATTGTAGTCTCCGGATACTCTTCAAGGGTAGCCCCATGTAGAGCGCATTGCAGTAATCCAGCCGGGAGGTGATAAGGGCGTGGGTGACTGTGAGTAGCGCCTCCCTCTCCAAGAAGGGTCGCAATTGGTGCACTAGGCAAACCTGTGCAAAGGTCCCCCTAGCCACAGCTGAAAGATGTTGCTCCAATTTTAGCTGTGGGTCTAGGAGGACACCCAAATTGCGAACCCGTTCTGAGGGAGTTAATTTCTCTCCCCCAAGAACCAAGGAGGGGCAATTGACATAATCCTTGGGAGGCAATATCCACAGCCACTCGGTCTTGTCAGGGTTGAGCTTTAGCCGGTTCTTCCCCATCCAGACCCTAACATCGTCCAGGCAGCGGCACATTACGTCGACGGCTTCCCTGAATTGAGACGGGGTGGAGATGTACAACTGGGTATCATCAGCATATTGCTGATACCTCACCCCGTGTCGTCGGATGATCTCACCCAGTGGTTTCATGTAGATGTTAAACAGGATGGGCGAGAGGACCGAGCCCTGCGGCACCCCACAAAGTAGGGGCCTAGGGCTCGACATCTGCCCCCCTGTCAACACCGACTGCGTCCTGTCAGAGAGGTAGGAGGAGAACCACTGTAACACAGTGCCGCCCACTCCCACCTCGCCGAGACGACGCAGAAGGATACCATGGTCAATGGTATCGAAGGCCGCTGAGAGGTCAAGTAGCACCAGGATGGAGGAATGACCCCCATCCCGGGCTCGCCAGAGGTCATCCATCAGAGTGACCAAAGCCGTTTCCGTACTGTAGCCGCGCCTGAAACCCGATTGAAAGGGATCCAGAAAATCAGTGTCATCCAACAGCCGTAGGAGTTGGAGTGCCACCACTTTCTCTACAACCTTCCCCGCGAAGGGAAGGTTGGAGACCGGACGGAAGTTCTTTAAATCCGCTGGGTCCAGGGAAGGCTTCTTGAGGAGGGGCCTCACCACCGCGACTTTTAAGGGCCGCGGGACGGACCCCTCTCTCAGAGAAGTGTTGACCAACGCCTGGAGCCAGCCGCGTGAAACCTCCCTGGTGGCCGAAACCAACCAGGATGGACACGGGTCCAATAAACAAGTGGCGGAACTCATCACTCCTATGGCCTTGTCTACATCATCAGGAGTCAGGAGTTTTAATTACTTTAATGCACTTTCAAATTTTTTTTTAAACTAGGCAATCTTGGAATGCCATCAGGAAAATACTTTAGGCATTGCATTAAGTTCTGCTAGTATCATTTGATGAGAGATTATAAATAAATTATTTTAATTCTTGGTATATAGACATTTAAGTCTTTATAGCCTTTGAAAGTCTACAGTATTTCAGTCTTAAATGTTACATCTCAAGTCTTTGAAAACACCTCTACAATTTTCAATCTGTCGTTTGAAGACATGATCTATTCAAATCTATAATTCTGAAAGCAAGAGGGGAAGTTAAGGAATGTGCACCATTCGAAATCTGAGCCAGAAATACCTGGTTAAACATGGTGGGCCAGGTGATGTCCTGTGCAGAAAGGGTGATTAACTTGTCTGGAGAAGCTGTTGGGTCAATCTTTCCAATTTTGACTTTAATAAAGGTCTCATTTGGAAAGGTGACCCAATTGATAATGTCAAATCCAGTCTCCAAGTCACCATTTTCATTAAAGACGATTTTCTGTCCTGCAGTGTTATTAAATGAGATAGTTCTCAAATAGTGATGGAGCTAAACAGAAGCAAAGGTTGACAATTAATAAGTAAGGAAGGGAGGTTAAAACATTAAAATTTGTAAAAGTAAATATTTATAAGAATACACTGAAAACTGCCAACAATATATTTCAAGAAATAAAGAAATAAGGACTGAAAGAATGAATGAACAAAAGGAGGAAGGGAGGGGGAAGGAAGGTAGGTAGGTAGGTAGGTAGGTAGGTAGGTAGGTGGGAAGGAAGGAAGGAAGGAAGGAAGGAAGGAAGGAAGGAAGGAAAGTTAAAACATTAAAATTTGTAAAAGTAAATATTTATAAGAATACACTGAAAACTACCAACAATATCCTCCAAGAAATAAAGACTGAAAGAACGAATGAACAAAAGGAGGAAGGTAGGGGGAAAGTAGGTAGGTAGGTAGGTAGGTAGGAAGGAAAGAAGGAAGGAAGGAAGGAAGGAAGGAAGGAAGGAAGGAAGGAAGGAAGGAAGGAAGGAAGGAAGGAAGGAAGGAAGGAAGGAAGGAAGATACAGCTGCTTCTTCTTCTTAATGTTTTCCTCCTTCTTAGAATTGTTGTAGCATTGTTATCTATTCACAGTTACACAGATTCCTCCAAGTCCTGAAAGGTTGAGAAAAGTGGAGTGACAGGAGACCTAAAATCATCACTTCGGCATTGTCACACATTTGCCATACTCACACTAGTACAGCTCACTGCCTTAGAGAGAAGAGCAATGGGAAATGTTCATTCACTCTCTTATTACCTGCCATGCTTTTTGAATAAAAAATCTGGGTCTGCCAACTTCTGCCCTTGTTCTGTGTTTGGACTTGGGGGAAAGCATGGCTTGTAAAGCATGTGCCACAGCATAGACTGCATTATAGATGCTGTAACTCTGTCCAGTCATGGAGGTGTCAAACACAGACTTAGGAAGTTTTTTGAGCTTCTCTTCTCCAGTGCACAGTATTCCAGTGTCTTCATCTAACTTATCTTTAGGAAAAGAGCATTCAAAAACCTGTTCCCAAAACACTTCCATTAAATGGTCTTGCATTTCTGAAGTTGGGTTTCTCGTCTGAAGGAATTTATTGAATCCAGAGATCTCCTTGGAAGGAATTGCAAAAGATATAACACCATGGAAAAAGCCCATACCACACACTCTTTGAAAGGGAAGGGATGTAAACTCCATCTGGGCTGGCATTATCCAAACTTTATTTTTGCTATCGATGGGCATCTCTTCAAATACTGGAAAATAGGGCAGCATTCTAAAAACCACATTAACCTGGTTTTCACAATATAGGATAATAACATTGGCTGTGCTATTCATGATAATAATGTACATTTTAATAAAATCTTTAAATACACCACCAATATTGTTAGAAAATGTTTCTTTGGCCATCTGTTCCATGAAGTCAAAGCAGATACCTTTCTGGGGAAACAAAGTAATAGCATTTTGCATGAATCTCTCTCCATTTTCAATACGTTGGACAATCAGTCCAACCCATGTCCACCTTAAGTACAACAGCAATTGGAGAATACCCATAATCTGTTGGTCACCATTTGGGGAAAAACGATGCAAAAAGGCAGTTTTTATCTTGTCCTCTATCACTGGAGAAGATCCATATATTAGCTAAGTATAAAAAAAAGGGAACATCATTTTCCAAACTCAAATATTCATCATCTTTGAAAAATCAATTATTAATTGATAGCCTTCCATCATTACCAAAATATAATCATATTAAAAAATGATGTACAGAATTTTCATTCAAGAGCTGTAATTTTGGGAGAAATACAAAAACTGGACACATCAGAAATGTTTTAATTAAAAAGAGCGATACCTAGACGACAATGATACAAGGATGAGGAGTAGGGTGGGGATGGGGAAAGGGTGGGGAGGGATGGGGAAGGGGGGTAGAGAAAACCATAATTATGAAAACTTTTGATTGACAAACACATAAAAATAAAAGAAATAAACCTTAAGAATATATATGAAATAAAGTGTAAAATGTAAGAATGGGTAAAAGAATTCAGGGTTGCCAGATTACCATCCCAAAGAAATGGAGAAAACACAGTAAAGGAGGGAAGGAGAGGAGTGAGAGGAAGAAGGAAGAAAGATAAGGATGGGAGAGAGGGGGAAAAGTGAGGTGAGAAGGAGGAGCAGAGGAGAGCAGAGAAGGAAAGAAAGTAGTAAAGGTGGAGAAGAAGGGAAAGAAAGTAGAAAGGGAAGGAAGGACTATAAGATGGAAGGGATGGTAAAAAAGTAACTCTGAACCAAATAAATTAATAAGATAAGTATAAGATATTTGTATAAAATGTGTAATGATTGTATACAAAATGAAATGAGAAATGAGATGATAAATATGTGAATTGTCTACATGGAAATAAAAATAAAAAACTTGGGGGGGGGGGGAAACAAATGTTTTAATTCAGGAAATATTTTACTAAAAATGGACCACAAATTTTAAGGGGTAAAGCTACTTGATTTTGATTAAAGAGGGAAAAAAACATCCTAGTATTTTGCTAGTTTCTCCTCATAGGAAACAGCACAAACATTGAAGCAATGAAGTCATGGTGAGATGGGATAAAATAAACAATGCAAGAACATTGCTTTGTATTCAATATATACCCAGCCCCTCCTCTTGTATTTTTTTTAGTTCTTAAGTCATAATCTTTATTCATCCTGATATGGATATACTGTATATCAATATGCATGCAAATAGGGATATAGATTGCTATAATGGAAAGGGTACTACACTGAATCTGCACAGTGCATGAATTTCCTCCTTTTCATTTCAATTATTTCACATTCTGGTAATATATCTGCCTCTTACTTTCCAGATTATGTTATCTGAATCCCAGGCAAGCATACTGTGAATCAAATATTTTCCCTCAACATTTTCAAACAGGAGCAGAAAATATGAAATTTCACAGCAACAAACATTGTGTGACCTAAAATATTCAGATGCTAAATCTTTGGATCATTTTTCCCATTTTCAATATTTGGCAGAGGCAAAAATAGTGTCTTACATATTAAAGAGACTTAAGTCACTAATTTCAGGCAGCAAATGTCCCAGAAGAAGAAGAAGAAGAAGAAGAAGAAGAAGAAGAAGAAGAAGAAGAAGAAGAAGAAGAAGAAGAAGAAGAAGAAGAAGAAGAAGAAGAAGAAGAAGAAGAAGAAGAAGAAGAAGAAGAAGAAGAAGAAGAAGAAGAAGAAGAAGAAGAAGAAGAAGAAGAAGAAGAAGAAGAAGAAGAAGAAGAAGAAGAAGAAGAAGAAGAAGAAGAAGACATAATAGTCTGATAAGTTTTGCTAAATGCCAACAATCATTAGCAAGAATATCCAATAAATAATGTACTAAGTTAACTAGCTATTTGTTTTTCAGGTCTACTCTTTTTCTTAACTGCCTATTGCTTTTTGCAATCCAGCAAAATAGCTGTGTTTGGATGTGGTAAAAAGGAATTAATGATAACTTCATACAACATTTTGCCTCTATGCAGTTTGCTTCTATTTATTTTTTGTTATTTGAATTACTATGGAGCATTTGTGGAGAGGGAGGGAGGGAGGGAAGGAGGGAGGGAAAAAGAAGGCAGGCAGGGAGGAAGGAAGGAAAAGAGAGGGAGGGAGGGAGGAAGGAAGGGAGGGAGGGAGGGCGGGAGGAAGGAAGGAAGGAAGGAAGGGAGGAAGGAAGGAAGGAAGGAAGGAAGGAAGGAAGAACAAAGGAAGGAAGGTTATTCTGCAATATAAAATTCAACATTATTCCCAAATAATAATATAATAAATGGACTTTGATTAGGTCCATGATTCCTTAATATTATTATTACGACATGGTTAAAAAATGTGCTGATGAAAACGTACTGGCATTTTTTATACTGTCTATTTATAAATAAGTCAAGAAATTATGGTATATTAATTTGTATTAATTGACACTAATTCAAATTAAGGAATAAATCAAATACAGTACCTAAAAATAATCATATCATATGGCCATCACAAATTTTGTTCATCCCTATTTGGATTACCGCTTTATTTCCAAATCTCAAAATGTAATATTTATTTATTTATTTATTTGGCAGTTTTTCTATGCTTTTCTTTTTTTTTCAATATAAAAGAATTACTTGATGATTTCTTGTTGCTTTATAAACCTAGGTTTGCAAATGTAACAGGGGAGGGTGTGGGAAAGAAACTATAACCTTACATTAAAATTTAACATTAATATTCATGATTGGGGTTTCCTGGTCTGGACTACCAAAAAAGGTTGACATCAATTTTGCCAGCCTAGAAATGTTTCCCACTGTCCCAGTTGCCTTTGCATTCCAAGAGAACGAGGAAGGTGTCAATTTTATTTATTTATTTATTAGTGACATTTATATACCGCCTCATAGTGCAAGCACTCTCTAAGCGGTTTACACCAGTAAGCAATGTATATTTATATTGCCACCCAAAATCTGGGTCCTCATTTTACTTACCTCGGAAGGATGGAAGGCTGAGTCAACCTTGAGCTAGTGAAATTTGAACCACTGACCTGCGGATCACAGTCAGCTAAAGTGGCCTGCAATACCCCACTCTAACTGCTGCACCACCTCGGCTCTTAAATTCTGGAATGCTTTCTCAAGTTACTCTTCTGGTTTGGGCTCAAATTTATTTGATTACACCATTGTCTAGGTTGCATTTCTTCCTCTTCTCTCAAGGTTACTCTCACAGCCCATTAGATTTATTCAAGGGGAAATCTCACCTGGGGCATCTTGTAGACATTCAAAATGTTGGCTATGAAGGGATAGATGTGAGAGGTAGGTCCCATAAGGACAGATACAGCCCAGTCCTTGGTATCACACTTATAATTGGGGATGAATCTGCTCCATGTTGAGAGAAGCTCCATTGAAGCCAAGTAGGTCCATTTCGCCATGAAATAGCTGTTAGAGATGTCCATACCCAGAGTCGCATTGGGTAAAATGTGCTTGTTTTCATTGATCTCCTTTACAGCAAAAACCAAGGCCAGGATATGTTGATAATTCTGTAGGAAAAATCTGCAATGACAGATACGTGAAGTGTTAACACCACTTTGTAATGCCTTGATAAGGCCACACTTGGAATACTGCATTCAGTTTTGGTCGCCGCAATGTAAAAAAGATGTTGAGACTCTAGAAAGAGTACAGAGAAGAGCAACAAAGATGATTAGGGGACTGGAGGCTAAAACATATGAAGAATGGTTGCAGGAACTGGGTATGTCTAGTTTAATGAAAAGAAGGACTAGGGGAGACATGATAGCAGTGTTCCAATATCTCAGGGGTTGCCACAAAGAAGAGGGAGTCAAGCTATTCTCCAAAGAACCTGAGGGCAGGACAAGAAGCAATGGGTGGAAACTAATCAAGGAGAGAAGGAACTTAGAACTAAGGAGAAATTTCCTGACAGTTAGAACAATTAATCAGTGGAACAGCTTGCCTCCAGAACTTGTGAATGCTCCAACACTGGAAGTTTTTAAGAAGATGTTGGATAACCATTTGTCTGAAGTGGTGTAAGGTATCCTGCCTAAGCAGGGGGGTGGACTAGAAGACCTCCAAGGTCCCTTCCAACTCTGTTATTCTAAAAAAAACATGTATCTAAATCATATTTCATTTCCTAAAGAACGTGACATTACATTTACTTTATTTATAATTCAACTAAACACTACACACTCCTGATTGTATAAGTACCATTCAGGAAATCATGTAAATGCCTTAGCACTCAGAAACCGTTTCCATTACTTCAGATGCACTGAATTGTATGAATAATTTGTAAATTGCACGACCACCAAATGTTTAACATTCTAATGGAAGAATATGAAATCGAATGAAATATTTGTATAATAATTGAAATATTCTGCAAAAAAATAATTCAAAGCAACAGTGATTGAAGAGCTGAAGTGGTGCAGTGGTTAAATGCAGCCATTGCAGGCTGACTGCTAGTTCAACAGTTCAGCTGTTCAAATCTCACTAGGCTCAAGGTTGACTCAGCCTTCCATCCTTCCGAGGTCGGTAAAATGAGGACCCAGATTGTTGGGGGCAATATGCTGAACTCTGTAAACCGCTTAGAGAGTGCTGTAAAGCACTATGAAGCGGTATATAAGAAAAGTGCTATTGCTATATATTCAGAGGGAAAATGTTCTTGGGAAAAACATAAAAGTATACTTTTTCAGTGGATGAAGGTGGCTGTTATGATTGTTTCAATGATCATAAACAATTTTCATTAGGAACAGATGAATTAGTCAAAGGAACATTACTAATTATTAATTACACATACACACACACACACACACACACACACACAAGATACTAAGACTAGAATGAGTGCAGAGAAGATGATTAGGGGACTGAAGGCTAAAACATATGAAGAATAGTTGTAGGAATTGGTTATGTTTAGTTTAACAAACAGAAAGACTAGGGTTGACACTAGTGGTGGGTTCCTACTGGTGTGGTGCAGAGTGCAGCTCCAGTAGGAGCCCGCTGATGACATCATTTTTGGCACTTCTCTGTGTCCTGAGCTGTCGGGAAAAAGCCCTCCCACCCGCCCTTGTGTGAATACTGACATTTATTCTTCCTCTGAAGCACAGCTGAGACGCTCCTCAGCTGTGTTTCGGCTTGTAATGTCATCCTGAGCATACACGGAAGTGAAATCGCACGGTGGGACGCAATTTCATTTCCGCGCATGCTCGCGATGCACACCGGTAGCGAACATAACGGGAACCCTCCCCTGGGTGACACGATAGTAGTATTCCAATATCTAAGAGGCTGCCACAAAGAAGAGGGGGTCAACCTATTCTCCAAAACATTTGAAGGTAGAACAAGAAGTAATGGATGGAAACTAATCAAGGAGAGAAGCAACCTAGAACTAAACAGAGATTTATTGACAGTGAGAACCATTAATCAGTGGAATGACTTGCCTCCAGAAGTTGTAAATGCTCCAACACTGGAAGGTTTTAAGAAGAGATTGGCTAATCATTTGTCTGAAATGGTAAAGGTTTTTTTTGCCTGAACAGAGGGTTGGACTAGAAGACCTCCAAGGTCTCTTCCAAGTCTGTTATACTGTTAATAGTCATGTTGTCATCTACCTGTAAGACACACATCTAGTTCTGTATCTTTAGCTTTTCCACCTTTTCCTAGGGTGTGTGTTTTTCCCCCCTTTAGGGAGTTTGTGTATGTATGAAGAATCTGTTCTGAAGCATGCTTGAAGGCAAATGTTATATATAAATCTTTTTCTTTGATCAGGACGAGGTTACCTCTGGGACCGCATCCTACCTCATACTTCCCTTCGACCGGTGAGGTCCCACAGAGTGGGTCTCCTCCATGTCCCATCAGCCAAACAATGCTGACTGGCGGGGCCTAGGGGGAGGGCCTTCTCTGTAGGGGCCCCTGCTCTCTGGAACCAACTTCCCCCAGAGATCCGAATCATCCCCACCTTGCTGGCCTTCCGAAAAGCCATTAAGACATGGCTTTTCCTGCAGGCAGGGTTCTGAGACAATTTACATCTGAGGTCTCCCCATGTATGTATGGTGTGGTATGTTTTTCTTTTTAACTGTTTAAAATTGTTTTTAATTGTTTTTTTTCTCTGGTGTTCTTTAAAATGCTGTACGCCGCACTGAGTCCTTAGGGAGTAGGGTGGCATAGAAGAACTCCAAAATAAAATAAATAAATCAATAATAAATCAATAAATCAATAAATCATAATAGACCTTCAGAGGGCTCCCTTACTTAGGAAAAGAAGTAACTGCTTCATTAGGGTAGACAGACCCTACATTTTTGCTCCATGCTTGCTGAAGCACCTGTTTAGAAATCAAATGCAAAGAACTACGTAGCACCATTGTTTCCCAATATTCATAGCAACCAGGAAATCATGAAATGATGACATTAAATTGGCAACAAACAAAGTGATTCAATAGAAAAGCATGGATGATTCATTCCATGGTAAGTAAGTAAATAGCAATAGCAATAGCACTTAGACTTATATACCACTTTACAGTGTTTTACAGCCCTCTCTAAGTGGCCTACAGAGTCAGTGCATTGTCCCCAACAATTTGAGTCCTCATTTTACCCATCTCGGAAGGATGGAAGGCTGAGTCAACCTTGAGCATGGTGAGATTTGAACTGCCAAATTGCAGGCAGCTGGCAGTCAGCAGAAGTAGCTTGCAGTACTGCACTCTAACCACTGCGCCACCATGGCTCATATGAGAAAAGCTCAATGTGAAATTTTAATAAAAACACTCAGGTGAGATTTGTCATAAATGAGTATCTCTATGTACTGTATTTATTAGGATAGCAATCTATATTAGAACGAAGGAACTAACAGGCAAAAAAAAAAAAAACAATAGCAGAAATAATTTGTGCTGCGAGTAATACCAATAATGAATTTAGTCCGGACATTGTATTAGGAAAAGATATCTGATTTGAGATACGCTACAGTTAAGAAGAGAAAGTCTTTACATGAGCTCATCAACCAGTTCTTCAGAGGGATGCCTTCTGAAATGCACTGGATCAGATATCATATAGAACTGAGAGAGTATCCCAGCCAGTATGAAATCCCCTGACAAAAAATACTTGTGCTTGATAAGGGGAGATTTCCCCACAGCACATGCATTAATCTGCGGAGTAAGGCACGTAACCCACGGCAGTAATATTGCTATGACTGCAATGAAAAATACCATCTTCTTCGAGAATACCTGTGTCACCACATATGAATCAGTTCTGACTGCAGCAATGAAACCTGACCAATAATAATAATAATAACATATCTCACTCATTAGAATAGCTTCCATGTATATTCTTTCTCAAAGAGCAGATCGTTACATTTCTAGCTCTCTGGCCCCACAATTAACAACACCTTTCACGCTTGACCTGTTCTTTGGGGTTGTTTTTGGACATCCCCAAGGATTTGAGAAGAAGCTAGATAACTAAGACTCCCTATGTAATTATAGAGGAAATCAACGGATGTTCAGTGAATCTTGTTGGAGTCTTTGAGGGTTATTTTATTTGTGATTTAATTGTATCATGACATTTGTTTTCAACCTTCCTAATGGGAACAGATCTGCAAGCTGCTCAGAGTCCTTTGGGATGGGCATTGTGTATGATGCCAAGTAAATAAGCAAAAAAAGAAAGAAAAAGAAATATCATTGGAGACAAGTTACATTTACAATGTGAATCCATTTCAGAAAATCTACCAGAACCATATTTTTAACACTATATTTTCTGCAAAGTAAAAATACCACTTGCTCCTTTTTTCTCATTTCAAAAGGTTTTTTTTCTCATTTCAAAAGTTTATGTCCTTATAGTGACATGATGTGGGTGGGCCATAATTTTCTGGCTTGGGGACTGACATGAGCCTCCTCTGATCAGACTAATCAACTTGCCGGAATTTAATTTTTTAAAGAGCAATTTGTATTGTTCTAGATACACACATAAACTGCCCATGCCACTATGTTTTGCAACAGCTAAAGTTTCTGGATACTTTTCAAGGGCACATGTAAAGCACATTACAATAACTTAATCGGAAAGTGACTACAGCATCAGCGACCATGACCTGAGTCTCCCATTTAGGAATGGGCACAGCTGGAGTGCAGTGGGAAGTTGTGCAAAGGCCAGAGGTGGTATTCAGCAGGTTCTAACCAGTTCTGGAGAACCAGTAGCGGAAATTTTGTGTAGTTTGGAGAACCGGTAAATATCACCTCTGACTGGCCCCACCCCCATCTATTCTCTGCCTCCCGAGTCCCAGCTGATCAGGAGGAAATGAGGATTTTGTTGTAACCTTCCAGTGGAGTGGGGTGGGGATGGAGATTTTACAGGATCCTTCCGCCGCTGCGCCCACCAAGCCACGCCCACCAAGCCACGCCCAGGGAACCGGTAGTAAAAAAAATTGAATTCCACCACTGCGGTCCTAACCATGATTGCATCTGCACTTTAAGCAGGAGTTGTGAGTCTAGGAGGACACATAGGCATGAGTCTAGGAGGACACATAGGCATGATCTGATCCAAGGACTCAGCTAACAATTTATTCCAAGCAATAGCCAAAGCTTCAAATGGATCATGCAACAGACCACTAGCAATCTCTAAAGCCCATCTACGATAATCAGTTAGGTTGGAGTTGGACCAATTTAATGGGACCAGCCTCCCTGCAGTGATATTGATGCTGAAGAATCTTACAGCAATCTGGACATGATCGGACCATGACAAACTTCCATAGTTTAACAGCTCTGATAGGAACAACAGTTTCTATTTGTTACTACTGTGCAGTATCGGGCTCTGGATAACCAGGGTTAGGTCTATAGTCATCATAGTGGTCATGAACTCCTGAGTTGACTATTAGAGAAGGCAAATTGAAGTCCTCCAAGATCATAAATCTGGGAAACTCCACTGCCAACCCAGAGAGGTGCATAGCCAGGGAGATTGCAACGCTGCTGGGAGGATGGCAGAATAACAAGAATTCCAAATGATTCCTAGACTCTGAGGGATATGCAGGGCCCCACATCTGGTGACAACTGGTGCAGTGCCCCTAAAACCCATTAGAAATTTAAGGTATCAGCCCTCTTGTGTAAACCATACATGTAAGTATGAGTATTAGCTCATTAAATGAGCTAATTCTATTTTATTATAAGGCTATGTTAAAGGAATCCTGCAAGTCTGAAGGTACAAAATTTCTGCCACTACTTTTAGACATTGGATAAATTAGGGCCAGTCCTTCCTACTGTAAGTTTCTTCTTCTGGCTGTTAAGTTCATGGGGGCTCCCCTATCTCTTTTTTGATTGTTTCCTAGGCAGAACCTCTTCCCCTCATGCCCCAATGCCATCCCAGACGTGGGTTCCTCCCAGTTTGGACTGGTTCACCCGAACCGGTAGCAAACTGCTGGTGACATCACGGTGACGTCACAGAACCTGTTCTATTGGTGCCAGTCCATGGACGCCGCCATCTTTTTTTTCAAAAAAATTTTGGGGCAATTTTTTTTGAATTTTTATTTATTTATTTTTTCTTCTGCGCATGCGCAGAAGGCACGTTTCTGGCACTGCGCATGCACTATCATCTTGTTTTTGTCTTTTTGGGGATTTTTTTTGAGAATTTTCAGCACTGCGCATGTGTGTCGTGCAAAGCGTGTGCGCCCATGAGGCATGCCCATGTTTGGGTAAACAGAAACTTCCATTAGTAATTTCCATTCCAAATTACTGAGATCTTTGGGAACTGTAATTGATTATTTGGATTACATTAGAGCCTGAAATATTTTTCATCGATGAGAAATTTTCTCCAACCCACTTAGTAGAGGAATAATGAAAAATTCCTCAAATATTATTGTTATATATGCCATGCCCCCTAAAATGCTGTAACTGCTGAAAAGTTTCATATTTTTAAAATCTGTGATGCAGTATTTGTTCCACTTAGAGAATTCTTCCCAAAGGAACAAGAATTAGTGTTACTTGATAGAATTTTGTAGTCCTGGTTATAGATTTCTTCATATGAATGTTTCTCTTCAATATGTGTGAGAGATTTTTGATAGAAATTAGTGTTGAGATGATAATTATATATTTAACTGTATGGTACTGAATCAACAATTCTGGCTTGAAATGAACCCCACATGTACTGTTGGAATCAGAGAAACACTTAATGTACCACACCAATAAACAAAATCTGAATCATTTCTTTATTAACTGTCCCTTCGTATTCAAATCAGGTCTAAACATAATGATATAGCATTTGGGGAAAAAGATGCAGTCCAGTAACCCAGCTGCCGAAGCCAAAATGGAGAAGATCTCCACAGCCACCATATATTTTCCCTTTGTACTCAAGTAGGTTGGAACAAATGATATCCAGACACTACAAAAGACCAACATGCTGAAGGTGATAAATTTGGCTTCATTAAAGCTGTCAGGTAACTTCCTGGCTAGAAAGGCCACTGTGAAACTGATAGAAGCCAAGAAACCCATAAAGCCAAGGACAAGGTAAAACATGATGGGTGAACCTTCATTACATTCCAGCACAATTTCTTCAGCCATGGAGTGCATGTCTAAATCTGGGAATGGGGGAGAAATTGCCAACCACATTGTACAAATGGTGAATTGTGCTATGGAGCAAGATAGGATGATACTTTTGGCCAACCTGTTCCCCACCCATTTCCTCATTTTGGAGCCTGGCTTAGTGGCCATGAAAGCAATAACAACAATGGTTGTTTTCCCCAAAATGCAAGAAAGGGCCACAGAGAAGATGATGCCAAAAGCAGTTTGTCGCAACAAACATTTCATTTGGTCAGGTTTCCCAATGAAGAGTAAGCTGCAAAGAAAGGAAAGGAGCAGAGCAATGAGAAGAATATAAGTGAGATTCCTGTTGTTGGCTTTGACTATGGGTGTGTTATTCTGTTTAATGAAGATACCCAGCACCAAAGTTGTGATGAAGGAAAAGAAGAGACTAACAGTGGCCAAAGTGATTCCCAGTGGCTCATTGTAAGACAGAAAAGTTGTAGTTTTCAGAATACAGAAATTTTGAGCCTTGTTTGGATATTGGTCTTCTGAACATTGGAAACAATCAACTGCATCTGGAACAAGAAAGCATTAAGATCCATTTCTAGAAATAGTAATATAGCAGAACAGATAATTAATAGAAGAGTTAATTAATGAAATTAATTAAAATTGCCTGTTTAATATACAGTATATTTAGTGCCATGCTGTAAGTATGCTAAAATGTCTAATACTTACACATTAGAATTCTACCCTGTTCCTCTTTTATGCACATTCTCCTCCCTCTCCATCTCCCTCTCCCTCCCTTCACCCCCCCTCTCATCTGTCTTTCTTGGGGAAATCCCTCATCCTACAACAGAAAAAGGTTTTCATTAGGCTTATCTTTTCATAGTTTTGTTCTGCATTAATCAGAATCAATAATGTGCAACAACCCGAATAGGCCATTTATTTTTGGATTCTCTGAAACATCCTTTTATTTTTAAACTAGTAGCTGGATACCCGTGCTTCGCTACAAAACTGATTGGTCTTGATAAATTGACAGTTAAAGCTTGAAAATTTGTGTAGAATGTGTAACTCCTTAGCATCAGAGCATGTTAATATAAGGCAACTGGCAGTTGGAACAGAGTTCTTTTCAGGTGAGGAGTGGGAGTAGAACATCTAACTCCTTAGCATCAGAGCGTGTTAATATAATAATGTATAAGAAATACTAATGATCTGATGGTCATTTCAAAAAATCCTTTCTTAGCGAGCACCTAGAAGCCAAGAGGAACATATGTGCCAAGTTTCAAGTTTGTAGGTTTTACAGTTCTGGAGATTTCATGATGAGTGAATGGTATTTGGCTTTTATATATATATATAGACTTTTGAAGCAATGTCGTTCATTCAGTCATGACATTAAAAGTTCCCTTAGGAGTTTTAAATATTAGCATTTTGAATCACAGTTACTGTAAGGAATCTGAATAGTTTTTCGCAAAACAACTCTTACCCATCTTGTTTGAAATTTTCCCTTTTGCACATGGAATGCAGTCATAACAACAAAATGGCTTCCCTTCTATTTTCTTCTTCCTGGTCCCTGAATAGCAATTGTCATTGCAAACAGAAAGAGGTCGAACCTATCAAGAAATGAAAGCAGGATTTATTAAAAAGTCACAATTTTCTATCAGAAAATTCTATATCAGGATGAATTTTACTTTTAAATAATTGGGTATAAGTGTCGCAAAAATCAGTTGGTTTTGAGCAATTGGAACTACTGCAGAAAATGGGAACTAGAATCAAAACTGGAAATAGGAATACTAAAAACTGGAGATCTAGGAAGATAGAATCATTTGGCTAGGTAAAGATCCAGAAGAATTTATTTCCCATTCATAAATTAGCTGGAAATAGAGGTGAATTGCCTCACCCCCACCCCAAGTTTCAATTCCTTTCTTTACTTTGGCCACATCAATGGGGAGGTTTTCTCTTTGTTCCAGAGTTAACCAGGTCAGGGTTAACATGGTCCCTGACATGGGATTTCCCCTTTCTTTTTTTCCCTTCCCATCCATGCCAGGAAGGTAAGCACCAATTGCTTTCCTTTGGGTGGCCATGTCTTTCAAGGATTGGTGGGGAAAGAAGCAATCTAAGAGTCATAGTTTTATCATTCTTCTTGTCATTTTTTGGATAAATAAGAACTTGGCAAAGCCATCCCTCCCTCCCTCCACCTATCCACCTATCCACCTATCCACCTATCCATCCATCCATCCATCCATCCATCCATCCATCCATCCATTCATTCATCCTACTGTTCTCGGTATTCAGATCATGTCTTCCTGTATTGTCCTCTCTAAATTGATTGCCTTCAAATCATCTTCTTGGGGAATGTTCAAGTTGACATAGGCCTTTCAATGCTAAGACTACAGCTAAAGTGGGAGATAATTCTTTTTTCTCACAGGTAAATTGGGGGTCAGTAATTAACTTTGAAATGGTAAGTAAATATATATTTTCCATTCCACTTTTTCTTATGGAAAGATAATTGATATATCTGTTTCTGTCTGTCTGTCTGTCTCTGTCTGTCTCTGTGTCTCTGTGTGTCTTTATCTTTGTCTCTGTCTGTCTCTATCTCTGTCTGTGTGCATTATGTGTATTTGTAAATATGTATTTATTCCTTTTAATATAGAATGTAGGAGACTGGTAAAGATTGGGTGTAATTTTGAATGATCTGCACATGATGAATTGTGAATGAGATTTTCAGTACAACTCACAACACCAAAAATCACTTTTCATGGGGCTGTGGCACTTGATCTGTGCATGTGTGTCTCTGTGTTTGTGTATTCTTTTTAAAAAGTGGATGGTTTAATGCTTATGGTGATGATAGTTCCTTGTAAGCTCTCAGGTGTGTCTCAACAATTCTATATTAGAAGTTGGGCCAAGGAAACATTTAAAGATCCAAAGCTGCACTAAGTACTTTCACTGTAGAAAAAGACTAATGCAGTCATTGTGAAATAATTTCTGTGATTGCCATATAATGAATGCAAAATCTGTGTATTATAAAATCAAGCTTTACTTTCTGAAGGCTTCTACTGCCCATATGAGATAGATGACATCACATTACTGATCTATTATTAGGCTGTTTGCTTTTGACCTTGTGTTTTGACAGCTTGACTTCCGAAGTTGTGAGTACCCCAACACTGGGGGATTTTTAGAAGAGATCAGACAGCCATTTGTTTGGAATGGTATAGGATCTCCTGCTTGGGCCGGGGTTGGACTAGAAGACCTCCAAGAGCCCTCTCAACTCTTTTATACTGTATTCTGAGAATTGGCCTTATATAAAGGGATCCTTGACATTCTTCTGCGCTTTGCTTCAGGAGATATAAAAAGGATGATGATAGGGGTGACATGATAGCAGTGTTCCAATATCTAAGAGATTGCCACAAAGAAGAGGGAGTCAACCTATTTTCCAAAGCACATGAAGGCAGCACTAGAAGCAATGAATGGAAACTGATAAAGGACAGAAGCAATCTAGAACTAAGGAGAAATTTTCTGACAGTTACAACAATTAATCAATGGGAAGAGTTGCCTCCAGAAGTTGTGAATGCTCCAACACTGGACGTTTTTAAGAAGAGATTGGACAACCCTCTGCTCAGGGTTTCCTGCCTGAGCAGGGAGTTGGATTAGAAGACGTCCAAGGTCCCTTCCAACTCTGTTATTCTCTTACTTTCAGTTCAGTATCTATGGAGATTCTCAGTCATCCAGGTCATGGTTTATTTATTTATTTATTTATTAGTTGCATTTGCATGCCGCCCACTCCACAGAGACTCTGGGCGGTTGTCCCAAAGGTGCTTTTTTCAAGAGGCAACTGGACTTTCTGGTTTTTCTTTGAAGATGTTTCACTTCTCATCCAAGAAGCCTCTTGAAATTTTTTTAGTTCAGTGACAATTTTAATAAGCTACTCAATTAGTTCTTACCAGCTCCAATGAATGGCTTGGTAATGTGACATTGAGAAGCAAGAATGAAAAAAGATGAGAGTTGCAAAAAGAACTAACCAATCACTCCTGAATCAAATAGGAAGTTACATTGTAGCCAATGTAACTTCCCAGATACAATGATTAGCAATTCTGAAAATCAGGATATGCCATTCAAGCCAAGGGAAAGCTAGGGGGAAAAGTACTATGATTGATAAAGCAAAAGGCAAATAGGAAGATAAGCTGAACAGATGGGATCTAAACAATTGTTTGA
Source organism: Diadophis punctatus similis (assembly GCA_023053685.1). Classification (NCBI taxonomy): domain Eukaryota; kingdom Metazoa; phylum Chordata; class Lepidosauria; order Squamata; family Dipsadidae; genus Diadophis; species Diadophis punctatus. The sequence continues at coordinate 2,195,147 of JALIGW010000046.1, forward strand.
ATATCTGTGAAACAGGGATGACTTATTATGTTATTTATCCATATAGTTACTAGGAGAGAATCCAATTCAAAAGCATGGAATAACCATAAACTAAAATATGTCCTCAAGAAAAGAAATGACAGCTTTTTTCCTATTTTTTCACAACTTTTTCAATCACATTAATATCCTGCTATTCCCCCTTTAAAATTAAAAGAAACTACAAGTTGTGTACATTCTGGGAATACAGGTCAAATAATATTCAGAGTCACTCTTGGGAAACAAACCATGGACTTTCCAAACATACCCTTGTTATGGAAAAATCCCAGCTCATACAGTAGGCATTAATACCATCACCAGTATTAAAATGTTGGGAATTCTGTGATATGTAGTTTAGTTACTGTAATGCATAGCTAAATCTTGATTATCTTGATGACCTCGATCTAGATCTATTATAACTAGGCAACCTTGAAATGCCAAGGAAAGATGCTAGGTATTGGATTAACTTCTGCTAAAAGCATAAACATTTGACAAGGAGGTATCAGGAAATTATTTTAAGCCTTACTATACAAAGATTTCAGTCTTTGTATTTTAAGTTTTCTGGTCATTTCAGGTAACCTTCAAGTTGCAACCGTTCACTTCAATACTTCAAAGTTACAAAAGCACTGAAAAAAGTGACTTATGATGGTTTTTCACACTTATGACCATTGAAGCATTCACATGATCAGCTGATCAAAATTAATATGCTTGGCAACTGGTTCGTATATATTATGGTTGCAGTGTCCTGGGGTCATGTGATCATCTTTTGGTACTTCTTAACAAGCAAAGTCAAAAGGAAGCCAGATAATTCAACAAGTATGTTACTAAGTTAAAAATTGCAGTGATTCACTTAACAACTGCACCAAGAAAAGTCATAAATTGAGCAAAACTTAATAAGTGTCTCACTTAGCAACATAAATTTTTGGACTCAATTGTGATCTTAATTCGAGGACTACCTCTATTTCTTCACCTTTGCAGTTTTCAACTTGACAACTTGAAGGATTAGATCCATTCAAATCAATAATTCTGGAAGCAAGAAAGGGATGGGAAAGAAAGGGATGGGAAAGAGCCGAGGTGGGGTAGCAGTTAGAGGCAGTACTGCAGGTCACTTTAGCTGACTGTGATCCACAGGTCAGCGGTTCAAATCTCACCGGCTCAAGGTTGACTCAGCCTTCCATCCTTCCGAGGTAAGTAAAATGAGGACCCAGATTGTTGGGGGCAATGTAAATATACATTGCTTAATGGTGTAAACCGCTTAGAGAATGCTTGCACTGTGAGGCGGTATATAAATCTCACAAAATAAATGAATAAATAATACAGTTTGAAATCTAAGCAGGCTATACCTGGTTAAACATGGTGGGCCAGATAATGTCTTTTGCAGAAATGGTGAATAGCTTATCTGGAGAAGCTGTTGGGTCGATCTTTCCAACTTTGACTTTAACAAAGGTCTCGTTTGGGAAAGTGACCCAGTTCATAATGTCAAATCCAGTCTCTAAATCCCCATTATCATTAAAGGAAATCTTCTGTCCTGCCGTGTTATTAAATGAGATAGTTCTCAAATAGTGATGGAGCTAAACAGAAGCAGAGGTAAACAATTAATGGGAAAGAAGGAAGGAACAGAAAGAAAAAAGAATCAGTAGTATTAAGTTAAAGGTTGCTCATTTAATATGATTGGGCACATTAATAGAATAACTGTTCGTTCAATATTTCTTCACTGCCACAGAGGTATTGAACCTCTGCCAAACTCAGAGATGCAACCGTATCTTAATTCTTTCTTCCATATTCTTGTAGCATTGTTGTATTTTCCCAATTACAAAGGTTTCCTCAAAACAAGAGAAAAATAGAGTGGGCAAGAGACTTGAAAATCATCGCTTCAGCGTTCTCATTGGCCATAACATTTGTAGCACAGCTTACTGCATTAGACAGAACAGCAATAGGAAATATTCATTAATTCTTTTGTTACCTGCCATGTCTTTTGAGCCAACAATATTTCTCTCCCAACTTCTATCCTTGTTTTGGATTTGGATTTGAGGGAAAGCATGGCTTGTAAGGCATGTGCCACACCATAGACTGCATTATAGATGTTGTAACTCTGCCCACTCATGGTGGTATCAAACACAGACTTAGGTAAATTCTCCAACTTCTCTTCTCCAGTGCACAGCATTCCAGCGTCTTCCTCTAATTTATCTTTAGGAAAAGAACATTCAAAAGCCTGTTCCCAGAACACTCTCATTAAATGGTCTTCTACTTCTGACATTGGGTTTCTCATCTGAAGGAATTTATTAAATCCAGAAATCTCCTTGGAAGAAACTATGAAAGATATAACGCCATTGAAGGCATGCATAGCCATAGGTCTTTGAAATGCAAGTGAGGTAAACTCCATCTGGGCTGGCATTATCCAAACTTTATCTTTTCCCTCAATGGATGTCTCTACCAAATGTTCAACATAGGGCAACATTCTAAAAAAGACAGTGTTCTGGTTTTCACAATATAAGATGATAGCATTGACAGTGCTCTTCATGATAATCAGGAATGTTTTACGAAAACCTGTAAGGACACTTAAAATATTATTAGAAAATGTGTCTTTGACCATCTCTTCTATGAAGTCAAAGCAGACTCCTTTCTGGAAAAACAAAGGAACAGCATTTTGTACGAAACTCTGTACAATCACACCAGCTTGGGAAATCACCCCAATCCATGTCCATCTAAAATACAGCAGTAACTGGAGAATACCCTTAATCTGTTGATCACCATTTGGGAAGAAACGATGAAAGAAAACAGTTTCCATCTTGTCATCTATCGTTGGAGAAGACCCATATGTCAGCTGAATATAGAAAAAAAGAAGAAGGAGCATGATTTTCCAAACTGAAACATTCATTATTTTTTTAAAAAATCTGCTCTTAATTTATGGCTTACCATAATAACCAAATTCAATTCGTGTTCTGAAACAACTGAAGCATAGAATATTCATTCAACAGTTTGTTATCGTAGTATAAGTACAAAGCCGGAGACCTCAGAAATGCATTAATTCAGGAAATGAATTTAAAGAGCAAATAAATATTTATTTATTTATATTTGTTTGTTTGTCAAACATGTACAGGATAGTAGTTTTTTGTATAACATAACATAAGTAAAAAGTACCAATAAAAGAGGACAATAGGACAGTAGGACAGGGACGGTAGGCACAGTGGTGCACTTATGCACACCCCTTACAGACCTCTTAGAAACGGGGAGAGGTTGACTGTAGACAGTCTAAGGTTAAAGTTTTTGGGGTTTGGAGAAGAAACCACAGAGTCAGGTAGTGCATTCCAGGCATTGATCACTCTGTTGCTGAAGTTGTATTATCTGCAGTCGTGTTTGGAGCGCTTTACATTGAGTTTGAATCTATTGTGTGCATGTGTATTGCTGCGGTTGAAGCTGAAGTAGTCATTAACAGGAAGGACATTTTGGTATATGATTTTATGAACTACATTTAGATCAGATTGGAGGCGATGTAGTTGTAAATTGTCTAATCCTGATATTTCAAGTCTGGTGGAATAAGGTATTTTATTGCGAGCAGAGGAGTTTTAATTTTCCCAAATAACAATACTGTATATTGAAATTTTTTAATCATGAATCCTTAATGTGGTTATTAAAACATGGTAAGAAAATGCATTCATATAAATGTATTGGGTGCAATCCCCAAACTACTAGAACACGATTGGCAAATACACCTCTGCAAACTGTATTTATAAGCCAGTCAATGAACCATAAATTATTAATGGGTTTGGATTAAGACTGAGAAATAAATCAAGTATTTAAAATATCTCACCTGGCTACTATATATACTGTATATATATATTCATTTATTTATATTATTTCCCAATGATAAAATGTAATATAAAATGTATATCATCATCATGATGGGCCCAAACCAATAAAATGAAATTTAACACGGAGAAAAGTAAAATTCTACACCTAGGTAAGAAGAATCAAAAATACACATACAAACTGGGTGAAACCACACTCAATAGCAGCGATTGCGAGAGGGATCTTGGAGTCTTGGTAGACAGCCAACTAAATATGAGCCAGCAGTGTGCAGCAGCAGCCAAAAAGGCCAACGCAGTCCTGAGCTGCATAAATAGAGGGATACAATCAAGGACCAGTGAGGTACTAGTACCACTCTATAAAGCCTTGGTCAGACCACACCTAGAGTACTGCATCCAGTTTTGGTCACCACACTACAAAAAAGACATTGAAACCCTAGAGAAAGTGCAGAAGAGAGCAACCAGGATGATAAAGGGTCTGGAAAATAAAACATACAAAGAGCGGTTGCAGGAACTGAGCTTGGCCAGTCTGGTGAAGAGAAGGACCAGGGGTGACATGATAGCAGTGTTCCAATACTTGAGGGGCTGCCACAGAGAGGAGGGGATCAGGCTGTTCTCTATAGCACCAGAAAGCCAAACAAGGAATAACTGATGGAAGTTGACCAAGGAGAGATTCAACCTGGAAGTGAGGAGAAACTTTCTGACGGTGAGAGCGATCAACCAATGGAACAGCTTGCCAGCGGAGGTTGTCAGAGCCCCAACACTTGCGACCTTCAAGGGGAGACTGTACTGCCATCTGTCTCAAATGGTGTAGGAACTCCTGCTTGAGCAGGGGGTTGGACTAGATGATCTACAAGGTCCCTTCCAACTCTAATAATAAATCTAAAATCATCATCATCATCATCATCATCATCATCATCATCATCATCATCATCATCATCATCATCATTATTTTGCTTTGTAAACATAGCTTTGTAAATGTAACAGGAGGGGGAGAATTGTTTTCAAACTTGTGGGCTTCTGTTACTGTAACCTTACATTAAAAGAATGTTTAGTATTCATGATTTTGGTTTTCTGATCTTGCAAGTCCAAAAGAATTCAGAGCCTCCTCTCCCTTTACATTCAAAAGAACAAAAAAGAGTCCATTCTGAGGGTTTCTCAAATTTCTTTTCTGGTTTGGGCTCTGATGTGGTATTTATTTATTTATTTATTTATTTATTTATTTATTTATTTATTTATTTATTTATTTATTTATTTATTTATTTATTTATTTATTTATTTATTTATTTATTTATTTATTTATTTATTTATTTATTTTGTCAAGCATATATAAGATTACAGCTAAAGTATAAACATGTATACATGAGATGATTTTGAGTACATGGGAACATTAGGACAGGGATGGTAGGCACGTTGGTGCACTTATGCACGCGCCGTAGGAATGGGGTGAGGTCAACAGTCTAAGGTTAAAGTTTTGAGGATTTGGGGAAGAAACCACAGAGTCTAGTAGTGTATTCCAGGCATTGACCACTCTGTTGCTGAAGTCATATCAGATCATTGTCTAGACTGTGACTCTCAAGGCTCTTCTCGCAGCCCATTACATTTCATTCAAGGGCAAATCTTACCTGGGGCATCTTGTAGACATTCAAGATGTTTGCCATGTAGGGATAGATGTGAGAGGTAGGTCCTGCAATGACAGATATTGCCCTATCCTTGGCATCACACTTATAATTGGGGATGAATCTGCCCCGTGTTGAGAGAAGCTCCATTGAAGCGAAGTAGGTCCATTTCGGCATGAAATAACTATTAAGGAGGTGCAGACCCAAAGTCACATTGGGTAAAATGTGGTTGTTTTCATTGATCTCTTTTACAGCAAAAGCCAATGCCAGAATATGTTGATAGTTCTGTAGGAAAAATCTGCAATAAGAGATATATTCCAAAACATATTTCATTTCTCAAAAAAATGTGATATTACGCATACTTTTTAAATATTTCAACTAAATACTACAAATATAAATTAATCATGTAAATGCCTAAATTAATCATGTAAATGTACTCAGAAACTGTTCTGAGTGCATTTCTAATAGAACGGTATGAAATCTCATGAAATACTTGAATAATGATTCAAATAGTCTTAAATTATTAAAGTGTTAAAAACATGATTTTTGATGAAGAGTTAAAAACATGATTTTTGATGAAGAGTTAAAAACATGATTTTTGATGAAGGGGAAAATGCTTTTTGGAAAAACATATAATTTTGAAAATATAAAAAGCATATCATCCACATATAATTCTCAAATATACCGCTAGGTTTATATATTAGCTTCTTACTGTAGATAACTATATTGTTATGTTATGTTATGTTATGTTATGTTATGTTATGTTATGTTATGTTATGTTATGTTATGTTATGTTATATTATATTATATTATATTATATTATATTATATTATATTATATTATATTATATTATATTATATTATATTATATTATATTATATTATATTATATTATATTATATTATATTATATTATATTATATTTATTATATTATTACATTACATTACATTACATTACATTACATTACATTATATCATCCCTTTCTATTTCCTTCAGGGAATTTGTATGTATATGAAAAATTTGTTCAAAGAAGCATGCTTGAGGACAAATATTGTATATAAATCTTTTTTCTTTGCTCATAATAGACTTAGAGTGCTCCCTTATCCTATGTAAAGTGTAGCTTTTTTATTAGGGCAGACAGAGGCTATATTTTTGCTGCATTCTTGCTGAAGTACCTGTTTAGAAATCAAGTTTGAAGTGCTATATTGCACCATTTCCCCCTAATATTCAGAGCAACCATTAAGTCACTAAATGATGCCACTTAATTGGCAACAAAAAGTGATTCCATCATAAAGTATTGATTATTTGATTCAAATTAATTAAATGAAAAAAGCTTAATATGAAATTTTAATAAATCACTGAACTGAGATCTGTCATACTATAAGTCTGTGTTTCTGTGTGTACATATTTATTAAGGTAGCAATTTATGTTAGAATGAAGGAACTAACCTGCAAGAAACAGGAGAAATAAATTTCTGCTGCAGGTAATACTACTAATTAACTCAGTCCAAGCATCCTATTATAGAAGGATATCTGGTCTGAGATATGCTATAGTTAAGAAGAGAAAGTATTTACATGAGTTCATCAACTAGTTCTTCAGATGGATGCCTTGTGAAAAGCATTGGATCAGATACCATGTAGAACTGAGATAGTATCCCAGCTATTATGAAATCGCCTGACAAAAAATACTTGTGCTTCATAAGGGGAGATTTTCCCACAGCACATGCATTAATCTGAGGAGTAAGGCATGTCAGCCCTGGCAGTAACACTGCCATTAATGCAATGAAAAATACCATCTTCTTAAAGAAAACCTGTGTCACCACTCTGTCTGCAGCAATGAAAGATGACAAAAAGTAATCCCTCTCCCATATTAGATTAGCTTCCAGATATATCGTTTCTCAAAGAGCTAATTGTTACATTTCTAGCTCTGGTCCCACAGTTAATAATGCCTTTCAATCTTGACCTGTTCTTTTGGGATTATCCCTTGGACATCCCCAAAGATTTGAGAAGAAGCTATATAACTAAGACTCCCTAGGCAATTATAGGGGAAATTGATGGATGTTCAGTGAACCTTGTTGGAGTTTTTGAGGGTTATTTTATTTGTAACTTATCATGACATTTGTTTTGTTAACATTTATAATTGGAATAGGCCTGTAAACTGCTCAGAGTCCTTTGGGATGGATGCAGTGTGTAATGCCAAGTATAAAATGATTTATTATTTAACTTGGAACTTTCCTTGCCCACTATATATTAGCTTTAGCCAAAGAATTGTAGGAGAAAAGTTGCGATGAATTTTGATATGTGGCATGGTTTAGATTACACAACATTTACATGACACTAGCAATTCTTTCTTCAGATGGGGATGCCTTCTGAAACCCAGTATATTAGATGCCAGGTGGGACTGAGAAAGAATGCCAGCAATTGTGTCAGAGGTAGTATTCACCCGGTCAGACCAGTTCGGGCGAACTAGTAGTAGCGACCTGCGGCCCACCCACCCGCCCCAGCGCTATGCCATCTTATTTAGCCATGTTTTCAAGTCGCGTGTCAGGCCGAAGCCATATTTTATTAGAGACTTTGGCCTGCCATACTTGATGCTTTAGAATGTATTCTTGCTGTGGGAATTTGGGAGGGGCTGTTGCATGGGCAATGTAGACATGTGGCCATAACAAATTCCTTTTAGGTTTTCAAGGTCATCCTTTGTTCGGCACCTGGCCGGAAGCTGATGGGAGTAACGGACACTTTGGCAGAAGATGAATGGTCAACATGATGAACTTGTGGGTGTGGGAACAAGGGAATGAACTTTAAACTGGGTGGAGAAACCCTCGTAGTTTTAGATTCGGGTTTCTCACAGATGTGCCAACATGGCTCTGTTAATAAATTGGAACTTTGAGGAATACTCTGCCTCGGACTCTGATTTAGTTTTGGATGCTATTTGGAACCCTGACACTGCGTGCATGTGTGCAAGCTGTGTGTTCGAGATAAGTGCATGTGTGGAAGGCCACACCCATGTGTGGATGGCGCGCACATGACCGAAGCGAGTGTGCATGCGCTGGGAGAATCGGTATGGAACTTATGAGAATCCCACCTCTGAATGGTGTGATCTCCTGAGTGAAACTATTTATGTTTAAAAACATAAAGTTTGCCCACATTACATGCAGTATAACAACAACAACCAAATTAGCATATAACCATTGTTCACACTTCTGACTGGCTCAGCATCACCATGGTCACATAATTAACATTTGGGTTAATTATGCATTAGCAACCCAAATGCTGTACATTTATATGGGTTGCAGCACCCAGGGGTCATGTGATCACTATTGTTGTATTAAGTGTTGTACCTCATAATTCTTGACAAATGTATCTTTTCTTTTATGTACACTGAGAGCATATGCACCAAAGACAAATTCCTTGTGTGTCCAATCACACTTGGCCAATAAAGAATTCTATTCTATTCTATTCTATTCTATTCTATTCTATTCTATTCTATTCTATTCTATTCTATTCTATTCTATTCTATTCTATTCTATTCTATTCTATTCTATTCTATTCTATTCATTCCTTCCCAGCCAGCTTTCAACAACCAAGTCAATGGGGGATTTTCTCAACAACTATGTAATTAATTCAACAACAGCAGTGTTTCACTTAACAACCATGTCAAATTGGTCATAAAATCAGGTATAAGTCACCTAAAAACCGCCTTGTTTAGCAATAGAAATTTTGGGCCCAATTGTGATCATAAATTGAGAATTACTGTACAATATGTGGCAATAACATTATTATCAAGATCTTGAAGAAAATGAGACGTTGTACTTACCTGAGACGTCCATTCTCGTCGGGTGGATCTAGCCGCCAAGATTGGGTATTGGCACAGCCTTCTAGCCAATGGTGACTGAGTCTGGAAAAGTATAAAAGGTGGCTCTAGGCCTAGTTCCCCGTCTTTTGACGAGGGACAAATGCCAGACTCGACGTGCCATCATCGAACACATTTTATTAACTTTCCAACATGGGAGAACAATAATGTTGCTAAATACCTAGCCTAACTACCTATATGCAGGGAGGAAAAATTCAATCTATATTTCTACACCTATATACCTAATGATCTATACAAGAATTGAATCCCCTTGTCCAGCCAGAACACGAGTAGAAGGGAGGGACTTGGCGGATAGCTCCACCCGACGAGAATGGATGTCTCAGGTAAGTACAACGTCTCATTCTCCATCGTGGGTGGAGCTAGCCGCCAAGATTGGGACATACCAAAGTAATTCAGTCCCTAGGGTGGGCCTCCTGGTTCTGGCTGGGGCCGCCGCCCTCCAATGTTACCTGTTCCAGTACCCTGCGCCCAAAGTCAGCTTCCTGAGAGGCAAAGGCATCCAGTCTATAGTGCCGGACAAACGGCGTTGGAGGGGACCATGTGGCCACTCTGCAGATCTCCTCGATGGAAGCCCTCATGTTCCAAGCTGCAGTGGTGGCCGCACTATGTGTGGAGTGGGCAGTAATTTAATTTAATTTAATTTAATTTAATTTAATTTAATTTAATTTAATTTAATTTAATTTAATTTAATTTAATTTAATTTAATTTAATTTAATTTAATTTAATTTAATTTAATTTAATTTAATTTAATTTAATTTAATTTAATTTAATTTAATTTAATTTAATTTAATTTAATTTAATTTAATTTAATAATTTAATTTAATAATTTAATTTAATTTAATTTAATTTAATAATTTAATTTAATTTAATTTAATTTAATTTAATTTAATTTAATTTAATTTAATTTAATTTAATTTAATTTAATTTAATTTAATTTAATTTAATTTAATTTAATTTAATTTAATTTAATTTAATTTAATTTAATTTAATTTAATTTAATTTAATTTAATTTAATTTAATTTAATTTAATTTAATTTAATTTAATTTAATTTAATTTAATTTAAGATTTGTATGCCGCCCAACTCCCGGGGGACTCTGGGCGGCTCACAGCATGTCAAATCCATTACAAATAAAAACATATAACTGTTAAAAAGATATAAAAATTAAAAAATCTCCAACATTCATAACAAGTAATCCTGGTGGGTCGTGGTAAAGATTATCTGTTCATATGCAATGTTAATGACAGTACGAATCCACCGACCCACTATGACTGAGGATGCTTTCCGCCCCAATGAAGAGTGGTGGAAAGATAAGGACAAGGCCTCGGTTTTGCGAAAGGCAGAGGTTCTTTGTATGTAAGTGTCCAGTGCGCGCCTCACATCCAGGAGGTGCCACTGTCTTTCAATGTCTGAGGATGGAGAACAGTAAAAGGAAGGTAATACCACCTCCTGAGCCCGGTGAAAGTAAGAGTTTACCTTTGGCAGAAAGGTGGGATCCAACCGCAATACTACCCTGTCCTGGTGGAAAACACAGAGGTCACTTCTGATGGAAAGGGCTGCCAGTTTGGAGATGCGACGGGCAGATGTGACCGCCACCAGGAAGACCACCTTGTACGTCAGGTGGCCCAGGGGAACGGATTGCAAGGGCTCAAAGGCACCCCCCGTGAGTGCTAGTAACACTTTGGACAAGTCCCAGGTGGGGTACCTGTGCACCACAGGAGGGCATCTGTTCACTACATCCTTAAGGAACCTGGAGATCAAGGGGTGAGCAGAGAGTTTCCCCAGAGAGGGGCAAAACAGCACCGTGGATAGGGCAGCTATTTGTCGTTTGAGGGTGCTTGGGGAAAGACCTATAGCTAGCCCCTGGCGTAGGAATTGAAGGACGTTTATGACCAAAAGATCCAGTGGGGAATAGCCCTCCCTAGCACACCAGGAACAGAAAACCTTCCAAGGGGCTGCATAAAAACATTGAGTGGACGGTCTGCGAGAGTCAAGCAAGACCTCCATGACATCCACAGGGATCTGACGGCTCCTCAGAGTGAGCCGCTCAAGCACCAGGCGGTCAGTTGCAACCAGTGAGGCTCTGGATGCTGCACTGACCCCTGGACCAGCGACCACTCTGTCGGAGGAATCCTCCATGGGGGTGAGACCGACAGGGAGACGAGGTCGGCATACCAAGCTCTCCTTGGCCAGTCGGGTGCCAGAAGTACCACCTCGGCTCTTCCCTCCAGAAGTTTCCGGATGACCTGCGGAATGATGGGGATGGGGGAAAAGCGTAAAGCAACCCCTTAGGCCAGATGCATCTACTCCTTCCGCCCCCTGAGTTTGATACCGGGACAGAAACCTGGCCAGCTGGGCATTCCCCAGGGTGGTGAAAAGGTCCATTATTGGCTGACCGAACCAACCCACAAGTTGGCGGAAAAGATCTGGGTGCAAACTCCACTCAGAATGGTCTATCTGGTTCCAGCTGAGCCAGTCCGCCCTAATGTTGTTTACCCCAGAGATATGTTCAGCAGAGAGAGACAGTAGGTGTTGCTCTGCCCATAGCCCCAACTGCATGGCCTCAGACATCAGCTGTCTGGACATGGTCCCACCCTGTCTGTTTATGTGGGCCTTGCTGGCCACATTGTCAGTAAGAACCATTAGATGACAGTTTTCCAGAAGAGGCCTGAACTGCTGCAGGGCAAGGAACACAGCACGTAGTTCCAAAACGTTTATGTTGAGGATCGTCTCAGTTAACGACCATGTGCCCTGTGCCACCTGTGCCTCCGCGTGTGTCCCCCAACCCGATAGGCTGGCATTGGTAGTGACTATGATTTGTCTTGGGGGAAGGAAGCAGGTGCCCCTGTTGATTGCAGAGGTGGTCCACCAAATCAGTGACTTCCTGACTAAGGGCTGGAGTCTCACTTTGACTGGGGAATGGGCTCTTCCCTGACGCTGGTAGGGGAGAAGGAGCCCTTGGAGGTCCCTGGAGTGTAAGTGGGCCCATGGGACAATATGAATGACTCATCACCACCATGGACCCCATTGACCTAGCTTGGACATCCGCTTGAGCTGCTGATGATTGAGCAGCAGGTTGATTTTAGCTTGTGGATGGAGCTGTCTGGAGTGTGAGGCTATCTGGTTCCAATGCCAGAGGGAGCTAATGATAATTCCCTCACATCCAGGGAACTCCTGTCCCCTAGGTTCCCCTTCCTGGGGGATGCTAGGTAGGAATGAGTAGGGTAGAGTACTCTGGATTGGGTAATTTCCTTTGTAAAAGGCATCATTTTAAAACTCAACTCCAATTTACAAATCATGTTCTCTTTGTCTTAAAGTTCAGTTCATGAAAAAAAAACCTGATATTTCAAATACTGGAAAAAATTGATAGTTTGTATATAGTTCCAGTTATGCTGGGCTCACAGACTCCAGAAAAAAGCTTGGTTTTAAACTGTTACTGGAGTGAATGCTTACTGGGCTGATTTGTTCCTTTTATGTGAGATCAGTAACTTACTACTTCTAAATTCTGCTGAAAGCCCTTGTTCAAGCCATTTTTAAAATATAGATAGAATCTTCATTCTAAGTTGATATGTTTGGCTTGTTATTGTGATATATGAATACCTGAACATGCTTTAACAGGTACTCCTGAGGCAGACCTACAGACAGCTAGTCTGAATTTTTGTCAGCTTAATTCGAATAACAGTATCCATATTTATCAAAGGCCTCTGCCAACAAGGTAGGCCTCAAAAAGGCCTGGGTAAATTAGTAGGTCCAAACAGTCACTTAAAATGGCCACCGCCCTTAAATGAGGCCAACAAGATGGCATTTGCCCTTAGTTGGTCTTTCAAAATGGCCACTGCCCATATTAGGCCTTAAAAATGGCCACCGGCAAGAAAGGGCATCCAAAATGGCCACCACCCTTGATGTGGCTTCAAAATGGGCTCTGCCCACTTTTGGTATTTGAAACAAAATGGCCACGCCCTTAGTGCCTTCAATTCTGAGGGCAATTAAAATGGCTGCCACCTTATGGGAGGCTTCACCGGCACTCTCAAAGGCTGCCTGCACACTTACCTGGCTGAAGACAAGCAGAGCGATGCAGAGAAGCTCAAATGGAAGCAGACAGCCCAGGCACCAGAGACAGGTACAGACAGGGCCTTGGATCAAAGGAGCCTTGCCAGATTGCTGTCTCTTGTCAGCCCTTGCACAGAAGGCAAGTTAAGTAAAGGAGGCCTCAAAAGAAAAAAGAAAAAGAAATTTTTTTTTGTTTTGAAGTGGGTGGTCCTGTGTAATTCAAAATGGCAGCCACCCACGAGGCACTCCTAAAATGGCTGACTGTCTCCTGAGGCAATTAGTTCCAGCAGAGGAGAAAAGAGTCTGCTAAGGCCTAGCCACTAACTGTCAGTTTCTGGGTCCCCTGGAGTAATGTGGATGGCAGAGATCATCTTGCCTGGGAGAGAGGGCAACAGGTTCAGTGGAGCCGAAGTTTGGCACAGAACTAGCTGTGCTAAGTCCAATAGACTGTCTCTCCATTCCTGGGACAGGTACACCTTACACTCCAGTGAGTCAATAATGGCCCCCAGATGAACGATTCTGGTGGAGGGAATGAGTTGGCACTTGGTCTGATTGACCAAGGAACCATGATGAGTGAGGGTAGTGAACACCACCTGGACATCTCTCTCAGCCTGAGAAGGAGAGGCAGAGGAGATGAGGATGTCATCCAGGTAGCACTGGACCCTGATGGGAATAGACCGTAGGTGGGCGGTCAGGGCAGCCAGGACCTTGGTGAATACCCTTGGTGCCGAGGATAGGCTGAATGGAAGTGCCCCATATTTATAATGCACCCCTGCATAGCACAACCATAAGTATTGGTGGTGAGATGGCCGAATTGGGATGTGGAGGTAAGCCTCCGAGAGATCTATGGATGTGAGTAGATCTCCCTTCAGAACACTTGCCAGAATTGATTGCAGGGTGTGCATTTTGATTTTGTTATGTCTGATGGCAGCAGCCATGCGGTCCTGTGCTTCCCTGGATTGAAGGGGATCCCCCCTGGTGACCTGTCTCTTGCGCCCCTGAGTGGGACCCTCGATGACCGGCTGGGGACCCCAGACCTCAGGTTCAGCTCTGCCCAGTGAAACGTTGTCCAGAGACAGCGTGTCAGGTGATCGAGCTGGGTGCTGGCTACGGTTCTGTGTTGGAGCAGATAGCGAAGCCCGATGGCTCCCTGAGGCTGGCTTGTCCAGGAGGCCTAGAAGAGGACTTGGACTTATGAGGCTTGGGCACCGGTTCCCGTGATTGGGCCCTGAGAGGGGACCAATCCCGGGATGGGGAGGAGTTGTGGGTCCTTGGTGGGCTCCTCTCCTCAGTATTGGCCCTGTGGGACTTTGCTTTTGCCTTCGTTTTTGATGATTTGTCAGCCATAATTCTCCTAGGAGAAGAGAGACACGAAGAAAGAACAGACAGGTCATGAAAATTTGCAGGCCTGTGGGTGTGTCTGGGGTTACACAAAATGGCGGCCGCCCATGTGGTTCATTCAAAATGGCGGCCGCCTTCCCCTGAGGTGAGTATTCCCAGGGCACTCCTCCCTCTGGGGCTCACCAGACACTCCGTTCCCTTTAGGGGACCCCTTGGGGCACATAAGTGGCTTGGGGGGGTTACCCTTCAAGATCAAGCAGGCACAGCAGGCGTTCCTTTCAAGCTCCCTGGATAGCCGTGGACCGTGTGGCAGGAGGGCTCCCTCAGCGATCAGAGGCAAGGCAGACCAATCCCGATCTCTCCCGATCGTTTCAGAGGCTGCTGCTGATCGGGCTGAGATAAGCCTGCGAAGTTGGCTCCGGACCCCCTGGGTCAGCTCAGTTGGCTTGCAGAGGGCAGATAGACAGGCAGGCAGATTAAAAAGGAGGCAGAGCCGAGCCGTGGCTGGATCAAAGCGAATTTTCAGTACGTGCACTGTCTGGTCTCGGAGTTTTGGTGCCTTATGGAGATAGCTGACCCCTCAGTGGGGGGGCCTACTCGTTGGACCACAATTGCGCTTATCAAAGGATTATAGTAAGGCCAAAGTGGGCAGTGTCCAGGTGTCAATCAAAGCCCTTAGGCCTGTGCAAGCTGACACAAGATGTGAGTAAGGACTTTCTCATGCGGTCATCCAGGGGGGTTCGGCAAATAGCTTGCCAGCCTCATGCAGCAGCCCAATTATGAGTGGTGACAGAGATCACCACAGTCCCAGATGTCAATATTGGGACCGTTCCCACTCCCTCCAGGCCGGAATAGAGATTTTGAACAGCGATGGAATAAATTTAGCAGTGGATTGGGCCTCGGCTGGAGGGGCGAGCAGCAGCCGGCCACAGGCCTGGCTGCCCTTTCCCTAGGTTAGAGATTGATGATACCTGGGGCTCATTAGGGAACTTACAGTTTGAAATTCCAAGAAGAAAGATCAATCAGTAGAAATAAGTCAGATTTCAGTGAAAAATGGCACTAGTCAATAGCTATGACTGAGTCAAAAGAGGGGGAACTAGGCCTAGAGCCACCTTTTATACTTTTCCAGACTCAGTCACCATTGGCTAGAAGGCTGTGCCAATACCCAATCTTGGCGGCTAGCTCCACCCACGATGGAGAATACCATATTTTTCAGAGTATAAGACGCACTGGACTATAAGATGCACCTTAGTTTGGGGGGAGGAAAACAAGGAGAAAAAATTCTGCCTCTGCCTAGCAGCATCTGTATTCATTCATTCATTCATTCATTCATTCATTCATTCATTCATTCATTCTGCTACTTAGCTGCAAGGACATGAGTTTTTCCCATTTTCCTTGGTTTCCTAGATATTTTCCCAATAATAATTACCATTCTCCTTTTTAGCAGCCTAGCAAATAGTCTTGTGCTAAAGCAAAGCTTCATTGTCCAATCTTTATAAACTACTGAGATCTTTGAGAATTGCAGTGGATTTACTTGGATTACATTTAAACCTGATATACAGTTCACCAATCAGAAGTTTTATCAACTCACACAGTAGAAAAATAATGAAAACATTGTCAAATTTTATTTGCAATGTCATCTCACCCAATTTGTTTTTTTTTTATATTTTCAAAATCTGAGATGCTTGTGGGTGTGTGACCCACCCGCAGCTTGTGCAGCCTGGGCCTTTGGAACCTTCAATACCTCTTGGCAGTGCTGAGAAAGGAGGGGCTACTCCTTTCCTGAATGCAAGAGCATGCAGGGCTGCCAAGAGGCAGGAAGGTTTACTCCGGAGGAGGTCTACTAAGGAGTAAGACTTGAGGCTAATTGGCCACTCCCCTAGTCTATTTAAGGTCATCAGTTGCAGCTAACAAGCTGCAGAGAACAACTTTTGGAAAAACCCGTCTGATCAGAGTTTGCTTCATGATACTTGTTTTGTGTTTATCTGTCATTGTCTTGTTATCAGAGACTAAATTCTAGGAACTTTGCCAACTCTAGGAAGCTCCGTAAGATAACTGAACTTAATTTACTTGTCATTGTTTGCAACCTCTTTGAACTAATACCAGCTATTAATGAAGTTAATTAGTAGCTGGTTGTTTGCCAACAAAGACTGTTTGTAACTTAGTGTGTGCATTCTTTACTGATAAAAGGTTTATTAGTAAAAGTATTGCATTAAACTGCTTGTGTGGTTGTGTGCTTCGTGGGGACAGAACAATTTGTTCCCTTTAGTAGTAATAGTTCTCAAGGAAATGAGAATTACTATTACTTGATAGAATTTTGTAAACCTTTTCTGAATATAGGCTTCTGCACATAAATGCTCCTCTGTCAACCCTGGAGCCATCTTGAAACATCTTCAGGGTTGCTACAGCGAGGCTGGATGGAGCTGTGGGAAAGGGAGGGGGCGAGTAAAGCTAGCTGGGGAAACATGTAACCAAAATAACGTTCTTTCTCCTGGGAACCAAGGACACTTTTACCAACACCTGGCCGGGCATGGATGGGTGTCATGTGGGAGTCATGTGACCTAATTGAGGCATGTGATGGTTGTGTGTAGAGGGGGGATGAGCTTTGGATTTTGAATTGGGTGGGGAAAATCCGGGGAGCTCCAGAGTCCGGTTTTCACCAGCTGTGCCAATATGACATGCCTAATAAATCTATACTTTGAGGAACCTTCTGGCCTTGGAGTTTTGAGTTCACCCGGGCTGTTACTTGGAACCCTGACATCCTCTTCACTATGTGTAAGAGATCTTTAATAGAAATTTGTGTTGAGATTATATGCTTACATTTATGGCACTGAGTCAACAAGTCTGGCATGAAATGAACCCCATATTTACGGTTAGAATTAGGGGAACACTTAATGCACCACATTAATAAGCAAACTCTGCTTATTGGCTGCTTGGAACACAGTAGCATCAGGGGCATTAAACCGGATTGCGCCTTTGCAACCTCTCCACGGCAGTGGATCCCGGAAAGCCCCCTGGTTTGCTGAGGAGCTCCGGGCGATGAAATGCCATAAGAGACATCTGGAGTGCCGCTGGAGAGCCAGTAAAACTGAGTCTGATGGAACACTATTAAGAACCTACATCAAGTCTTATTTAGTGGTGATAAGGGCGGCAAAACGATCTCATTTTTCCACTCTTATTGTGTCCGCAGATTCTCGCCCAGCTGCCTTGTTTAGGGTGACTCGCTCCCTCCTTGCCAAAGGGGGGAGCGAGGAACACTTGCAAGGTAGAGCTGAGGAATTCATGCAGTTTCTGTTGGATAAAGTCGCTCAGATCCGGTCAAACCTGGACTCCGGCTGGGCAGAGTCCACTGAGATGACAGGGGCAAGTCTTAGTCCACCATTGTGGGTGGAGTTTGGGCCTGTTTCTCCTGAAGACGTGGACATAGCCATGGGTGCGATGAGTGCTTCCACCTGTTTATTGGATCCGTGCCCCTCCTGGTTGGTTTCGGCCAGCAGGGAGGTGGCACGAGGCTGGATCCAGGCGGTGGTCATTGCTTCTTTGACAGAGGGATCTGTACCGCAGCCGTTAAAAGTTGCAGTGGTGAGACCCCTCCTGAAGAAGCCTTCCCTGGACCCAGCGGACTTGAAGAACTTTTGTCCGGTCTCCAACTTACCTTTTTTAGGGAAAGTTGTTGAGAAGGTGGTGGCTTCTCAGCTTCTGCAGCTATTGGAGGAAATGGATCATCTAGATTCCTATCAGTCGGGTTTCAGTCGCGGCTTCAGTACATAAACTGCCTTGGTTGCACTGATGGATGATCTCTGGCGAGCCCGGGATGGTGGAAATTCCTCCATTCTGGTGCTACTTGACCTCTCAGCGGCTTTCGATACCATCGACCATGGTATCCTTCTGCATCGTCTCAGCGAATTGGGAGTAGGAGGCACCATTCTATGGTTTTTCTCCTCTTATCTCGCCGATAGGATGCAGTCAGTGTTAACAGAAGGGCAGAGATCATCCCCCAGGCCCCTGTCATGCGGGGTGCCTCAGGGTTCGGTTCTCTCACCCATCTTGTTCAACATTTACATGAAACCGCTGGGTGAGATCATCCGGAGTCACGAGGTGAGTTTTCATCAGTATGCTGACGACACCCAGCTGTACATCACCACCCCATCTCAATTCAGTGAGGCAGCTGATGTAATATGCCGATGCCTGGATGACGTTAGGACCTGGATGGGGAGGAACAGACTCAGACTCAACCCCAACAAGACTGACTGGCTTTGGATATTGCCTCCTAACGGCTATGACAACTGTCCCTCCTTGGTTCTTGAGGGAGGGAAATTAACTCCCTCAGAACAGGTCCACAATTTGGGGGTCCTCCTAGATCCACAGCTAAAATTAGACCAACACCTTACAGCTGTGGCTAGGGGGGCCTATGCACAGGTTCGCCTGGTGCACCAATTGTGGCCATACTTGGATAAGGAAGCTCTACTCACGGTCACTCATGCCCTTGTCACCTCCCGACTGGACTACTGCAATGCGCTCTACATGGGGCTACCCTTGAAGAGTATTCGGAGACTTCAGTTGGTGCAAAATGAGGCTGCGCGTGCTGTGGTGGGTGTGCCAAGGTACACCCACGTTACACCTATACTCCACCAGCTGCATTGGTTGCCCATTGGTCTCTGGGTACAATTCAAGGTGTTGATCATCATCTTTAAAGCCCTGCATGGCTTAGGACCAAGTTACCTTCGGGACCGCATTCTGCCTCATACTTCCCTTTGACCGGTTAGGGCCCACAGAGTGGGTCTCCTCCAGGTCCCGTCATCCAAACAATGCTGGCTGGTGGGCCCCAGGGGGAGGGCCTTCTCTGTGGGGGGCCCCGTGCTCTGGAACCAACTTCCCCCAGAGACCCGAACCATCCCCACTCTGCTGGCCTTCCGAAAAGCCGTCAAGACATGGCTCTTCCTGCAGGCGGGGAGAGGAGACTAGTTCCATCTGAGCTCCCCCCCGGTATGACTGATAGTGAACATTTTTAACATTTTGTACATTTTTAATTGCTGTTTTTAAACTTCTGTTTATTATTAGTGTTCTCGTAAAATTGCTGTATGCCGCCCTGAGTCCCTCGGGAGTAGGGCGGCATAGAAAAACCAATAATAAATAAATAAATAAATAAATAAATAAATAAATAAATAAATAAATAAATAAATAAATAAATAAATAAATAAATAAATAAATAAATAAATAAATAAATAAATAAACTCTCAATCATTTCTTTATTAATTGTCCCTTCGTATTCAAATCAGGCCTAAGAATAATAATATAGCATTTGGGGGAAAATATACAGAGCAGTAAACCAGCTGCTGAAGCCAAAATGGAGAAGATCTCCACAGCCACCATATATTTTCCCTTGGTACTCAAATAGGTGGGAACAAATGATATCCAGACACTGCAAAAGACCAACATGCTGAAGGTGATAAATTTGGCTTCATTAAAGGTGTCAGGCAAATTCCTAGATAGGAAGGCCACAGTGAAACTGACAGCAGTCAGGAACCCCAAAAAGCCAAGCACTGTATAAAACATTGTGGTTGAACCTTCATTACATTGTAGAACAATTTCTTCAGCCATGGAGTGCATGTCAGAATCTGGGAAGGGAGGAGAAATTGTGAGCCACACCACACAAATGCAGAATTGTGTCAGGGAGCAAGATAGGACAATAGAGATAGCCAGCCTGTTCCCCACCCATTTTCTCATTTTGGAGCCGGGCTTGGTGGCCATGAAAGCAAGGACCACTATGATTGTTTTCCCCAATATACAAGAAAGAGCTAAAGAGAAGATGACACCAAAAGCAGTTTGTCGCAAGAGACATTTCACTTGGACAGGTTGCCCAATGAAGAGCAAACTGCAAAGGAAAGAGAGCAGGAGAGCAGCAAGAAGGCTATAAGTGAGGTTCCTATTATTGGCTTTCACAATAGGTGTGTCCTGATATTTCATGAATATCCCGAGCACCACAGCTGAGATGACAGAAAAGGAGACTGCAATCACCGCCAAAGAAATTCCCAAAGGTTCTTGATAAGTTAAGTAAGTTATACTTTTTGGAAGGCAACTATCTTTATCCTTGTTTGGATATTGATCCTCTGGACAAGGGAAACAGTCATCTAAGTCTGAAAAAGAAACAATTCATAGAAACATTATTGTTTTGAAACATCTTCATTTCATTTTCAATTGCACTGATTTTACAGCATTCTGTAGACTTAATTAGATCCCTATCATCCAAGTCTGAAAAAGAAACCATTCATAGAAACATTATCTCATCATTTCATTTTCAGTATCCCCCGATTTTATACAGAATTCTGTAGACTTAATGAGATCCCTATCTGATTACTGGAATGTCCTTTATATGGTGCTGCCCTTGAAGACCATTTCCAAAGCAAAACTGGTTTGCAATGTAGTGGAAACGGACTTAACTCACCTAGTTCTTTTACTCTGCCTGACCTATACTGTCCCTGGATGTCACTGGGCCAAATTGTAGGTGAGATCACCTTTCTTCAATGGTTTCTCTCTTTCTCAATAAGTCTGATAGGTGGGCATGCTCCAGATCTTTTGTGTTAAATGTTGTCATCTGAGTGTTCAGAGTTGTATCTGACCTGTAGTATCAAGCCTTTTCCAATACTTTTCCAACTGAATTATCCCTACCCCTTTATCCTTGTAGCAGGTTTAGAAAACCTTATTGTACCCCTAAAGTATTAGGCTAGAATGGGGGTTGACTCAGGAGTCTGATTTGTCTGGTACCTGGTGGCAAGAGTGTTTTAAATTATTATTTGTGTTTCTAAATATTGTGGTAAGCCACATAGGTTTATTACATGAGATAGGCAACCATGTACGTTCCAGAAGTAAATCAATCAATCAATGAATAATCTGGGTAGAATAGGAGGTAAAAACCAATAGAAAACATTGAAAAAACTACCAATGCAAAATTTCCTTTACTTCCAAAAATAAGGAACAAAGGTTTCTGGGAAAAAAACTGTTTTTAATTTTTGAGTGAAACATAATAAGGGATAATTCAAATCTGAGATATCTTCTGATACTCCAAATCTGAAGGAAGCGCTTGATTTTATCATTAAGTAGCTCACTGAAATATGGGGGTGGGGGAATTAAATGTTTCATTGGTGTCAATATCAATATGTTGTAAAGCTCAGCCCCCATTTATGTTTATTGTATCATTAATACATTTAATATATGACTTTTTTTAGATTTATTATTAGAGTTGGAAGGGACCTTGTAGGTCATCTAGTCCAACCCCCTGCTCAAGCAGGAGTTCCTACACCATTTGAGACAGGTGGCAGTCCAGTCTCCCCTTAAAGGTCGCAAGTGTTGGGGCTCTCACAACCTCCGCTGGCAAGCTGTTCCACTGGTTGATTGCTCTCTCAGAAAGTTTCTCCTCACTTCCAGGTTGAATCTCTCCTTGGTCAGCTTCCATCTGTTATTCCTTGTTTGGCTTTCTGGTGCCATAGAGAACAGCCTGACCCCCTCCTCTCTGTAGCATCCCCTCAAATATTGGAACACTGCTATCATGTCACCAGACTGGCCAAGCTCAGTTCCTGCAACCACTCTTTGTATGTTTTATTTTCCAGACCCTTTATCATCCTGGTTGCTCTCTTCTGCACTTTCTCTAGAGTTTCAGTGTCTTTTTTGTAGTGTGGTGACCAAAACTGGATGCAGTACTCTAGGTGTGGTCTGACCAAGGCTTTATAGAGTGGTACTAGTATCTCTCTGGTCCTTGATTGTATCCCTCTGTTTATGCAGATCAGGACTGTGTTGGCCTTTTTGGCTGCTTACAGAAGTTCATTTAGTAACTGTTGGAAATTACAACATCTCTGAACAAATTGACTTATGACCATTTTTCACACTTATGACCATTGCAGCAACCCCATAGTCAGGTGTCAAAATTCAGACGCTTGGGAACTGACTTGTTTTTTTATATATATTTACAGTGTCCCAGGATCATGTGATCACCTTATGAGGCCTTGTGACAACCAAAGTTAATCCAGATTCACTTAACAACTGGTTACTAACTGAACAACTGCAGTGATTCACATAACAACTGTGGCAAGAGATGTTTTAAAATAGGGCAAAACTCACATAACAAATGTCTCATTTAGCAATGGATGTTTCGAGATAAATTGCGGTCATAAGTCTAGGTCTTCTTTGCTTACCCAATTGGTCAGCTATCTTCCCTTCTGGACATGGTTTACAGTCATAGCAGCAGGATAATTTCCCTTCCACTTTTATCTTGCTATGGCCAAGAGGACATTCCTTGTTACAGATGGAAAGAGGCAATATCTGTTCAATAAATAAAAGTAGAATTTACACAGAATTTATTTTTTGTGATGGTTCTTTTCATCAATTGTACACACACAAACTCTTCCTATTTAATCTAAACATCCATGTTGCATTTTGCAGTTTTCTCCCTGATGTTAACTCCCTACTGTATATTTAACTGCTTATTTCATACCTATTCCATTAACCGATTGATTAATCATTGCCAATAATTGTATTCTAAAGGTCAGTTTGGGGCAATATACCAGAAGCTGATGTGGGAAAATCTTTAAATCTGGATCCCTCTGAGTATGCCCTCCTTCAGGTCCCATTTTGTTGTTGGTGTCAAATGAAATCAAATATCTAAATGATGGTCTTTGAACAGGCTTGATAAAAAAAGGAATGCTGTAAAATGGATAGTTTAACATAGCAAAATTATTAGGCCATGAAAAGGGAAAAACGAGACATATACCTGGTTAAAAGCGAGAGGCCAAACAGCTTCCTTATCAGAAATGGTGAGGAACTTGTCTGAGGGAGCCAGGGGTTCGATCTTTCCAATTTGGATTTTCAGAAAGGATTTGTTTGGAAATGTGACCCAACTGAAAATATCAAATCCAGTTTCTAATTCCCCATTGGGGCCTAAAGAAACCTGTTCTCCAGCACTGTTGTTAAAGGAGACTTGTTGCAAAAAATGGTGGAGCTAAAGGAAGAAGAAAAAAACAGGGAAAAAACAGGAAAGTTATCAGAACTCTTTGAAGGGGATGTGAAAATTTCAATTTGTTTCTTTCAATTTGGCCTAGGCTTAATGAAAAGTAAGCTGTTCCATTTTGCCCCAGCCCACACAATTTCAACTTGGAAAAGAAATATATTTTTATTAAATGCAATTTCTATTCTCAGATAAAAAATTGTCAGATGAGAATTGGAACAGAAAATCAAGAAAGGGATGGAGCTGAGAAATCACTTTGCTTTGATTGAGCGTTTCAGAAAATATGAATTCAGTTTTGTGTCATAAAGTATAGGCAAGATATAATTCAGTGAGATAGACAATTCTAGAACAAGATGGCTTTTAATTACATACAGGGGTAATTCCAGGTGTTACTTTTGAAAAAAAGAACAAACAAAACTTGAAATTTTCTTTGTGCAATTCATTGACAAATTTGCTATTCACTTGGAGTAATACTATTCCTATTTTCACAAGATTTCTTTGCTTTGAATCCTAATGTCTAAGGAGATTCTCGGTCATACAAGCATTGGTTGTCCCAAAGGTGTTTTTTTTTTAAAAAAATGCAACTGGCCTTTTTTTTCCCCTTGAAGATGTTTTGCTTCTCATCCAAGAAGCTTCTTCAGTTCTGAATTGAAGCAAAACACTTTCAAGGAAAAACGAAGAAAGTTCAGTTGCCTTTTGAAAAAGTACATTTGGGACCTTTGAATCTTAGGTAAGTCCAAAATTCAATTGGTGAGGAATAATAATTCTGTTCAGTAGCAAAGTAGTTTTCAAGTTTCTACGTTAAAAACTGTCAAATATAATGGATTGAATAAGATCCTGCACATACCATTTTAGACATAAAATAAAGTCTGTATGTTACATATTGCTAACTGTCTCTACATTTAAGCATTATATTTATATTTATTTTTTATTTTCTTTCATATGAAAGTATCAAGTACTTCCATATAGCTTTCAAAACTAACTGAAAAGCATTATATTTAGCCGCCCAGAGTCCCCTTGGGAGTTGGGCAGCATACAAATACAATAAATAAATAAATAAATAAATAATATAATAGTTAAACAAAACAAAACCCAATTTCATATTGTTATTCTTGATTTCCCCCAAATTTTTCATTATAAAGACATTACTTGCCAAGGTGATCGGAGGAAGAGCTTCCATCTCCTCTCATTCATTTTTTGACCCCCTTTGTGTTGGGAAGAGCGTATGGCCTTCAGAGCATGTGCCACAGCATAGACTGCATTGTAGACGCTGTAACTATGTGCATTCATGGTGGTCTCAAAGACAGAATTAGGAAGAGTCTCCAGCTTCTCTTCTCCAGTGCAGATCCTTTCAGCATTCTCATCTGTAATATCACTGGAGAATGAGCATTCAAATGCATCTTTCCAGAAATCCCTAATAAACCCATCGTCTTTTTCTAAGTTTGGGTTTCTCTTCTGCATAAATTGTTGGAATCTGGTCAGCTCCTTTGAGTGAATTGCAAAGGAAAGTGCACCATGGAGAAAATCAATGGACAACGGTCGTTGCATTAGAATGGATGTGAATTCCATCTGGGCTGTCATGATCCAAATTTTGGCCGTTCTCTCCTTTGGAATATTATCATCATTGAAAATATTGATCATTAGTCTCAAAACCACCATGCCTGTAATTTCAGCACTCAAGATAACTGCAGTGACTGTACTCTCCATAATCACTTTGTATATTTTATCTGCCTTCTCCACCATTTCAGCAGCTTCACTACCATACATCATTTGTGGTAAACATTCTATAAAGTCAAAGCAGATTCCTCTCTCTGAAAACGTGGAAAGTCTCTTTTGAATAAACCTGTCTCTATCTTCCTCATACAGAGAAACTAACCCAACCCAGGTCCATCCAAAATGCAACAATAAGTGCAGTATTGCTTTAAATTGATGGGTTTCATCTGGGAACATCCATTTGACAAACATTGCTGTTTCAGTATTCACTAATGGAGCTGATCCATATGAAATCTAAATGGAAAAAGTCAGAAGAACATAGGAATAAAGGGTCTCTTCCAAAACAAAAAATAAATTTAAAAAAAGCAAAGCATGTGTTTTTACAGTATTTAACCCAATCTCTGGGTTTCAGTGGGATACCAAAATAGGGTGCCTAAAATGAGTTTTACATCTACAATTTTGCTCATCAAGCAAAAAGGAACAGTCATTTCAAGATATTCTTCATGTCTTATGAATTACTCATGGCTTTGCATCAAGTATTCCATCTGAATTACCCAACTTTTGAATGTAATAAATAGCTGGTTAAATTCACATATTGATCCATTTTTGTGTCTCACCTGTGGAAATTTGTAGTTGCATAGAGTGATTGCCATGCTGAGACAGGTGTTAATACGGGGTCCTCCAATGACAGCTACTGTGTTGGTCTGGTCATTGCATTTGTAGTTGGGTATAAATTCATCTTTTGTAGATAGAAATTCCATTGCTAAATGATAAGTTGTAATTTCCACTATATAGTCGTTAGCGATATGGAAACCAAGGCTAGCATTGGGTAAAATCCCAGAATGTTCATTGATCTCCTTTACAGCAAATGCCAGAGCCAAAGTCTGCTGGTAATTATGAGTGACGAACCTTCAGCGAGAGTTAGAAATTATGTCAATATATTTCTGTTTCAGAATTGGACAGCTGTTTTAATGTACAGATATAAATTATACATACATAAAGGTATAAATTAGTGCTTATTGTTTGTTCTGGACATCTGCAATTTGGTCACTAACAAATAGACCTAGATTGTACCAACTAGGAAATACTGACCTAGTTTTGGTTACTTAACATTGAGCTAAGGCAGCATTTAGTCAGACCCCATTTGAAATAATGTGTTCAGTTCTGGAGACATCACTTTAAAAAATGTATCGATAAGATTGAGCGAGTCCAGAGATGGGCAACAAAAATGGTGCAAGAGCTGAGAGACAAAACATATCAGGAAATATTAGAGGAACTGAATGTATTCAACCTAAAGGACAGAAGGAAACGGGGTACATGACTGAAACCTTAAATGAATTAAAGAGTGTGAATAAGGTTCTAGAAGGCAGTATTCTCAATATTAATTACAACATAAGAATATGGGGGCATAATCTCACAGTGACAGGAGGGAAGTTCAAAACTAATTTTATTATTTCACAAAAAGATTAGGGGAACCATAACCAACTTCCAGAGGAGCTAGTGGATCAGTCATCAGTAACTGAGTTTAAACATGCTGGGAATAAATACATGTCCATCATCAGACAAAACATTTTTGTCATCGGTTTCTACGTCTCTGATTTCAATATTATCTCTAACTTATCCATATTTTCTGGGAGAAGGAAGCCAGTTCTCTTTTCACAGCCTAGATGTATAATAGCCTAAAATATGCACCAGAGGGTTTCCTGTTTGATATCTACATGAAATGAATGACAAAAAAGCTCAAGATTAACCAGAGAGCTTCTGCATAATGTGGATTAGACAAAGGAGGAGGAGAAATAGTCGGATACTTACAGGTACTGATCAAGGACTTCAGAAGAAGGAAGGCTTTGAAAAGTAATCTCATTTGTAAGAAAGAAAACCTGATAAATAATAGCAGCAATGATTAAGTCTCCAGACTGATAATATTTATGAACAATTGGAAGAGGACGACTAAGTTTGCAGGTGGAGGGAGGAGAAATGCTCATCATACTTGGGGGGAAAAGTAAAACT
Source organism: Diadophis punctatus similis (assembly GCA_023053685.1). Lineage (NCBI taxonomy): Eukaryota > Metazoa > Chordata > Lepidosauria > Squamata > Dipsadidae > Diadophis > Diadophis punctatus. The sequence continues at coordinate 2,222,569 of JALIGW010000046.1, forward strand.
AATGTTCTGAATATAACAAATTCAGTGTAATATGCAGTCATTGTACACATCAAACAGTAACTCCTATGTTACCATTCAACCAACTCATTAACTGTATCTAAAGTTAAGATAATGAATTTTATCTAAAGTTAACAGAATAACAGAGCTGGAAGGGTCTTTGGAGGTCTTCTAATGAAATATCCCAGATGAAACACAAATCCTTTTTCTCCCTACATGCATGTCTGAATTTATAAGCAGATATTAATAAAATGCAATGTCTTAATCCAAGGTCTTCATTTTTACAGGGTTTGCTGGAGTTCCCTTAAGATTTGGAGAAGAAGAGACAATAACTATCCTTAATTACAAATCAGTTCCATTCTTTGCAATGGTGCTTTGAGAAATATCAGAAAGAAACATGTTTATCATATCTCAATAGACCCTGCTGCACTTCTATGAACCTTTGGAAGATTCAGATGGGGGAATGGGAGTTCATGTGCACAGAAGAAAATAATACACAACTATAGAACAAAGTATGGAAATATATTTGTTGAGGTCATTTTTCTCAACAATTTTGTTTAACAGATTTACAGATTAACAGAGTTACTTTGCTGAATACAACAGTTTGGTTTTAAAAAAAACAATCTTAAATTGTTCTTGTTTTAAAGCTTCATTTTATTGATGAAATTGTACAGCACCCAGAGTGCCTCTTTGAAAGAGATGGGAAATAAGGAAATGTGAAACAAACAAACAAACAAACAAAGTAAAGAATAAATAAATAAATAAATAAATAAATAAATAAATAAATAAATAAATAAATAAATAAATAAATAAATAAATAAATAAATAAATAAATAAATAAATAAATAAATAAATAAAGGATCTATCTTTAAAAGGTACTGTATAACTATTATTTAGGCTCTATAACAGGGGTCCTCCAACTCTGGCCTATAGGCCAAATACGGCCTGCCAAAGCAATTTGTCCAGACAACACATCATTCCCTTGTTGGTGCTGGGCATGCTTCGGTCACTTGGGGAGACATGCAACCTGCTCTCTGCCACAAGACACTGGGAGAGACAGAGACAGAGATAGTCAGAGAGAGAGAAATTATATTATTATATTATGCTTTTTTGCACTACAAATAAGACATGTGCAGAGTGCATAGGAATTCATTCATGCTTTTTTCAAACTATAGTCTGGCCCTCCAACAGTCTAAGGGACCATGAATTGGCCCCCTGTTTAAAAAGTTTGAGGACCCCTGCTCTTGAAGGACATCATCTTGGAATGTGGAAGATGGAGTCCATCAGAGATGAGGCTCTGTGATGGGAGTTGAGCTTGTTCTTTTGGACTTATGGTTCCCCAAAGAGCAGATTTTCAGATTGCTCCTTCTGCTGCCTCTTGTTTTCAAGATCCTGGAGCAATCAGGAGAATGTTTGAGAACATCCAAATATCAAAATAACTTTTGGGAGTTTTCCATTTTTTTCTTTTCTTTTCTTTTTTCTTTTCTTTTCTTTTCTTTTCTCCTTTCTTCTCTACTTTCTAATTGTTTGATGTGTTTTCAATATAGAGCCTGGCACTCACATCATTGCAAGAGGAAAGGAATAATCACAAGTCATTTTCAGTTTTGTCAAACTATGAACATTGTATCACTCCAGTACACAGCTGACCCAGAGCTTGAAAGAGGGAAGTGATTGCATTAGTCAGTGAGTTAAGATGTATTTAGGCTTTCCAAAAAGAGCAGGTATCTAAGCTAAACTAATCTAATCTAATCTAATCTAATCTAATCTAATCTAATCTAATCTAATCTAATCTAATCTAATCTAATCTAATCTAATCAATCTAATCTAATCTAATCTAATCTAATCTAATCTAATCTAATCTAATCTAATCTAATCTAATCTAATCTAATCTAATCTAATCTAATCTTTCTATTACCATTTAGCTAACTCTCTAGGACTCAACTAGCTACATGGAGCACGGTGAATCACATGGTTAGGGTGCTAGTTTGATAATCAGCAGGCTCACATTCAAATCAGGTTGCTGCCGCATGTTCACATGGGCTCTCATCCACTTGCTCCATCTCCTGCCGACACAACAGGTTAAAAACAGATGCCCATGAATACATAGATGAGTACCATTTCAGTGGGAAACCTATAGAAGACATGAAAGAAGCACCCAACTGAGTGTCCCCCAGGCAATGGTGATATTACTGGCTGATCCTTTCACCATGAAAGCACTTCACTGCTTCTGATATGGGGGCGGGGGGGGGAACTATCTACATGTTATGATCATCAAGAAAGGAAAATTTATGGACAAAAAAATTTCCTGGACATTGAAACTATCCTTCAGCCACAAGGGTTGTCTGTATTTTTTTTTACTTTCTCAGTACTGTCTAGCTTACTGACTTGTCTGCCTTTCAAGAGAATCTTTGTGCAAAGCAAAAGGGATATACCACATTGTCTGCCTTGGTATCATAAAGCAAGAGTAAATTATGCACCAATATCCTTTTCCATCATGTCATAAATCAAACTGACCAAAGTTTGCAGTATTTGCAGAATGACATCATGACATACCCAATGGCCATATGATATCATAGGCATTGTCCCTTTCCACTGAGGGTCTACTTGTATAAGACTGAAGGATTGTTGTGTCTTCCATCAAATAAATGTGTGTGTGTGTGTGTGTGAGAGAGAGAGAGAGAGAGAGAGAGAGAGAGAGAGAGAGAGGGAGGGAGGGAGGGAGAGAGAGGGAGGGAGGGAGAGGGAGAGAGAGAGAGAGAGAGAGATACAGAGACAGAGACAGAGACAGAGACACACAGAGAGAGATGTGGGGTAAGCAAACAATTATTGCGTTAAAAATTACATGAACAGCTGCATGTCTTTAATAAGGTTATGGATTTGGATTAGGGGCAAAAAGAGAAGAAATAAAGATACAGAAATACAGAATTGCTAAACAATCTCATGCTTTTAATTTATATAAGAGAACTACTTCAAGAGCTACATGGATTATGTCTAATTACACTGGTTGCAATTCAAGTTGGATATCGCCCTTCAAGCTAAGCAGGGCACATAATATGGTAACTTTGGACCCCCTTTTCCTAATTTTGTCTGCCTTGCCTATGAGATCTGGAAGAATATGCTTCTTGTGGGCACCTTCTCTTAGGGAATGCCATGAGTCAGGATGTGAAGGATAGGCCTTTCCAAATGTTTTCTTCCATGTATGGAACAACATCACCTGGAGATTTTATGGCCCCAACCCTTTTGGAATTCAGCAATGAATTCTTGGCTGTTCCCATAAAAATTTAAGGTTGGGATGCTGTTCCCTCTTCTAGTACTATCTGATTAATATAAGAAATGGTTCTTGGGATATATCTTTAAGAATTTTTCATGTCTGTTGCAATTTAGAATTACTTTAGGCATAATGACAAATCCTGGTGTGAGTAGATAAAGATTAGACCTCAACAAATAAATATAAAAAAGTGTCTTTTGGACTTTTAAAAGCAATGACAGACAGAGAAATGGACCCACACTGCAGCATCAGTTATGAGAAAGAAAGATCTTCCCAGACAGAAATCAGTCGACAACTGAGTGAGTGAACATTAGACTAAGCCAAGGATTGAGGTAAAAAAGCTGAGGTTCCAGAAGCACATTGATTCACCCATACTGGAGAATGAATCTCAGGTTGGTGTAAATTTTCTTTTTCTTTTTTGAAAAAAGTTTTTCTTTTTTTTTAAAAAAAAAGTTTTTTATTTTTCTAGGTTGATGTAAATTTTCTGACAAGGTGCAGCTACTGGCAACAAGGGGGCAAGGCTCATTTGAGTTGATGACCCCATTCTTTTTCAGGAGAGAGTATCATGTGTCAGTTTGGCTCTCCAAATTTGACAAAATAATCTGAGGTTAGGGGCTGTAAGTGTCCAAGACGTTGATTGGGTGACTTCTCTTGTACCTTGTCTGGCTGATAAGAGATGAATCCTGACATTGTGTTGAGAAACGTTCTTCTGCTTTTCTGGAGAAGCAGAGATGATGATGACATATACAGCCATACTATTGCATTCTGTCAAGCTTTCAAAATTGGCAGGTTGAAAAATTGGAATCCCTTGGTTTTTTGGAATGACCTTTATTTTTAATGAAGTGAATGGGAAAAAAAACCTTGAAAATCTGTCAAATCTATTCTAAAGATCAGCTTATTCCTAGCGAAATTGAGGGAAAGAAATTCTGAATCTCTTTCTTATGCCCCGCCGTCCCTTTGCTGAGGAATATCTTCTGTAAAAGCCTTTTTCCTCTATTTACCTGCAGTTTGCTAAGGTTCCCTTTGCACATGCTGATCTTTAGTTGTATTTCTTTGGTATTTCCTTTAAATATGAAATTCTTGTAGTTGTCTTAATAGGTTGTCTATTAGTAATGTCTATGCCATCCTGTCCCTGGAATCTCAATTACATCAGGATTTTGCCAGGAGCAGACAATGAAGCTACAATGCAAAACTCATCTCCTTCAGTAAAAACAAACTGTCCAAAATTCTATAGGTATCTATTCACCAGAATAGGAGTGATACTAGAAGATGTAAAGTATTGCAAACTTTAATGCAAACTATTAAACATATTGTGTAAGATTATCCACAACGTGCATTTTCTAGTTCCTAGAAGACCTGCACAAAGCAACGCCAGAGGTGATTGCATGGATAGCTGAATTGGACATTTCTGTCCAATAAATGGACAATTATGAAGCCACTGCGATACCCCCATATATGTTTTGTATATAATTACGTGAACTGTGTGTATATGTTTACTGCTCTTATATCATCTTCTCATCATAAACTAAATAATAATAGCCATAATGGTAGGATTCCACAGGATCCTCCCTCCCACTCTGGCCCCAATATTGTGAACCCATCCAGGAACACACTCAGCTGAGATGAACCTAATAGATTCCAGGACAATATATCATTGCAGATCCCACCAAATCTCAAATGCATTTTTAAACAGATACAGTACACACAGAGATCCAATGAAACAATGGATTGGATCTCTACAAATATTGTCTTCACCATCAAGCTTAACCCAAAATAATCAATGCTCTCTTTATGCATTAATCTCAGTAGGGCAGAATTAGATCTCACCCAAGGCACAGGAATAATAGTGACATCATAATTAAATAAGAAGACAAAGGTAGGACAGTAGTCATTAGGAATAAGAGTAGATTCTCAGGGAACCTGAGAAGCAGTTCTCCAATGCCATCTTCTTCAAACATATTTCCCCTTTTCCACAACAAGATTTCTTTCAGGCTTTCATGACTAAAGGAGGACAAGAACACATTGTCCCCCTGTTTTTGACCCAGCACCTTACCTGCTATACCAAAGTGACTCTCAAACTTTCAAAATTGTGGAAAAGGATGTAAATTTGGATTTTCCTGTACCTTAAAAAAAGATTAGAGGGAATATTGAGAAGCTTTGAGTGGCAAATAAGACACTCGTGTTATTTCTAGTTTTTTATTAACAGCATCTCAAAACTCCCAAAAAGATGACGAAGCTTTGCCTTCACACATACCAGGGATGCTTTAGCTTTATGAATGATATAAAATAGGTGTTTTCTTTATTTTGGTATGGATGTTGTGAAGCTCATGGGCTGCAGGAATTAAATACATTTATTTTTACATTCGTGCATATGATATCTTCTTCTTGATTAGCTATTGCCTACTATTCTGATTAGGGCTCAGAATAATTATCTAGAATTAAAAATAGATTAAAAGAAATTTTCTAGGTTCTGAAGTGAACTTGTCAGAATTATTGCTTTGTATGTCCTATTGATACAGCGAAGGAAGGAAGAAGGCTGAACCTCAAATTGGGAAGAAAAAAACCTCTATATGCTGAAACAACGAATTAGATTTCCTTCAAAGGGTGTGGTGTTAAAATCAGTTTCATTTTTTCATTAGTTGCTCCTTCTTATTCAGATTAGGTCTCAGAACAATGATATAGCATTTGGGGGAAAATATACAGAGCAGTAATCCTGCTGCTGAAGCCAAAATGGAGAAGATCTCCACAGCCACCATGTATTTTCCCTTGGTACTCAAATAGGTGGGAACAAATGAAACCCAGACACTGCAAAAGACCAACATGCTAAAGGTGATAAATTTGGCTTCATTAAAGGTGTCAGGCAAATTCCTAGATAGGAAGGCCACAGTGAAACTGACAGCAGTCAAGAACCCCAGAAAGCCAAGCACTGCATAAAACATAGTGGTTGAACCTTCATTACATTGTAGAACAATTTCTTCAGCCATGGAGTGCATGTCAGAATCTGGGAATGGAGGAGAAATTGTGAGCCACACCACACAAATGCAGAATTGTGTCAGGGAGCAAGATAAAACAATAGAGATAGCCAGCCCTTTTCCCACCCATTTTCTCATTTTGGAGCCAGGCTTGGTGGCCATGAAAGCAAGAACCACTATGATTGTTTTCCCCAATATACAAGAAAGAGCTACGGAGAAGATGATGCCAAAAGCAGTTTGTCGCAAGATACATTTCACTTGGTCAGTTGCCCAATGAAGAGCAAACTGCAAAGGAAAGAGAGCAGTAGAGCAGCAAGGAGGCTATAAGTGAGGTTCCTATTATTGGCTTTCACAATAGGTGTGTCCTGATATTTCATGAATATCCCGAGCACCACAGCTGAGATGACAGAAAAGGAGACTGCAATCACTGCCAAAGAAATCCCCAAAAGTTCTTGATAAGTTAAGTAAGTTATTCTTTTTGGAAGGCAACTATCCTTATCCTTGTTTGCATATTGTTCCTCTGGACAAGGGAAACAGTCATCCAAGTCTGAAAAAGAAACAATTCATAGAAACATTATCTCATCATTTCATTTTCAGTATCCTCTGATTTTATACAGAATTCTGTAGACTTCATGAGATCCCTATCTGATTACTGGAATGACCTTTATATGGTGCTGCCCTGGAAGACCATTTCCAAAGCAAAACTGGTTTGCAATGCAGTAGAAACGCACTTAACTCACCTAGTGCTTTTACTCTGCCTGACCTATACAGGCTCCTAGAAAATTCAATTTTCTGATTATCACCATTAAATCCCTGGATGTCACTAGGTCAAATTATAGGTGAGCACTGTTCTCTCTAAGCTGCACGGCCGCGTGGCCACACACGTAACGAGAGAATGCCACGTGGAAGTTTCTAACTTCTGCGTGACATTTTCTAATGGCAGAGGCTGCGTGCCTGCGTGGCCGCGCACATGAAAAGAGAACACCATGCGGCAGTTTCTAACTGCAGCGCGCAATTTTCTGATGTTACAGTGAACATTATAGGTGAGATCACCTTTCTTCAATGGTATCTGTCTTTCTCAATAAGTCTGATAGGTGGGCATGCTCCAGATCTTTTGTGTTAAATGTTGTCATCTGAGTGTTCAGAGTTGTATCTGACCTGTAGTATCAAGCCTTTTCCAATACTTTTCCGTATGAATTATCCCTACCCCTTTTATCCTTGTAGCAGGTTTGGAAAACCTTATTGTACCCCTAAAGTATTAGGCTAGAATGGGGGTTGACTCAGAAGTCTGATTTGTCTGGTACCTGGTGGCAAGAGTGGTTTTTTAAATTATTATTTGTGTTTCTAAATATTGTGGTAAGCCACATAGTTTTATTACATGAGAAAGGCATCCATGTATGTTCCAGAAGTCAATCAATCAATCAATGAATAATCTGGGTGAATAGGAGGTAAAAACAAATAGAAAACATTGAAAAAACTTCCAATGCAAAATTTCCTTTACTTCCAAAAATAAGGAACAAAGGTTTCTGGGGAAAACCTATTTTTAATTTTTGAGTGAAACATAACAAGGGATACCGTATTTTTCGGAGTATAAGACGCACCTTTTTACTCCCAAAAAGAGGGTCAAAAACTGGGTGTGTCTTATACTCCAAATGTAGCCCCCACACCCCCACCTGCCAGCCCGCCACTCAGCCTCGGGAGGAAAACGTTTTCAGGCGGCAGTGCTGTGATCCCCTCGCCGATTCCAAAAATGGGGCGTGCAACCGGCACTGCCCACCACCGGAAACGCGATGCTCTTCTATCCCGAGAAGGACCCTCTATCAGCCATCTCCAGGGAGCCACCCCCGTCCTCAGGAGGTAGCGGCCCCTTTGAGAGTGAAGGAGCTTTTTATTTTTTTATTTCCCTCCTTCCAGCCTGAGCCGGCCGATGGCGAGCCCGCCAGCAATTACAGCGCACTGCAAACATTCATGGAGGGGAGGGGGAGGTGATTGCTTGCCACTGCCACTGCCATGCAGGTATTGGCAGGTTGGAGGGTCCTTGTCCTGCTACTGCCCCAAGGAAGCTGTGGAGCTGAAGAAGCCTCCACCCACCTGCCAGCTCGCCATTCAGCCTTTTGCATTCGGGGAGGGGATCGCAGCGCTGCCGCCTGAAAACGCTTTCCTCCCCAGACAGAGTGGCAAGCTGGCAGGTGGGTGGAGGCTTCTTCAGTTCCGCAACTTTCTTGGGGCAGTAGCAGGACAAGGACCTTCCAAACTGCCAATACCTGCGTGGCGGCGGTGCTGGCAAGCGAATACCTCCCCCCTCCCCTCCGCAAACGTCTGTGGTGCGCTGTCACTGCTGGCGGGCTCGCAATCGGCCGGCTCAGGCTGGAAGGAGGGAAATAAAAAATAAAAAAGCTCCTTCACTCTTAAAGGGGCCGCTGCCTCCTGAGGACGGGGCTGGCTCCCTGGAGATGGCTGATCAAGGGTGTTTCTCAGGCAGAGACACCCGCAGCAGCAGTGGCTGCAATGCAATGCCCTGAGCAGCATGCAAAAAGTCCTTCCTCCAATTTTGGAATCGGGGAGGTAGCAGGGCACTCAAGGAAAGAAAGACATTCATCTTTTTTTTTTAAAAAAAATAACCCTATTCTGATGGATTCATCTGCCACATTACAGCTAATGGGTAATGTCAAATAAAACATTGAGTGTAACACATTTTTCTAAAAAGCCTTGTGTCCATAGAAACCCCACCAAAGCCAGCAGATTTATTTCAAAGAGAGGGAGGGAGGAAGAGAGGGGGAGGGAGATGGAGAGGGAGGGGAAGGGAGGAGAGAAAGAGAGAGAGGAGGGGGGCATACCACAGTCACTTGCTAAAGTATTGAATGCTAGGTATGGCAGAATTGTTTTTTTCTTGTTTTGCTCCCCCAAAATTAAGGTGCTTCCTATATTCTGGTGCATCCTATACTCCAAAAAATACGGTAATTCAAATCTGAGATATCGTCTGATACTCCAAGTCAGAAGGAAGTGCTTGGTTTTATCATTAACTCGTTGAAATATGAAAAAAAAAATCATCAATATGTTGTAAAGCTCAGCCCCCATTCATGTTTATTGTATCATTGATACATTTAAGATATGACTTTTTTAGATTTATTATTAAAGTTGGAAGGGACCTTGTAGGTCATCTAGTCCAACCCCCTGCTCAAGCAGGAGTTCCTACACCTTTTGAGACAGATGGCAGTCCAGTCTCCCCTTGAAGGTTGCAAGTGTTGGGGCTCTCACAACCTCCGCTGGCAAGCTGTTCCACTGGTTGATCTCTCTCACTGTCAGAAAGTTTCTCCTCACCTCCAGGTTGAATCTCTCCTTGGTCAGCTTCCATCCGTTATTCCTTGTTTGGCTTTCTGGTACCATAGAGAACAGCCTGACCCCCTCCTCTCTGTGGCAGCCCCTCAAGTATTGGAATATTGCTATCATGTCACCCCTGTTCCTTCTCTTCGCCAGACTGGCCAAGCTCAGTTCCTGCAACCGCTCTTTGTATGTTTTATTTTCCAGACCCTTTATCATCCTGGTTGCTCTCTTCTGCACTTTCTCTAGAGTTTCAGTGTCTTTTTTGTAGTGTGGTGACCAAAACTGGATGCAGTACTCTAGGTGTGGTCTGACCAAGGCTTTATAGAGTGGTACTAGTACCTCTCTGGTCCTTGATTGTATCCCTCTATTTATGCAGATCAGGACTGTGTTGGCCTTTTTGGCTTCTTACAGAAGTTCATTTAGTAACTGTTGGAAATTACAACATCTCTGAAAAAAGTGACTTATGACTGTTTTTCACACTTATGACCATTGCAACATCCCCATAGCCAGGTGTCAAAATTCAGACGCTTGGGAACTGACTTTTTTTTTGTATATTTACAGTGTCCCAGGATCATGTGATCACCTTGTGAGGCCTCGTGACAACCAAAGTCAATCCAGATTCACTTAACAACTGGTTACTAACTGAACAAGTGCAGTGATTCACTTAACAACTGCGGCAAGAGAGGTTTTAAAATAGGGCAAAACTCACATAACAAATGTCTCATTTAGCAATGGATGTTTCGAGATAAATTGCAGTAATAACTCTAGGACATCTTTGCTTACCCAATTGGTCAGCTATCTTCCCTTCTGGACATGGTTTACAATCATAGCAGCAGGATAATTTCCCTTCCACTTTTATCTTGCTGTGGCCAAGAGGACATTCCTTGTTACAGATGGAAAGAGGCAATGTCTGTTCAATAAATAAAACCAGAATTTACACAGAATTTATTTTTGTGATGGTTCTTTTCATCAATTGTACACACGCAAACTCTTCCTATTTAATCCAAACATCCATGTTGCATTTTGCAGTTTTCTCCCTGATGTTAATTCCCTACTGTATCTTTAACTGCTTATTTCATACCTATTCCATTAACCGATTGATTAATCATTGCCAATAATTGTATTCTAAAGATCAGTTTGGGGCAATATACCAGAAGCTGATGTGGGAAAATCTTTAAATCTGGATCCCTCTGAGCATGCCCTCCTTCAGGTCCCATTTTGTTGTTGGTGTAAAATGAAATCAAATATTTATTTATTTATTTATTTATTTTATTTGTCAAAATGTGTACAAGATAGCTGGTATGGTATAAACATAAACAAAAGCAAATTAGGTACAGGTAAATTTGGACAATAGGACAGGGAGACAGGGATGGTAGGCACAATGGTGCGCTTATGCACGCCCCTTACAGACCTCTTAGGAAGGATGTGAGGTCAATTGTAGACAGTCTAAGGTTAAAGTTTTTGGGGGTTGGGGAAGAAACCAGAGTCAAGTAGTGCATTCAAGGCATTGATCACTCTGTTGCTGAAGTTGTATTTTCTGCAGTCGAGTTTGAATTTACATTGAGTTTGAATCTATTGTGTGCATGTGTATTGTTGCGGTTGAAGCTGAAGTAATCATTCACAGGAAGGACATTGTGGCAGATGATTTTATGAACTATATTTAGATCAGATCAAAGGCGACATAGCTCTAAGTTATCTAAGCCCAAATTTCAAGTTTGGTGGAATAAGGTATTCTGTTGCGAGCAGAGGTGTGGAGGACTCTTCTTGTGAAATATTTCTGGACTCTCTCAGTTGTATTAATGTCTGATATGAAGTGCGGGTTCCAGAAAGGTGAGCTGTATTTGAGAATTGGTCTGACAAATGTTTTGTATGCTCTGGTTAGCAGTGCAATTTTGCCAGAGAGGAAGCTACGCAAGATTAGGTTAACAACTCTTAGTGCCTTTTTGGAAATGTTGTTACAATGGGCTCTGGCACTTAGGTCATTAGATATGAGTACTCCAAGGTCCTTAACAGAGTGAGGGTCATCTACAAGGTTGTGTTCTCCAAGCTTGTATTTTGTGTTCTGATTCTTTTTGCCAATGTGTAAGACAGAGCATTTGTTGTTGAGATTTGAAGTTGCCAGTTGTCTGACCATTCTGATACATGGTCAAGAACTTTTTGAAGGGTAGAAGTATTGTTGGTGGTGTTGAATGGTTTAACATCGTCAGCAAAGAGAATGCAGTTGCTTATATCTATATGATGGTCTTTGAACAGGCTTGATTAAAAAAAGGAGTGCTGTAAAATGGATAGTTTAACATAGCAAAATTATTAGGCCATGAAAAGGGAAAAATGAGACATATACCTGGTTAAAAACGAGAGGCCAAACGGCTTCCTTCTCAGAAATGGTGAGGAGCTTGTCTGAGGGAGCCAGGGGTTCGATCTTTCCAATTTGGATTTTCAGAAAGGACTTGTTTGGAAATGTGACCCAACTGAAAATATCAAGTCCAGTTTCTAATTCCCCATTGGGGCCAAAAGAAACCTGTTCTCCAGCACTGTTGTTAAAGGAGACATGCTGCAAAAAATGGTGGAGCTAAAGGAAGAAGAATGAGAGAAAAATACCAGGGAACTTATCAGGAATCTTTGAAGGAGATGTGAACATTTCAATTTGTTTCTTTCAATTTGGCCTAAACAAACTTGAAATTTTCTTCATGTGATTCATTGACAAATTTGCTATTCACTTGGAGTAATACTATTCCTATTTTCACAAGATTTCTTATTGTTATTGTTATTGTTATTGTTATTGTTACTGTTACTGTTACTGTTACTGTTACTGTTACTATTACTACTACTACTACTACTACTACTATTATTATTATTATTATTATTATTATTATTATTATTATTATTATTATTATTATTATTATTATTATTATTATTATTATTATTATTCCCTTCAAATCTTAATGTCAAAGGAGATTCTCGGTCATCTAAGCATTGGTCGTCCCAGAGCTGTTTTTTTTTTCCAAAAGGCAACTGTACTTTTTCCCCCCCTTGAAGATGTTTTGCTTCTCATCCAAGAAGCTTCTTCAGTTCTGAATTAAAGCAAAACACTTTCCAACAAAGAAAGTTCAGTTGCCTTTTGAAAAAGCACCTTTGGGACTTTTGAATCTTAGTAACTCCAACATTCAGCTGGTGAGGAACAATAATTCTATTTAGTAGCAAAGTAGTTTTCAAGTTTCTACATTGAAAACTGTCAAGTATAATGGATTGAATAAGTTCCTGCACATACCATTTTAGACATAAAATAAAGTCTGTATGTTACACATTCCTAACTGTCTCTACATTTAAGCATTAGATTTATATTTATTTTTTTATTTTCTTTCGTATGAAAATATAGCTTTCAAAACTATATGAAAAGCATTATAACAGTTAAAACAAAACAAAAACCCAATTTCCTATTTTTATTTATAATTTCTCCCAAATTTTGTATTAGCCAACATTACTTGCCAGGGTGATCGGAGGAAGAGCTTCCATCTCCTCTCATTCATTTTTTGACCCCCTTTGTGTTGGGAAGAGCGTATAGCCTTCAGAGCATGTGCCACAGCATAGACTGCATTGTAGATGCTGTAACTATGTGCATTCATGGTGGTCTCAAAGACAGAATTAGGAAGAGTCTCCAGCTTCTCTTCTCCAGTGCAGATCCTTTCAGCGTTCTCATCTGTAATATCACTGGAGAATGAGCATTCAAATGCATCTTTCCAGAAATCCCTAATAAACCCATCATCTTTTTCTAAGTTTGGGTTTCTCTTCTGCATAAATTGTTGGAATCCGGTCAGCTCCTTCGAGTGAATTGCAAAGGAAAGTGCACCATGGAGAAAATCAATGGACAACGGTCTTTGCATCAGAATGGATGTGAATTCCATCTGGGCTGCCATGATCCAAACTTTGGCTGTTCCCTCCTTTGGAATATTATCATCATTGAAAACATTGATCATTAGTCTCAAAACCAAGATGCCTGTAATTTCAATACTCAAGATGACTGCAGTGACCGTACTTTTCATAATCACTTTGAATATTTTACCTGCATTTTCCATCCACTCAGCAGCTGCATTACCATACATAATTTGTGGTAAACATTCTATAAAGTCAAAGCAGATTCCTCTCTCTGAAAACGTGGAAAGTCTCTTTTGAATGAACCTGTCTCTATCTTCCTCATACAGAGAAACTAACCCAACCCAGATCCATCCAAAATGCAACAATAAGTGCAGTATTGCTTTAAATTGATGGGTTTCATCTGGGAACATCCATTTGACAAACATTGCTGTTTCAGTATTCACTAATGGAGCTGATCCATATGTGATCTAAATGGAGAAAGTCAGAAGAACATAGGAATAAAGGGTCTCTTCCAAAATAAAATAATAATAATAAAAAGCAAAGCATGTCTGTTTATTTAACCCAATCTCTGGTTTGAGTGGGATACCAAAATAGGATGTCTAAAAATTAGTTTTACATGACATCTGCAATTTTGCTCTAGAAGCAAAAAGGAACAGTCCTTTCAAGATATTCTTCATGTTATATAACTTAATCATGGTCTTGCCTCAAATATTTCATTTCAATTACCCAACTTTTCAATATACTAAATAGCAGGTGAATTTCTCATATGGACCCATTTTTGTGTCTCACCTGGGAAAATTTGTAGTTGCATAGAGGGATTGCCATGTTGCGACATGTTGTACTAAGGGCTCCTCCAAGGACAACTACTGTGTTGGTCTGGTCATTGCATTTGTAGTTGGGTATAAATTTATTCTTTGTAGATAGAAATTCCATTGCTAAATGATAAGTTGTACTTTCCACAGCATAGTCAGTAGCAATATGGAAACCAAGGCTAACGTTGGCTAAAATCCTAGAATGTTCATTGATCTCCTTTACAGCAAATGCCAGAGCCAAAGTGTGCTGGTAATTATGAGTGACGAACCTTCAGCGAGAGTTAGAAACTGTCAATATATTTATGTTTCAGAATTGGACAGCTGTTTTATTTATACATATGCTTAATTTATAGATATAAATTATACATATATAAAGATATAATAAATTACTGCTTATTATTTGTTCTGCACCTCTGTAATTTGGTCACTAACAGATAGACCTAGATTGTATCAAGTAGGAAACACTGACCTAATTTTGGCTAATAACATTGAGCTAAGGTAACATTTAGTCAGACTGCATCGGAGATACTATGTTCACTTCTGGAGACCTCACTTAAGAAAATGTATTCATAAGATTGAGCAAGTCCAGAGATGGGCAACAAAAATGGTGCAAGAGCTGAGAGACAAAACATATCAGGAAATATTAGAGGAACTGAATATATTCAACCTAAAGGACAGAAGGAAAGGGGGTACATGACATGACTGAAACCTTTAAATGAATTAAAGAGTGTGAATAAGGTTCTAGAAGGCAGTATTCTCAATATTAATTAAAAGATAAGAACACGGGGGCATAATCTCACAGTGATAGGAGGGAAGTTCAAAACTATTTTTTTTAATGTCACAGAAAGAGTGGTGGAACCATAACCAAATACCAGAGGAGCTAGTGGATCAGTCATCAGTAACTGAGTTTAAACATGCTGGGAATAAATACATGCCATTGTCAGAAAAACATTTTTGTCGTCGGTTTTCTACGTCTCTGATTTCAATATTATCTCTAACTTATCTGTATTTTCTGGGAGAAGGAAGCCAGTTTTCTTTTCACACCCTAGATGTATAATAACCTAAAATATGCACCAGAGGGTTTCCTGTTTGATATCTATATGAAATGAATGACAAAAAGCTCAAGATTAACCAGAGAGCTTCTGCAATATGTAGATTAGACAAACTTTTTTACTTTCAACAAGGGACTTTGTTAAAAGAAGGAAATTTATTGAGGAGAATGAAATTTATATAGTTTATGGTTAAAATAATAATAATATTCATCTCAATTTCAACATCAGTATTAGAACAGATTAAGTCTTTCTAAGGTCTAGAATTAAAAAAGGACTAAATATGGTCACTGGAACAGATCAAAAGAACTGAGTAGCAACCAATATCTTTGAGCCTAAAAGTGAAAGAAAATACAGCTTTTAGGTGGCAATGTGGGGGAAGAGGTGGTGTGGTATGAGGAGGAGGAGAAGTAGTCGGATACTTACAGGTACTGGTCAAGGACTTCAGAAGAAGGAAGGCTTTGAAAAGTAATCTCATTTGAAAGAAAGAAAACCTGATAAATAATAGCAGCAATGATTAAATCTCCAGACTGGTAATATTTATGAACAATTGGAAGAGGACTACTAAGTTTGCAGGTGGAGGGAGGAGAAATGCTCATCATAGTTGGGGGAAAAAGTAAAACTAATGTTCTGAATATAACAAAATCATTGTAATACATAGTCATTGTACACATCAAACAGTAACTCCTATGTTACCATTCAACCAACTCATTAACTGTATCTAAAGTTAAGATAATGAATTTTATCTAAAGTTAACAGAATAACAGAGCTAGAAGGGACTTTGGATGTTTTCTAATGAAATATCCCAGATGAAACACAAATCCTTTTTCTCCCTACATGCATGTCCGAATTTATAAGCAGATATTAATAAAATGCAATGTCTTAATCCAAGATCATCATTTTTACAGGGTTTGCTGGAGTTCCCTTAAGATTTGGAGAAGAAGAGACAATAACTATCCTTAATTACTAATCAGTACCATTCTTTGCAATGGTGCTTTGAGAAATATCAGAAAGAAACATGTTTATCATATCTCAATAGACCCTGCTGTACTTCTATGAACCTTTGGAAGACGTGAAGAACAAATGGGGGAATGGGAGTTCATGTGCACAGTACAAAACAAAACACAACAATTATAGAACAAAGTATGGAAATACATCTGTTGAAATAATTTTTCTCAAAAATTTTGTTTAACAGATTTACAGATTAACAGAGTTACTTTGCTGAATACAACAGTTTGGTTTAAAAATAATAATCTTAAATTGTTCTGGTTTTAAAGCTTCATTTTATTGATGAAATTTTACAGCACCCAGAGTGCCTCTCTGAAGGAGATGGGAAGTAAAGAAGTGTGAAACAAACAAACAAATAAACAAAGTAAACAAACAAACAAACAAACAAACAAACAAAACAAACAAAATAAATAAATAAATAAATAAATAAATAAATAAATAAATAAATAAATAATAAATAAATAAATAAATAAAATAAAATAAAGGATGTAACTTGAAAAAGACTACTATAACAATTATTCTGGCTCTAGAAGGACATAATCCTGGAATGCAGAAGATGGAGTCCATCAGAAATGAGACACTGAGATGGGAGTTGAGCCTGTTATGGTGGACTTACGGTTCTCCAAAGATCAGATGAGAATTTTCAGAGTGCTCCTTATGCTGTTCTCAAGATCCTGGAGCAATCAGGAGAATGTTTGGGGATATCTAAATATCAAAATAACTTTTGGGAGTTTTCTTTTTCTTTTCTTTTTCTTTTCTTTTCTTTTCCTTTTCTTTTCTTTTCTTTTCCTTTCTTGTTCCTTTTCTTTTCTTTCTAATTGTTTGATGTGTTTTCAATATAGAGCCTGGCACTCACATCATTACAAGAGGAAAGGGATAACCACAAGACTTTTTCAGTTTTGTGAAAATATGAACATTGTATCACTCCACTACACAGCTGACCCAGAGCTTGAAAGAGGGAAGTGATTGTATTAGTAATGAGTTAAGATGTATTTACGCTTTCCAAAAAGAGCAGGTATCTAATCTAACCTAACCTAACCTAACCTAACCTAATACAATCTAAAACTTCTATCACCATTTAGTTAACTCTCTAGGTCTCAACTAGCTACATGAAGAACGGTGGTTAGGGTGCTAGTTTGATAATCAGCAGGCTCACATTAGAGGTTGCTGCCGATCAGGTTGCTGCCGATTGTTCGCATGGGCTCTCATCACTTGCTCCATCTCCTGCCGACACAACCGTTTGAATGGCCATGAATAGAGAGTTGAGTACCATTTCAGTGAGAAACCTATTGAGGACATGAAAGGAGCCCCCAACTGAGTGTCCCCCAGGCAATGGCAATATTACTGGCTGATCCTTTCACCATGAAAGCACTTCACTGCTTCTGATATGAGGGCGGGGGGAAAACTATCTACATGTTATGATCATCAAGAAAGGAAAATTTATGGACAAAAAAATTTCCTGGACATTGAAACTATCCTTCAGCCACAAGGGTTGTCTGTATTTTTTTTTTTTACTTTCTCAGTACTGTCTAGCTTACTGACTTGTCTGCCTTTCAAGAGAATCTTTGTGCAAAGCAAAAGGGATATACCACATTGTCTGCCTTAGTATCATAAAGCAAGAGTAAATTATGCACCAATATCCTTTTCCATCATGTCATAAATCAAACTGACCAAAGTTTGCAGTATTTGCAGAATGACATCATGACATACCCAATGGCCATATGATATCATAGGCATTGTCCCTTCCCATCGAGTGTCTACTTGTATAAGACTGAAGGATTGTTGTGTCTTCCGTCAAATAAATGTGTGTGTGTGTGTGTGTGTAAGAGAGAGAGAGAGAGAGAGAGAGAGAGGGAGGGAGGGAGGGAGGGAGGGAGGGAGGGAGGGAGAGAGAGAGTAAGGGAGGGAGAGGGAGAGACAGAGAGAGAGAGAGACAGAGAGAGACAGAGAGAGATACAGAGACAGAGACAGAGACACACAGAGAGAGATGTGGGGTAAGCAAACAACTATTGCGTTAAAAATTACATGAACAGCTGCATGTCTTTAATAAGGTTATGGATTTGGATTAGGGGCAAAAAGAGAAGAAATAAAGATACAGAAATACAGAATTGCTAAACAATCTCATGCTTTTAATTTATATAAGAGAACTACTTCAAGAGCTACATGGATTATGTCTAATTACACTGGTTGCAATTCAAGTTGGATATCGCCCTTCAAGCTAAGCAGGGCACATAATATGGTAACTTTGGACCCCCTTTTCCTAATTTTGTCTGCCTTGCCTATGAGATCTGGAAGAATATGCTTCTTGTGGGCACCTTCTCTTAGGGAATGCCATGAGTCAGGATGTGAAGGATAGGCCTTTCCAAATGTTTTCTTCCATGTATGGAACAACATCACCTGGAGATTTTATGGCCCCAACCCTTTTGGAATTCAGCAATGAATTCTTGGCTGTTCCCATAAAAATTTAAGGTTGGGATGCTGTTCCCTCTTCTAGTACTATCTGATTAATATAAGAAATGGTTCTTGGGATATATGTTTAAGAATTTTTCATATCTGTTGCAATTTAGAATTACTTTAGGCATAATGACAAATCCTGGTGTGAGTAGATAAAGATTAGACCTCAACAAATAAATATAAAAAAGTGTCTTTTGGACTTTTAAAAGCAATGACAGACAGAGAAATGGACCCACACTGCAGCATCAGTTATGAGAAAGAAAGATCTTCCCAGACAGAGATCAGTCGACAACTGAGTGAGTGAACATTAGACTAAGCCAAGGATTGAGGTAAAAAAGCTGAGGTTCCAGAAGCACATTGATTCACCCATACTGGAGAATGAATCTCAGGTTGGTGTAAATTTTCTTTTTCTTTTTTGAAAAAAGTTTTTCTTTTTTTTTTTTTGAAAAAAGTTTTTTATTTTTCTAGGTTGATGTAAATTTTCTGACAAGGTGCAGCTACTGGCAACAAGGGGGCAAGGCTCATTTGAGTTGATGACCCCATTCTTTTTCAGGAGAGAGTATCATGTGTCAGTTTGGCTCTCCAAATTTGACAAAATAATCTGAGGTTAGGGGCTGTAAGTGTCCAAGACGTTGATTGGGTGACTTCTCTTGTACCTTGTCTGGCTGATAAGAGATGAATCCTGACATTGTGTTGAGAAAAGTTCTTCTGCTTTTCTGGAGAAGCAGAGATGATGATGACATATACAGCCATATTATTGCATTCTGTCAAGCTTTCAAAATTGGCAGGTTGAAAAATTGGAATCCCTTGGTTTTTTGGAATGACCTTTATTTTTAATGAAGTGAATGGGAAAAAAAACCTTGAAAATCTGTCAAATCTATTCTAAAGATCAGCTTATTCCTAGCGAAATTGAGGGAAAGAAATTCTGAATCTCTTTCTTATGCCCCGCCGTCCCTTTGCTGAGGAATATCTTCTGTAAAAGCCTTTTTCCTCTATTTACCTGCAGTTTGCTAAGGTTCCCTTTGCACATGCTGATCTTTAGTTGTATTTCTTTGGTATTTCCTTTAAATATGAAATTCTTGTAGTTGTCTTAATAGGTTGTCTATTAGTAATGTCTATGCCATCCTGTCCCTGGAATCTCAATTACATCAGGATTTTGCCAGGAGCAGACAATGAAGCTACAATGCAAAACTCATCTCCTTCAGTAAAAACAAACTGTCCAAAATTCTATAGGTATCTATTCACCAGAATAGGAGTGATACTAGAAGATGTAAAGTATTGCAAACTTTAATGCAAACTATTAAACATATTGTGTAAGATTACCCACAACGTGCATTTTCTAGTTCCTAGAAGACCTGCACAAAGCAATGCCAGAGGTGATTGCATGGATAGCTGAATTGGACATTTCTGTCCAATAATTGGACAATTATGAAGCCACTGCGATACCCCCATATATGTTTTGTATATAATTACGTGGACTGTGTGTATATGTTTACTGCTCTTATGTCATCTTCTCATCATAAACTAAGTAATAATAGCCATAATGGTAGGATTCCACAGGATCCTCCCTCCCACTCTGGCCCCAATATTGTGAATCCATCCAGGAACACACTCAGCTGAGATGAACCTAATAGATTCCAGGACAATATATCATTGCAGATCCCACCAATTCTCAGATGCATTTTTAAACAGATACAGTACACACAGAGATCCAATGAAACAATGGATTGGATCTCTACAAATATTGTCTTCACCATCAAGCTTAACCCAAAATAATCAATGCTCTCTTTATGCATTAATCTCAGTAGGGCAGAATTAGATCTCACCCAAGGCACAGGAATAATAGTGACATCATAATTAAATAAGAAGACAAAGGTAGGACAGTAGTCATTAGGAATAAGAGTAGATTCTCAGGGAAGCAGAGTAGCAGTTCTCCAATGCCATCTTCTTCAAACATATTTCCCCTTTTCCACAACAAGATTTCTTTCAAGCTTTCATGACTAAAGGAGGACAAGAACACATTGTCCCCCTGTTTTTGACCCAGCACCTTACCTGCTATACCAAAATGACTCTCAAACTTTCAAAATTGTGGAAAAGGATGTATATTTGGATTTTCCTGTACCTTAAAAAAAGATTAGAGGGAATATTGAGAAGCTTTGAGTGGCAAATAAGACACTCGTGTTATTTCTAGTTTTTTATTAACAGCATCTCAAAACTCCCAAAAAGAGGACAAACCTTTGCCTTCACACATACCAGGGATGCTTTAGCTTTATGAATGATATAAAATAGGTGTTTTCTTTATTTTGGTATGGATGTTGTGAAGCTCATGGGCTGCAGGAATTAAATACATTCATTTTTACATTCGTGCATATTATATCTTCTTCTTGATTAGCTATTGCCTACTCTTCTGATTAGGGCTCAAAATAATTATCTAGAATTAAAAATAGATTAAGGGAACTTTTCTAGGTTCTGAAGTGAACTTGTCAGAATTATTGCTTTGTATGTCCTATTGATATAGCGAAGGAAGGAAGAAGGCTGAACCTCAAATTGGGAAGAAAAAAACCTCTATATGCTGAAAGCAACGAATTAGATTTCCTTCAAAGGGTATGGCGTTAAAATCAGTTTTATTTTTTCATTAGTTGCTCCTTCTTATTCAGATTAGGTCTCAGAACAATGATATAGCATTTGGGGGAAAATATACAAAGCAGTAATCCTGCTGCTGAAGCCAAAATGGAGAAGATCTCCACAGCCACCATGTATTTTCCCTTGGTACTCAAATAGGTGGGAACAAATGACACCCAGACACTGCAAAAGACCAACATGCTGAAGGTGATAAATTTGGCTTCATTAAAGGTGTCAGGCAAATTCCTAGCTAGGAAGGCCACAGTGAAACTGACAGCAGTCAAGAACCCCAGAAAGCCAAGGATAACATAAAACATAGTGGTTGAACCTTCATTACACTGTAAAACAATTTCTTCAGCCATGGAGTACAAGTCAGAATCTGGGAAGGGAGGAGAAATTGTGAGCCACACCACACAAATGCAGAATTGTGTCAAGGAGCAAGATAGGACAATGGAGACAGCCAGCCTGTTCCCCACCCATTTTCTCATTTTAGAGCCGGGCTTGGTGGCCATGAAAGCAAGAACCACTATGATTGTTTTCCCCAATATACAAGAAAGAGCTACAGAGAAGATGACACCAAAAGCAGTTTGTCGCAAGAGACATTTCACTTGGACAGGTTGCCCAATGAAGAGCAAACTGCAAAGGAAAGAGAGCAGGAGAGCAACAAGAAGGCTATAAGTGAGGTTCCTGTTATTGGCTTTCACAATAGGTGTTTCCTGATATTTCATGAATATCCCAAGCACCACAGCTGAGTTGACAGAAAAGGAGACTGCAATCACCGCCAAAGAAATCCCCAAAAGTTCTTGATAAGTTAAGTAAGTTATTCTTTTTGGAAGGCAACTATCCTTATCCTTGTTTGCATATTGTTCCTCTGGACAAGGGAAACAGTCATCCAAGTCTGAAAAAGAAACCATTCAAAGAAACATTATCTCATCATTTCATTTTCTGTATCCTCTGATTTTATACAGAATTCTGTAGACTTAATGAGATCCCTATCTGATTACTGGAATGACCTTTATATGGTGCTGTCCTGGAAGACAATTTCCAAATCAAAACTGGTTTGCAATGCAGTAGAAACGCACTTAATTCACCTAGTTCTTTTACTCCCTAACCTATGCTGGCTCCTAGAAAATTCAATTTTCTGATTATCGCCATTAAATCCCAGGATGTCACTGGGTCAAATTATAGGTGAGCACTGTTCTCTCTAAGCTGCGTGGCCGCGTGGCCACACATGTAACAAGAGAATGCCGCGTGGAAGTTTTCTAATGGCAGAGGCTGTGTGACTGCGTGGCCATGCACATGAAAAGAGAACGCCACGCAGCAGTTTCTAACTGCCGCGCGCCATTTTCTGATGTTACAGTGAACATTATAGGTGAGATCACCTTTCTTCAATGGTATCTGTCTTTCGCAATAAGTCTGATAGGTGGGCATGCTCCAGATCTTTTGTGTTAAATGTTGTCATCTGAGTGTTCAGAGTTGTATCTGACCTGTAGGTATCAAGCCTTTTCCAATACTTTTCCGTATGAATTATCCCTACCCTTTTATCCTTGTAGCAGGTTTGGAAAACCTTTTTTTACCCCTAAAGTATTAGGCTAGAATGGGGGTTGACTCAGAAGTCTGATTTGTCTGGTACCTGGTGGCAAGAGTGGTTTTTTAAATTATTATTTGTGTTTCTAAATATTGTGGTAAGCCACATAGGTTTATTATATGAGGTAGGCATCCATGTATGTTCAAGAAGTCAATCAATCAATCAATGAATAATCTGGGTGGAATAGGAGGCCAAAACAAATAGAAAACATTGAAAAAACTACCAATGCAAAATTTCCTTTACTTCCAAAAATAAGGAACAAAGGTTTCTGGTAAAAAACTGTTTTTAATTTTTGAGTGAAACATAACAAGGGATACCGTATTTTTCTGAGTATAAGACACACCTTTTTACTTCCAAAAAGAGGGTCAAAAACTGGGTGTGTCTTATACTCCGAATGTAGCCCCCACCCCCTCATCTACCAGCCCACCACTCAGCCTGGGGAGGAAAACGTTTTCAGGCAGCAGCTCTGCAATCCCCTCCCCGATTCCAAAAATGGGGTGTGCAACCGGCACTGCCCGCCACTGGAAACGCGATGCTCTTCTTTCCCGAGAAGGACTCTCGATCAGCCATCTCCAGGGAGCCACCCCCGTCCTCAGGAGGCAGCGGACCCTTTAAGAGTGAAGGAGCTTTTTTATTTTTTATTTCCCTTCTTCCAGCCTGAGCCAGCTGATCGCGAGCTCGCCAGCAATTACAGCGCACCACAAATGTTCGCAGAGGGGAGGGGGGAGGTGATCGCTTGCCACCGCCACCGCCGCGCAGGTATTGGCGGGTTGGAGGGTCCTTGTCCTGCTGCTGCCCCAAGGAAGCTGCAGAGCTGAAGAAGCCTCCACCCACATGCCAGCTCGCCACTCACCCTTTGGAATCGGGGTGGGGATCACAGCGCTGCCGCCTGAAAACGCTTTTCTCCCCAGGCAGAGTGGCGAGCTGGCAGGTGGGTGGAGACTTCTTCAGGTAGGTGGAGATGCCTGAGCAGTGTGCAAAAAGTTCTTCCTCCAATTTTGGAATCGGGGAGGGAGCAGGGCACTCAAGGAAAGAAAAGACATTCATCTTTTTTTTTAAAAAAAATAACCCTATTATGATGGATTCAACTGCCACATTACAGCTAATGGGTAATGTGAAATTGAGTGTAACAAATTTTTCTAAAAAGCCTTGTGTCCATAGAAACCCCACCAAAGCCAGCAGATTTATTTCAAAGAGAGGGAGGGAGGAAGAGAGGGGGGAGGGAGAGGGAGAGGGATGGGAAGGGGGGAGAGACAGAGAGAGAGGAGGGGGGCATACCACGGTCACTTGCTAAAGTATTGAATGCTAGGTATGGCAGAATTGTTTTTTTCTTGTTTTGTTCCCCCAAAATTAAGGTGCTTCCTATATTCCGGTGCGTCCTATACGCCAAAAAATACAGTAATTCAAATCTGAGATATCTTCTGATAACCCAAGTCAGAAGGAAGTGCTTGGTTTTATCATTAAGTAGCTCATTGAAATATGAAAAAAAATCAACAATATGTTGTAAAGCTCAGCCCCCATTTATGTTTATTGTATCATTGATACATTTAATATATGACTTTTTTAGATTTATTATTAGAGTTGGAAGGGACCTTGTAGGCCATCTAGTCCAACCCCCTGCTCAAGCAGGAGTTCCTACACCATTTGAGACAGATGGCAGTCCAGTCTCCCCGTGAAGGTTGCAAGTGTTGGGGCTCTCACAACCTCCGCTGGCAAGCTGTTCCACTGGTTGATCTCTCTCACTGTCAGAAAGTTTCTCCTCACCTCCAGGTTGAATCTCTCCTTGGTCAGCTTCCATCCGTTATTCCTTCTTTGGCTTTCTGGTGCCTGACCCCCTCCTCTTTGTGGCATCCCCTCAAGTATTGGAACACTGCTATCATGTCACCCCTGTTCCTTCTCTTTGCCAGACTAGCCAAGCTCAATTCCTGCAACCGCTCTTTGTATGTTTTATTTTCCAGACCCTTCATCATCCTGGTTGCTCTCTTCTGCAGTTTCTCTAGGGTTTCAGTGTCTTTTTTGTAGTGTGGTGACCAAAACTAGATGCAGTACTCTAGATGTGGTCTGACCAAGGCTTTATAGAGTGGTACTAGTACCTCTCTGGTTCTTGATTGTATCCCTCTGTTTATGCAGATCAGGACTGCGTTGGACTTTTTGGCTGCTTACAGAAGTTCATTTAATAACTGTTGGAAATTACAACATCTCTGAAAAAAATGACTTATGACTGTTTTTTACACTTATGACCATTGCAACATCCCCATAGTCAGGTGTCAGAATTCAGACGCTTGGGAATGACTTGTTTTTTTTTTTTGTATATTTATAGTGTCCCAGGATCATGTGATCACCTTGTGAGGCCTCGTGACAAGCAAAGTCAATCCAGATTCACTTAACAACTGGTTACTAACTGAACAACTGCAGTGATTCACTTAACAACTGTGGCAAGAGAGGTTTTAAAATAGGGCAAAACTCACATAACAAATTTCTCATTTAGCAACGGAGGTTTCGAGATAAATTGCAGTAATAACTTTAGGACATCTTTGCTTACCCAATTGGTCAGCTATCTTCCCTTCTGGACATGGTTTACAGTCATAGCAGCAGGATAATTTCCCTTCCACTTTTATCTTGCTATGGCCAAGAGGACATTCCTTGTTACAGATGGAAAGAGGCAATGTCTGTTCAATAAATAAAACCAGAATTTACACAGAATTTATTTTTGTGATTGTTCTTTTCATCAATTGTACACACGCAAACTCTTCCTATTTAATCCAAACATCCATGTTGCATTTTGCAGTTTTCTCCCTGATGTTAACTCCATACTGTATCTTTAACTGCTTATTTCATACCTATTACATTAACCGATTGATTAATCATTGCCAATAATTGTATTCTAAAAATCAGTTTGGGGCAATATACCAGAAGCTGATGTGGGAAAATCTTTAAATCTGGATCCCTCTGAGCATGCGCTCCTTCAGGTCCCATTTTGTTGTTGGTGTCAAATCAAATCAAATATTTATTTATTTATTTATTTTATTTGTCAAAACATGTACAAGATAGCAGGTATGGTATAAACATAAACTAAAGCAAATTAGGTACAGGTAAATTTGGACAATAGGACAGGGGGACAGGGACGGTACGCACAATGGTGCGCTTATGCACGCCCCTTACAGACCTCTTAGGAATGGGGAGAGGTGAACTGTAGACAGTCTAAGGTTAAAGTTTTTGGGGTTTGTGGAAGAAACCACAGAGTCAGGTAGTGCATTCCAGGCATTGATCACTCTGTTGCTGAAGTTGTATTTTCCGCAGTCGAGTTTGGAACACTTTACATTGAGTTTGAATCTATTGTGTGCACGTGTATTGTTGCGGTTGAAGCTGAAGTAGTCATTGACAGGAAGAACATTGTGGCAGATGATTTTATGAACTACATTTAGATCAGATCAAAGGCAACATAGCTCTAAGCTATCTAAGCCCAAATTTCAAGTCTGGTGGAATAAGGTATTCTGTTGCAAGCAGAGGTGTGGAGGACTCTTCTTGTGAAATATTTCTGGACTCTCTCAATTGTATTAATGTCTGATATGAAATGCGGGTTCCAGAAAGGTGAGCTGTATTTGAGAATTGGTTTGGCAAATGTTTTGTATGCTCTGGTTAGCAGTGCAATTTCGCCAGAGAGGAAGCTACGCAAGATTAGGTTAACAACTCTTAGTGCCTTTTTGGAAATGTTGTTACAATGGGCTCTGGCACTTAGGTCATTATATATGAGTACTCCAAGGTCCTTGACAGAGTGAGGGTCGTCTACAAAGTTAAGTCCTCCAAGCTTGTATTTTGTGTTCTGATTCTTTTTGCCAATGTGTAAGACAGAGCATTTGTTGTTGAGATTTGAAGTTGCCAGTTGTCTGACCATTCAGATACATGGTCAAGAACTTTTTGAAGGGTAGAAGTATAGTCGATGGTGTTGAATAGTTTAACATCGTCAGCAAAGAGAACACAGTTGCTTATATCTATATGATGGTCTTTGAACATATAAATATCTTTGATCATATAAATATCTTTCTTTATATGATCATATAAATATCTTTGATCATATAAATATCTATATGATGGTCTTTGAACAGGCTTGATTAAAAAAAGGAGTGCTGTAAAATGGAAAGTTTAACACAGCAAAATCATTAGGCCATGAAAAGGGGAAATTGAGACACACCTGATTAAATATGAGAGGCCAAACGGCTTCCTTCTCAGAAATGGTGAGGAGCTTGTCTGAGGGAGCCAGGGGTTTGAACTTTCCAATTTGGATTTTCAGAAAGGACTTGTTTGGAAATGTGACCCAACTGAAAATATCAAGTCCAGTTTCTAATTCCCCATTGGGGCCAAAAGAAACCTGTTCTCCAGCACTGTTGTTAAAGGAGACTTGTTGCAAAAAACGGTGGAGCTAAAGGAAGAAGAATGAGAGAAAAATACCAGGGAATTTATCAGGAATCTTTGAAGGAGATGTGAACATTTCAATCTGTTTCTTTCAATTTTGCCTAAACAAACTTGAAATTTTCTTCATGTGATTCATTGACAAATTTGCTATTCACTTGGAGTAATACTATTCCTATTTTCACAAGATTTCTTATTGTTATTGTTATTGTTATTGTTACTGTTACTGTTACTGTTACTGTTACTGTTACTGTTACTGTTACTATTACCATTATTATTATTATTATTATTATTATTATTATTATTATTATTATTATTATTATTATTGTTGTTGTTGTTGTTGTTGTTGTTGTTGTTGTTGTTATTATACCCTTCGAATCTTAATGTCAAAGGAGATTCTCGGTCATCTAAGCATTGGTCGTCCCAGAGGTGTTTTTTTTTCCAAAAGGCAACTGGACTTTTTTTCCCCCTTGAAGTTGTTTTGCTTCTCATCTAAGAAGCTTCTTCAGTTCTGAATTGAAGCAAAACACTTTCCAACAAAGAAAGTTCAGTTGTCTTTTGAAAAAGCACCTTTGGGACTTTTGAATCTTAGTAACTCCAACATTCAGCTGGTGAGGAATAATAATTCTATTCAGTAGCAAAGTAGTTTTCAAGTTTCTACATTAAAAACTGTCAAATACAATGGATTGAATAAGATCCTGCACATACCATTTTAGTCATAAAATAAAGTCTGTATGTTACACATTCCAAACTGTCTCTACATTTAAGCATTAGATTTATATTTATTTTTTATTTTCTTTCGTATGAAAGTATCAAGTACTTCCATATAGCTTTCAAAACTATATGAAAAGCATTAAAACAAAACAAAAACCCAATTTCCTATTCTTATTCATAATTTTTCCAAAATTTTGTATTAGCCAACCTTACTTGCCAAGGTGATCGGAGGAAGAGCTTCCATCTCCTCTCATCAAATTTTTGACCCCCTTTGTGTTGGGAAGAGCGTATGGCCTTCAGAGCATGTGCAACAACATAGACTGCATTGTAGACGCTGTAACTATGTGCATTCATGGTGGTCTCAAAGACAGAATTAGGAAGAGTCTCCAGCTTCTCTTCTCCAGTGCAGATCCTTTCAGCATTCCCATCTGTAATATCACTAGAGAATGAGCATTCAAATGCATCTTTCCAGAAATCCCTAATAAACCCATCATCTTTTTCTAAGTTTGGGTTTCTCTTCTGCATAAATTGTTGGAATCCGGTCAGCTCCTTTGAGTGAATTGCAAAGGAAAGTGCACCATGGAGAAAATCAATGGGCAACTGTCTTTGCATTAGAATGGATGTGAATTCCATCTGGGCTGTCATGATCCAAACTTTGGCTGTTCTCTCCTTTGGAATATTATCATAGTTGAAAAAATAGATCATTAGTCTCAAAGGCACCAAGCCTCCAATTTCAGCACTTAAGATTACTGCAATGACTGTACTTTCCATGATCACTTTGAATATTTTACCTGCATTTTCCATCCACTCAGCAGCTGCATTACCGTACATCATGTCGGGAAGACGTTCTATAAAGTCAAAGCAGATTCCTCTCTCTGAAAACGTGGAAAGTCTCTTTTGAATGAACCTGTCTCTATCTTCCTCATACAGAGAAACTAACCCAACCCAGATCCATCCAAAATGCAACAATAAGTGCAGTATTGCTTTAAATTGATGGGTTTCATCTGGGAACATCCATTTGACAAACATTGCTGTTTCAGTATTCACCAATGGAGCTGATCCATATGTGATCTAAATGGAGAAAGTCAGAAGAACATAGGAATAAAGGGTCTCTTCCAAAATAAAAATAATAATAATAAAAAGCAAAGCATGTCTGTTTATTTAACCCAATCTCTGGTTTGAGTGGGATACCAAAATAGGATGTCTAAAAATTAGTTTTACATGACATCTGCAATTTTGCTCTAGAAGCAAAAAGGGACAGTCCTTTCAAGATATTCTTCATGTTGTATAACTTAATCATGGTCTTGCCTCAAATATTTCATTTCAATTACCCAACTTTTCAATATACTAAATAGCTGGTGAACTTCTCATATGGACCCATTTTTGTGTCTCACCTGGGAAAATTTGTAGTTGCATAGAGGGATTGCCATGTTGTGACAGGTGTTACTACGGGCTCCTCCAAGGACAACTACTGTGTTGGTCTGGTCATTGCATTTGTAGTTGGGTATAAATTTATTCTTTGTAGATAGAAATTCCATTGCTAAATGATAAGTTGTACTGTCCACAGCATAGTCAGTAGCAATATGGAAACCAAGGCTAACGTTGGCTAAAATCCTAGAATGTTCATTGATCTCCTTTACAGCAAATGCCAGAGCCAAAGTGTGCTGGTAATTATGAGTGATGAACCTTCAGCAAGAGTTAGAAACTGTCAATATATTTCTGTTTCAGAATTGGACAGCTGTTTTATTTATACATATGGTTAATTTATACATGTCAATTATACATATATAAAGATATAATAAATTACTGCTTATTGTTTGTTCTGGACCTCTGTAATTTGGTCACTAACAGATTGACCTAGATTGTATCAAGTAGGAAACACTGACCTAGTTTTGGCTAATAACATTGAGCTAAGGTAACATTTAGTCAGACCTCATTGGAAATAATGTGTTCACTTCTGGAGACCTCACTTAAGAAAATGTATTCATAACATTGAGCAAGTCCAGAGATGGGCAACAAAAATGGTGCAAGAGCTGAGAGACAAAACATATCAGGAAATATTAGAGGAACTGAATATATTCAACCTAAAGGACAGAAGGAAAGGGGGTACATGACATGACTGAAACCTTTAAATGAATTAAAGAGTGTGAATAAGGTTCTAGAAGGCAGTTGTCTCAATATTGAGTAAAAGATAAGAACACGGGGGCATAATCTCACAGTGATAGGAGGGAAGTTCAAAACTATTTTTTTAAATTTCACAGAAAGAGTGGTGGAACCATAACCAAATTCCAGAGGAGCTAGTGGATCAGTCATCAGTAACTGAGTTTAAACATGCTGGGAATAAATACATGTCCATCGTCGGAAAAACATTTTTGTCGTCGGTTTTCTACGTCTCTGATTTCATTATTATCTCTAACTTATCCGTATTTTCTGGGAGAAGGAAGCCAGTTCTCTTTTCACACCCTAGATGTATAATAACCTAAAATATGCACCAGAGGGTTCCCTGTTTGATATCTACATGAAATGAATGACAAAAAAGCTCAAGATTAACCAGAGAGCTTCTGCAATATGTAGATTAGACAAACTTTTTTACTTTCAACAAGGGACTTTGTTAAAAGAAGGAAATTTATTGAGGAGAATGAAATTCATATAGTTTATGGTTAAAATAATAATAATATTCATCTCAATTTCAACATCAGTATTAGAACAGATTAAGTCTTTGTAAAGTCTAGAATTAAAAAAGGACTAAATATGGCCACTGGAACAGATCAAAAGAACTGACTAGCAACCAATATCTTTGAGCCTAAAAGTGAATGAAAATACAGCTTTTAGGTGGCAATGTGGAGGAAGAGGTGGTGTGGTATGAGGAGGAGGAGAAGTAGTCGGATACTTACAGGTACTGGTCAAGGACTTCAGAAGAAGGAAGGCTTTGAAAAGTAATCTCATTTGAAAGAAAGAAAACCTGATAAATAATAGCAGCAATGATTAAATCTCCAGACTTGTAATATTTATGAACAATTGGAAGAGGACTACTAAGTTTGCAGGTGGAGGGAGGAGAAATGCTCATCATAGTTGGGGGGGAAAGTAAAACTAATGTTCTGAATATAACAAAATCATTATAATATGCAGTCATTGTACACATCAAACAGTAACTCCTATGTTACCATTCAACCAACACATTAACTGTATCTAAAGTTAAGATAATGAATTTTATCTAAAGTTAACAGAATAACAGAGCTGGAAGGGACTTTGGAGGTCTTCCAATGAAATATCCCAGAGGAAACACAAATCCTTTATCTCCCTACATTCATGTCTGTATTTCTAAGCAGATATTAATAGAATGCAATGTCTTAATCCAAGTTCATAGTTTTTACAGGGTTTGCTGGAGTTCCCTTAAGATTTGGAGAAGAAGAGACAATAACTATCCTTAATTACTAATCAGTACCATTCTTTGCAATGGTGCTTTGAGAAATATCAGAAAGAAACATGTTTATCATATCTCAATAGACCCTGCTGCACTTCTATGAACCTTTGGAAGACATGAAGAACAAATGGGGGAATGGGAGTTCATGTGCACAGAAGAAAACAATACACTGGAAATATATTTGTTGAGGTCATTTTTCTCAACAATTTTGTTTAACAGATTTACAGATTAACAGGGTTACTTTGCTGAATACAACAGTTTGGTTTAAAAAAAACAATCTTAAATTGTTCTGGTTTTAAAGCTTCATTCTCCATAGTGGGTGGAGCTAGCCGCCAAGATTGGGTATTGGCACAGCCTTCTAGCCAATGATGACTGAGTCTGGAAAAGTATAAAAGGTGGCTCTAGGCCTAGATTCTCCCTCTTTTGACTCAGTCATAGCCATTGACTAGTGCCTTTTTCCAATCCAACTTCCACTCAATTTGCAATTGTAAGTCTTTTTCCATATATATTTACTCCTAATTTTCCTTCCCTAATCGAGCTCCCCTGGTTTTTTTTTTTTGTCTTTCCAACATTATTTACCAGGGTGGAGGCAGTTGGCCGCAAGTCTGACTGTCGCTCGCCCCTCCAGCCGAAGGCCCAGTGTAACCTTACTTGTTTTTGTCTTTTCCACTTTTTTCTTTTTATTGCTCAATCAATTAACTAATTAATTATACCGGCTGCTGAGGGTGAGGGAAGGGGCCCCTGAATCTTGGGGGGGGGCAGCGGTGGCCTCACCGCTTAACTGGGCATAACAGAGGCCTCTATACTGCCTGGCACCGGGTCTGGTCAACGAGGGGTTAACTCACCCCCTTGACACACCAACTGCCGCTGGGAGAGCTGAGGGGCCATCTGGCAGCAGACCCATCATCTTTTTTCCCTTGTGGTGCCTTTTTGGTTCGGTCGGCCCAGCACGAGCGGGCCGAGCCGTCCACGAGCCTTCCGATCCCCAGCTGACTGCCAAAAGGGATCAGAAGTGCGAAGAGGCCTCGTCGGCCGATCGGGCGGCTTCGCGAAAGCCATCCGCCCCTTCCTCGTTGCCGACAGTCAGCTGTAGCCTTCCGGGTCTGCGCATGCTGCCCGGAGGCTTGTAAAGCCGACAAACAGCTGATTTCTTCGGGACCGACTCGCGCAAGTCGTCGGCAGCCCCTTTGATCCCTCCTCGCTGACCGGAAGCGCTCCGAGGCTGCGGAGGAGCGCAGGGAGCCAAGCCCCTGTAAGGACGTGGATTGCAGCCAGTCAGTCTGACTGGGCAACGGAGAACCGCACCTTTGCTCCTGAGGGCTGGCAGCGTTCCAGGCAGTAAATCACCCAGCAATCCAGACTTCTGCCTGGCCAGGACGATTGAGGGCCTGATGTGTGAGTGCACCCAATATTAGCACTCCCCTTTCAAAAAAAAAAGAGAGAGAGAGGCCAAATTTGCAGGCTGCCTCTTCAATAGACTGCCTTGTCAGCCATTGCTAATCTGCCCGGTGATAGGCGGCCATCTTGTCTGCACAGACAGCCTTGTCAGCCATTTTAAGACAGCCTAGTGACTGGCTGCCATTTTGACTGCAACCAATCAAGTGACAGGCCATTTTTTGCAGCATGGCTGATAAAGGCCAACGATCGGGCAAGGCAAAGGCAAAAACTCCAAGGGGCAATGTGGATCAGGCTGAACACACCAGGGTGGCATCTCCCTCTCCAACTAGGGATCGATCCCCCATTAGGCCTCAATCCCCCTCACTACCTGCCAAGGATAGGTCCAAGACCAAGCAGACCTCTCAGACAGCAGACAAGAGCCTTTCTAAGCATGACAGGGGTGCTACCCCACGTCACCGGGGTACCTCCCAGTCCCACTCCCCTGATAATGTATCCATCGATGGGGCTAACCTGCGTAGGTCTGAGGGAAACGTTTATGGCCCCAGGGCCCCTTCCAGAGGCGCCTCACCTAATGCAGCCTCCGACTTAGACCCTTTCCAATCCAAAGAGATCCAGGATAGGATCAACAAAGCAATCAGGAAAGGAGTGGAGGCAGGAATTAGGGCAATGGCAGGGCAGTCCACAACCCATAGGGACTGTGCCACAAGGGAACAACAAAATGTGGACAGTCTACAGAATTCTGACTTTGAGGGTTCCGACGACGGGGACGGTGAGTGCTCTGATCCCCTGGCCGAACCCCAGGATGACCCCAACCAGGAAACAGATCTGGGGCCTTGTCTTCCAGAACTGGCCATGTCTGATGATGAGGACTTGGCCCCTGAGCCAGTGGCCTCCTCTGCCCTGTTTCAGCCTGCCTTGTTCAGGTCGCTCTTGCACAAGGCTAAGACTAAGGCCAACCTGCTCCCACCCACCGGGTCAACCATGCAAACAGCTGAGCCGGACCCTATGTTCGAGCCCACGGCCTCACAGACTGATGTAGTGCCTGCCCCAAAGCTTTTTGTTGAGACTGTATTAAAGCAGTGGCAGAACCCCGCATCGGGGTCAACGTCCAGCGCCCTTGACAAAAAATACTTTAATGTTGACTCTGCTTTGGCCCAGCACCTTGCAGTGCCTCCTGTAGACGCTCCAGTCCTGGCCCTTTTCTCCAGCGCCATGATGTCCGGTGAACCAGAGGAACTTCTCCGCCCGGAGGACCGCAAGACGGAGGCGATGCTCCAGAAAGGTCATCAGTCTGCTGCGTGGGCCCTGAAGTCAGCTGCTACCGCCTCCTTCTTTTGCAGGACATCGGTCAAGTGGCTTCACGCTCTTCAAGACCACCTGCCACCCTCCGACCTCCGCACCCACCAGGACCTTAATAAGTTGCTGGCCGCAGCGCAATTTACCTCAGATGCCACTTTGCAATCAGCCAGATTTGCGGCACGGGCCATGGCATCCGCAGCAGTGGCGCGCCGCATGACCTGGTTGCGCAACTGGACTGCGGATGTCAAGTATAAATGGAAGCTGGCATCCAGTCCCGTAGCTGGTCAGAGCCTATTCGGTGTGGCTCTCAACCGAATTTTAGTCGAGACAAAGGACAAAAAGAAGGTCCTTCCCTCAGGTGGCCGTAAAAACACATCCAGGTCACCCTTCTTCCCCAGAAGGAACTATAGAGGGGCCTATCAAACTCAGGGCAGATTCCAGGCCCAGCCTCAGGGAAATTCCAAGGGCAAGGGCAGGGGCAATACGGGCCACGCCAGAGGTTCTCCTCTGACCGTCCTTTCCGGGGGAACCAATACAAATGGCCCTTTAAAGGGGCCAGTGGTCGCCCCTTCCGCCGGAATAAGTAATTCTCCGGCTGTTCCTCCCATAGGGGGTCGCCTGGCACTCTATGCCAGTCGATGGGAGGAAATCACCAATGACGCATGGGTTTGTAAAAACCTGAAGTCAGGTCTTTCTCTGGAGTTTCTCTCCCCCCCCCCCGAGGTTTTTCCTTCGATGCCCCATCTCATCAAACTCACAAAAAAAGGTCCTCATGAATCAGGCCATCCAGCATCTGTTGGATATTCGAGCCATCCAACAGGTGCCTGAGGACCAACAGGGGCAGGGCTTCTACTCCATCTTATTTGTAGTGCCCAAATCCTCGGGGGGCTGGAGAGCAATACTGGACCTTAAGCGCCTCAATAGGTACATAGTCCACAAGAAATTCAAAATGCACACCCTGCATTCCATCCTCTCAAGTATTAGGAAGGGAGATCTAATGTCATCCATAGATCTCTCGGAGGCTTACCTCCACATTCCAATTCGGCCATCTCACCACCAATACTTGCGTTTTTGTTATGCAGGGGTGCATTATGAATATGGGGAGCTCCCCTTTGGCCTGTCCTCAGCGCCAAGGGTCTTTACGAAGGTCCTAGCAGCCTTGACCGCTCACCTTAAGTCCATTCCCATCAGGATCCAGTGCTACCTGGACGATATTCTCATCTCCTCTGCCTCTCCTTCTCAGGCTGAGAGAGATGTCCAGGCAGTGCTTCATACGCTAGACCACCTTGGCTTCTTGGTCAATCGACCCAAGAGCCAGCTGACACCCACCACCAGAATTACCCATCTGGGGGCAATCATTGACTCCCTGGAGTGTAAGGTGTACCTGTCCCAGGAACGGAGAGACAGCCTATTGGCTTTAACCCAGCAAGTTCTGAGGCAAAACTCAGTCCCACTGAACCTATTGTCCTCCCTCCTGGGCAAGATGATTTCGGCCATTCATATTGTTCCATGGGCCCACTTACACTCCAGGGACCTCCAATGGCTCCTCCTTCCCTACCAGCGTCAGGGAAGAGCTCACTCCCCAGCCAAAGTGAGACTACAGACTTCTGTCCGGAGATCATTGATTTGGTGGACCACCTCTGCAGTCCACAGGGGCACCTGTTTCCTCCCCCCAAGGTATATCTTGGTCACCACAGATGCCAGCCTGTCGGGTTGGGGGGCTCATATGGGAGCACAGGTGGCGCAGGGTTCATGGTCGCTAAATGAGACAACTCTACCCATTAATGTCCTGGAATTACGGGCGGTTTTCCTTGCCCTCCAGCAGTTCAGACCTCTTCTGCAGGACACTCATGTGATGGTCCTTACTGACAATGTGGCCACCAAGGCCCACATAAATAGGCAGGGTGGGACCATGTCTCCACAGTTGATGTCAGAGGCCATGCAGTTAGGGCTATGGGCAGAACAACACCTCTTGTCCCTCTCTGCTGAACATATTTCTGGGGTGGACAACACCAGGGCAGACTGGCTTAGCCGGCACCAGATAGACCACTCTGAGTGGAGTTTACACCCAGATCTTTTCCACCAGCTTGTGGGTCAGTTCGGTCAGCCTGTAATGGACCTCTTCGCCACCCCAGGGAATGCCCAGCTGCCCAGGTTTCTGTCACGGTATCAAACTCAGGGGGCAGAAGGAGTTGATGCCCTTCGCTGTACCTGGCCTCGGGGGTTACTTTACGCCTTTCCTCCCATTCCCATCATTCCGCAGGTCATCCGGAAACTCCTGGAGGAAAGGGCCGAGGTGGTCCTGCTGGCACCCGACTGGCCAAGGAGAGCCTGGTATGCCGACCTGGTCTCCCTGTCGGTCTCCCCCCCATGGAGGATCCCTCTGACAGAGTGGTCGCTGCTCCAGGGGTCAGTGCAGCATCCAGAGCCTCACTGGTTGCAACTGACCGCCTGGTGCTTGAGCGGCTCACTCTGAGGAGCCGGCGGATCACCGAGGACATCATGGAGGTCTTGCTTGACTCCCGCAGACCGTCCACACATCGGATTTACTCAGCCTCCTGGAAGGCTTTCTGCTCCTGGTGTGAGAGGGAGGGTCATTCCCCGCTGGACCTATCGGTCATAAATGTCCTTCAATTCCTACGCCAGTGGTTAGCTAAGGGTCTTGCCCCAAGTACCCTCAAATGACAAATTGCTGCCCTGTCCACGGTGCTGTCTTGTCCCTCTCTGGGGAAACTCTCCACTCACCCCCTAGTTTCCAGGTTCCTGAAGGGTGCAGTGAATAGATGCCCTCCCGTAGTGCATAGGTATCCCACCTGGGACTTGTCCAAAGTGTTATCGGCACTCACGGGGGGCACCTTTGAGCCTTTGGACTCTGTATCTCTGGCCCACCTGACATACAAGGTGGTTTTCCTGGTGGCTGTCACTTCTGCCCATCGCATCTCCGAACTGGCAGCCCTTTCCATCAGAAGTGACCTCTGTGTATTCCACCAGGACAGGGTGGTACTGCGGTTGGACCCCACCTTTATGCCAAAGGTAAACTCCTATTTTCACCGGGCTCAGGAGGTGGTATTACCTTCCTTTTACCCTTCTCCATCCTCAGACAGTGAACGACAGTGGCACCTCCTGGACGTGAGGCGTGCACTGGACACTTACATACAAAGGACCTCTGCCTTTCGCAGAACTGAGGCCTTGTTTGTCTCTTTTCACCACACTTCCTTGGGGAGAAAAGCATCCTCTGTCATGGTGGGTCGGTGGATTCGAGCTGTCATTAACATTGCATATGAACAAATGTCTCTGCCACGACCCACCAGGATTATGGCCAACTCCACACGCAGTGCGGCCACCACTGCAGCCTGGAACACTAGGGCTTCCATCGAGGAGATCTGTCGAGCTGCCACCTGGGCATCCCCAACACCATTTGTCCGGCACTACAGATTGGACGCCTTCGCCTCTCAGGAGGCAGACTTTGGGCGAAGGGTGCTGGAACAAGTTACTTTGGAGGGTGGTGGTCCCAGCCAGAATCAGGAGGCCCTCCCTGGGGACTAGATTACTTTGGCATGTCCCAATCTTGGCGGCTAGCTCCACCCACTATGCAGAATGAGACGTTGTACTTACCTGAGACGTCCATTCTCGTAGGGTGGAGCTAGCCGCCAATTCCCTCCCTTCTACATGTATTCTGGCTGGACAGGTAATCCGTATCGTATGGTTCATTAGGTTTCTAGGAATATTAGTGTACATAGTTATCCTCTGTATCTAGGTAGTTAGGTTAGGTATTTAGGTTCCTCACTCATGTAGAACTTCTTGATTAGACAGTTAATAAACTTGTTGGATTGATAGCACTTGAGTCTGGCATTTATCCCTCGTCAAAAGAGGGGGAATCTAGGCCTAGAGCCACCTTTTATACTTTTCCAGACTCAGTCATCATTGGCTAGAAGGCTGTGCCAATACCCAATCTTGGCGGCTAGCTCCACCCTACGAGAATGGATGTCTCAGGTAAGTACAACGTCTCATTTTATTGATGAAATTGTACAGCACCCAGAGTGTCTCTCTGAAGGAGATTGGAAGTAAAGAAGTGTGAAACAAACAAACAAGTAAACAAAGTAAACAAACAAGCAAGCAAGCAAGCAAGCAAGCAAGCAAGCAAGCAAGCAAGCAAGCAAGCAAGCAAGCAAGCAAGCAAGCAATAAATAAATAAATAAATAAATAAATAAATAAATAAATAAATAAATAAATAAATAAATAAATAAATAAATAAATAAATAAATAAATAAATAAATAAAGGATTTAACTTGAAAAAATACTACTATAACAATTAGTCTGGCTCTAAAAGGACATAATCCTGGAATGCGGAAGATGGAGTCCATCAGAAATGAGACACTGAGATGGGAGTTGAGCCTGTTATGGTGGACTTACGGTTCCCCAAAGATCAGATGAGAATTTTCAGAATGCTCCTTCTGCTGTTCTCAAGATCCTGGAGCAATCAGGAGAATGTTTGGGGACATCTAAATATCAAAATAACTTTTGGGAGTTTTCTTTTTCTTTTCTTTTCTTTTCTTTTCTTTTCTTTTTCTTTTCCTTTCTTTTTTCTTTTCTTTTCTTTTCTTTCTAATTGTTTGATGTGTTTTCAATATAGAGCCTGGCACTCACATCATTACAAGAGGAAAGGGATAACCACAAGACTTTTTCAGTTTTGTGAAAATATGAACATTGTATCACTCCACTACACAGCTGACCCAGAGCTTGAAAGAGGGAAGTGATTGTATTAGTCAATGAGTTAAGATGTATTTTACGCTTTCCAAAAAGAGCAGGTATCAAATAATCTAATCTAATCTAATCTAATCTAATCTAATCTAATCTAATCTAATCTAATCTAATCTAATCTAATCTAATCTAAAACTGCTTTCACCATTTAGCTAACTCTCTAGGTCTCAACTAGCTACATGGAGCACAGTGGATCAAATGGTTAGGGTGCTACTTTGATGATCAGCAGGCTCACATTCAAGATCAGG
The DNA here is from genome assembly GCA_023053685.1 of Diadophis punctatus similis. Taxonomy (NCBI): domain Eukaryota; kingdom Metazoa; phylum Chordata; class Lepidosauria; order Squamata; family Dipsadidae; genus Diadophis; species Diadophis punctatus. The sequence goes on from JALIGW010000046.1 coordinate 2,261,790, forward strand.
TTGCTGCCAATTGTTCGCATGGGCTCTCATCACTTGCTCCATCTCATGCCGACACAACCGTTTGAATGGCCATGAATAGATAGATTAGTACCATTTCAGTGAGAAACCTATTGAGGACATGAAAGGAGCCCCCAACTGAGTGTCCCCTAGGCAATGGCGATATTACTGGCTGATCCTTTCACCATGAAAGCACTTCAGTGCTTCTGATATGGGGGCAGGGGGGGAAACTATCTACATGTTACGATCATCAAGAAAAGAAAATTTATGGACAAAAAAATTTCCTGGACATTGAAACTATCCTTCAGCCACAAGGGTTGTCTGTATTTTTTTTTACTTTCTCAGTACTGTCTAGCTTCCTGACTTGTCTGCCTTTCAAGGGAATCTTCATGGAGAGCAAAAGAGACATACCACATTGTCTGCCTTGGTATCATAAAGCAAGAGTAAATTATGCACCAATATCGTTTTCCATCATGTCATAAATCAAACTGACCAAAGTTTTCAGTATTTGCAGAATGATGTCATGACATATCCAATGGCCATATGATATCATAGGGACTGTTCCTTCCCTCCAAGTATCTATTTGTATAGGACTGAAGGATTGTTGTGTCTTCTCTCAAATAAATGTATGTGTGTGTGTGTGTGTGTGTGTGTGTGTGTGTGTGTGTGTGTGTGAGAGAGAGAGAGAGAGAGAGAGAGAGAGAGAGAGAGAGAGAGAGAGAGAGACGGAGACAGAGACAGAGACAGAGACAGAGAGAGAGAGAGAGAGACAGACAGAGAGACAGAGAGAGATACAGAGACAGAGACAGAGAGACAGACAGAAACAGAGACAGAGACAGAGACAGACAGAGATGTGGGGTAAGGAAACAACTATTGCGTTAAAAATTAGATGAACAGCTGCATGTCTTAATAAGGTATCATTATCCATTTGGATTAGGGGCAAAAAGGGAAGTAATAAGGATAGAGAAATACAGAATTGCTAAACAATCTCATGCTTTTAATTTATATAAGAGAACTACTTCAAGAGCTACATGGATTATGTCTAATTACACTGGTTGCAATTCAAGTTGGATATCGCCCTTCAAGCTAAGCAGGGCACAGAATATGGTCACTTTGGACCCCCTTTTCCTAATTTTGTCTGCCTTGCCTATGAGATCTGGAAGAATATGCTTCTTGTGGGCACCTTCTCTTAGGGAATGCCATGAGTCAGGATGTGAAGGATAGGCCTTTCCAAATGTTTTCTTCCATGTATGGAACAACATCACCTGGAGATTTTATGGCCCCAACCCTTTTGGAATTCAGCGATGAATTCTTGGCTGTTCCCATAAAAATTTAAGGTTGGGATGCTGTTTCCTCTTCTAGTACTATCTGATTAATATAAGAAATGGTTCTTGGGATATATGTTTAAGAATTTTTCATGTCTGTTGCAATTTAGAATTACTTTAGGCATAATGACAAATGTGTGGATCCTGGTGTGAGTAGATAAAGATTAGACCTCAACAAATAAATATAAAAAAGTGTCCTTTGGACTTTTAAAAGCAATGGCAGACAGAGACCCAGCACCAGTTATGAGAAAGAAAGATCTTCCCAGACAGAGATCAGTCAACAACTGAGTGAGTGAATATTAGACTAAGCCAAGGATTGAGGTAAAAAAGCTGTGGTTCCAGAAGCACATTGTTTCACCCATACTGGAGAATGAATCTCAGGTTGGTGTAAATTTTCTTTTTCTTTTTTGAAAAAAGTTTTTCATTTTTTAATTTTTTAAAAAAAGTTTTTTATTTTTCTATGTTGGTGTAAATTTTCTGACAAGGCGCAGCTACTGGCAACAAGGGGGCAAGGCTCATTTGAGTTGATGACCCCATTCTTTTTCAGGAGAGAGTATCATGTGTCAGTTTGGCTCTCCAAATTCGACAAAATAATCTGAGGTTAGGGGCTGTAAGTGTCCAAAACGTTGATTGGGTGACTTCTCTTGTACCTTGTCTGGCTGATAAGAGATGAACACTGACATTGTGTTGAGAAAAGTTCTTCTGCTTCTCTGGAGAAGCAGAGATGATGATGACATATACAGCCATACTATTGCATTCTGTCAAGCTTTCAAAATTGGCAGGTTGAAAAATTGGAATCCCTTGGTTTTTTGGGATGACCTTTATTTTTAATGAAGTGAATGGGGAAAAAAAACTTGAAAATCTGTCAAAACTATTGTAAAGATCAGCTTATTCCTAGCGAAATTGAGGGAAAGAAATTCTGAATTTCTTTCTTATGCCCCGCCGTCCCTTTGCTGAGGAATATCTTCTGTAAAAGCCTTTTTCCTCTATTTACCTGCAGTTTGCTAAGGTTCCCTTTGCACATGCTGATCTTTAGTTGTATTTCTTTGGTATTTCCTTTAAATATGAAATTCTTGCAGTTGTCTTAATAGGTTGTCTATTAGTAATGTCTATGCCATCCTGTCCCTGGAATCTCAATTACATAAGGATTTTGCCAGGAGCAGACAATGAAGCTATAATGCAAAACTCATCTCCTTCAGTAAAAACAAACTGTCCAAAATTCTATAGGTATCTATTCACCAGAATAGGAGTGATACTAGAAGATGTAAAGTATTGCAAACTTTAATGCAAACTATTAAACATATTGTGTAAGATTACCCACAACGTGCATTTTCTAGTTCCTAGAAGACCTGCACAAAGCAATGCCAGAGGTGATTGCATGGATAGCTGAATTGGACATTTCTGTCCAATAATTGGACAATTATGAAGCCACTGCGATACCCCCATATATGTTTTGTATATAATTACGTGGACTGTGTGTACATGTTTATTGCTCTTATGTCATCTTCTCATCATAAACTAAATAACAATAGCCATAATGGTAGGATTCCACAGGATCCTCCCTCCCACTCTGGCCCCAATATTGTGAATCCATCCAGGAACACACTCAGCTGAGATGAACCTAATAGATTCCAGGACAATATATCATTGCAGATCCCACCAAATCTCAGATGCATTTTTAAACAGATACAGTACACACAGAGATCCAATGAAACAATGGATTGGATCTCTACAAATATTGTCTTCACCATCAAGCTTAACCCAAAATAATCAATGCTCTCTTTATGCATTAATCTCAGTAGGGCAGAATTAGATCTCACCCAAGGCACAGGAATAATAGTGACATCATAATTAAATAAGAAGACAAAGGTAGGACAGTAGTCATTAGGAATAAGAGTAGATTCTCAGGGAACCTGAGAAGCAGTTCTCCAATGCCATCTTCTTCAAACATATTTCCCCTTTTCCACAACAAGATTTCTTTCAGGCTTTCATGACTAAAGGAGGACAAGAACACATTGTCCCCCTGTTTTTGACCCAGCACCTTACCTGCTATACCAAAATGACTCTCAAACTTTCAAAATTGTGGAAAAGGATGTAAATTTGGATTTTCCTGTACCTTAAAAAAAGATTAGAGTGAATATTGAGAAGCTTTGAGTGGCAAATAAGACACTCGTGTTATTTCTAGTTTTTTATTAACAGCATCTCAAAACTCCCAAAAAGAGGACAAACCTTTGCCTTCACACATACCAGGGATGCTTTAGCTTTATGAATGATATAAAATAGGTGTTTTCTTTATTTTGGTATGGATGTTGTGAAGCTCATGGGCTGCAGGAATTAAATACATTCATTTTTACATTCGTGCATATTATATCTTCTTCTTGATTAGCTATTGCCTACTCTTCTGATTAGGGCTCAAAATAATTATCTAGAATTAAAAATAGATTAAGGGAACTTTTCTAGGTTCTGAAGTGAACTTGTCAGAATTATTGCTTTGTATGTCCTATTGATATAGCGAAGGAAGGAAGAAGGCTGAACCTCAAATTGGGAAGAAAAAAACCTCTATATGCTGAAAGCAATGAATTAGATTTCCTTCAAAGGGTATGGTGTTAAAAACAGTTTCATTTTTTCATTAGTTGCTCCTTCTTATTCAGATTAGGTCTCAGAACAATGATATAACATTTGGGGGAAAATATACAGAACAGTAATCCTGCTGCTGAAGCCAAAATGGAGAAGATCTCCACAGCCACCATGTATTTTCCCTTGGTACTCAAATAGGTGGGAACAAATGACACCCAGACACTGCAAAAAACCAACATGCTGAAGGTGATAAATTTGGCTTCATTAAAGGTGTCAGGCAAATTCCTAGATAGGAAGGCCACAGTGAAACTGACAGCAGTCAAGAACCCCAGAAAGCCAAGCATTGTATAAAACATAGTGGTTGAACCTTCATTACACTGTAGAACAATTTCTTCAGCCATGGAGTACATGTCAGAATCTGGGAAGGGAGGAGAAATTGTGAGCCACACCACACAAATGCAGAGTTGTGTCAAGGAGCAAGATAGGACAATGGAGACAGCCAGCCTGTTCCCCACCCATTTTCTCATTTTGGAGCCGGGCTTGGTGGCCATGAAAGCAAGGACCACTATGATTGTTTTCCCCAATATACAAGAAAGAGCTACAGAGAAGATGGTGCCAAAAACAGTTTGTCGCAAGAGACATTTCACTTGGACAGGTTGCCCAATGAAGAGCAAACTGCAAAGGAAAGAGAGCAGGAGAGCAACAAGAAGGCTATAAGTGAGGTTCCTATTATTGGCTTTCACAATAGGTGTGTCCTGATATTTCATGAATATCCCAAGCACCACAGCTGAGATGACAGAAAAGGAGACTGCAATCACCGCCAAAGAAATCCCCAAAAGTTCTTGATAAGTTAAGTAAGTTATTCTTTTTGGAAGGCAACTATCCTTATCCTTGTTTGCATATTGTTCCTCTGGACAAGGGAAACAGTCATCCAAGTCTGAAAAAGAAACCATTCAAAGAAACATTATCATCATTTCATTTTCAGTATCCTCTGATTGTATACAGAATTCTGTAGACTTAATGAGATCCCTATCTTATTACTGGAATGACCTTTATATGGTGCTGCCCTGGAAGACCATTTCCAAAGCAAAACTGGTTTGCAATGCAGTAGAAACGCACTTAACTCACCTAGTTCTTTTACTCTGCCTGACCTATACTGGCTCCTAGAAAATTCAGTTTTCTGATTATCACCATTAAATCCCTGGATGTCACTGGGTGAAATTATAGTTGAGCACTGTTCTCTCTAAGCTGCACGGCCGCGTGGCCATGCACGTAACAAGAGAACGCCACGCGGAAGTTTCTAACTTCTGCGTGATATTTTCTAATGGCAGAGGTTGCACGCCTGCGTGGCCGCGCACATGAAAAGAGAACGCCACGTGGCAGTTTCTAACTGCCGCACGCCATTTTCTGATGTTACAGTGAACATTATAGGTGAGATCACCTTTCTTCAATGGTATCTGTCTTTCTCAATAAGTCTGATAGGTGGGCATGCTCCAGATCTTTTGATTTAAATGTTGTCATCTGAGTGTTCAGAGTTGTATCTGACCTGTAGTATGAAGCCTTTTCCAATACTTTTCCGTATGAATTATCCCTACCCTTTTATCTTTGTAGCAGGTTTGGAAAACCTTATTGTACCCCTAAAGTATTAGGCTAGAATGGGGGTTGACTCAGAAGTCTGATTTGTCTGGTACCTGGTGGCAAGAGTGGTTTTTTAAATTATTGTTTGTGTTTCTAAATATTGTGGTAAGCCACATAGTTTTATTACATGAAATAGGCATCCATGTATGTTCCAGAAGTCAATCAATCAATCAATGAATAATCTGGGTGGAATAGGAGGTAAAAACAAATAGAAAACATTGGAAAAACTACCAATGCAAAATTTCCTTTACTTCCAAAAATAAGGAAGGTCCCTTCGGGACCGCATCCTGCCACATTCCTCCCTATGACCAGTTAGGTCCCACAGAGAGGGCCTCCTCTGGGTCGCGTCTGCCAAACAATGCCAGCTGGCGGGTCCACGGGGGAGGGCTTTCTCTGTGGGAGCCCCATCTCTCTGGAATCAACTCCCACCAGAGATCCGGACTATGCCCACCCTACTGGCCTTCCACAAGGCAGTAAAAAACATGGCTCTTCCGGCAGGCGGTGTGAAGAGACGACTCCCCCATGTATGAATGGTTTTTAAATTGTAATACGATGTTTTTAGATGTTATTTTAATGTGTACTTCTAATCTCTGTTGTAAGCCGCCCTGAGTCCTACGGGATTGGGCGGCCTATAAGAACTCTTATAAATAAATAAATAAATAAATAAAAACAAAGGTTTCTGGGGAAAAACTGTTAATTTTTGAGTGAAACATAACAAGGGATACCGTATTTTTCAGAGTATAAGATGCACCTTTTTACTTCCAAAAAGAGGGTCAAAAACTGGGTGCGTCTTATACTCTGAATGTAGCCCCCACTCCCCCACCTGCCAGCCCGCCACTCAGCCTGGGGAGGAAAACGTTTTCAGGCGGCAGTGCTGTGATCCCCTCGCCGATTCCAAAAATGGGGCGTGCAACCGGCACTGCCCACCACCGGAAATGCGATGCTCTTCTTTCCCGAGAAGGACCCTCTATCAGCCATCTCCAGGGAGCCACCCCCGTCCTCAGGAGGCAGCGGTCCCTTTGAGAGTGAAGGAGCTTTTTTATTTTTTTATATCCCTCCTTCCAGCCTGAGCCGGCCGATCGCGAGCCCGCCAACAATTACAGCGCACTGCAGACATTCATGGAGGGGAGGGGGAGGTGATCGCTTGCCACTGCCACTGCCGTGCAGGTATTGGCGGGTTGGAGGGTCCTTGTCCTGCTGCTGCCCCAAGGAAGCTGCGGAGCTGAAGAAGCCTCCACCCACCTGCCAGCTCGCCACTCAGTCTTTTGCAATCGGGGAGGGGAACGCAGCACTGCTGCCTGAAAATGCTTTCCTCCCCAGACAGAGTGGCGAGCTGGCAGGTGGGTGGAGGCTTCTTCAGCTCCACAGCTACCTTGGGGCAGTAGCAGGACAAGGACCCTCCAACCCACCAATACCTGCGTGGTGTCAGTGCTGGCAAGCAATTACCTCCCCCCTCCCCTCCGCAAATGTCTGTGGTTCACTGTCACTGCCGGCAGGCTCATGATCGGCCGGCTCAGGCTGGAAGGAGGGAAATAAAAAATAAAAAAGCTCCTTCACTCTTAAAGGGGCCGCTGCCTCCTGAGGACGGGGGTGGCTCCCTGGAGATGGCTGATCAAGGGTTCTTCTCAGGCAGAGACCCCCGCAGCAGCAGGGGCTGCAATGCAATGCCCTGAGCAGCGTGCAAAAAGTCCTTCCTCCAAGTTTGGAATCGGGGAGGGAGCAGGGCACTCAAGGAAAGACAGACATTCATCTTTTTTTTTTTAAAAAAAATAACCCTATTCTGATGGATTCAACTGCCACATTACAGCTAATGGGTAATGTGAAATAAAACATTGAGTGTAACAAATTTTTCTAAAAAGCCTTCTGTCCATAGAAATCCCACCAAAGCCAGCAGATTTATTTCAAAGAGAGGGAGGGAGGGAGGAAGAGAGGGGGGAGGGAGAGGGAGAGGGAGGGGAAGGGGAGAGAGAGAGAGAGAGAGGAGGGGGGCATACCACAGTCACTTGCTAAAGTATTGAATGCTAGGTATGGCAGAATTGTTTTTTTCTTGTTTTGCTCCCCCAAAATTAAGGTGCTTCCTATATTCTGGTGCGTCCTATACTCCAAAAAACACGGTAATTCAAATCTGAGATATCGTCTGATACTCCAAGTCAGAAAGAAGTGCTTGGTTTGATAATTAAGTAGCTCATTGAAATATGAAAAAAAACTCATCAATATGTTGTAAAGCTCAGCCCCCATTTATGTTTATTGTATCATTGATATATTTAAAATATGACTTTTTAAAGATTTATTATTAGAGTTGGAAGGGACCTTGTAGGTCATCTAGTCCAACCCCCTGCTCAAGCAGGAGTTCCTACACCATTTGAGACAGATGGCAGTCCAGTCTCTCCTTGAAGGTTGCAAGTGTTGGGGCTCTCACAACCTCCGCTGGCAAGCTGTTCCACTGGTTGATCTCTCTCACTGTCAGAAAGTTTCTCCTCACCTCCAGGTTGAATCTCTCCTTGGTCAGCTTCCATCCGTTATTCCTTGTATGGCTTTCTGGTGCCATAGAGAACAGCCTGACCCCCTCCTCTCTGTGGCATCCCCTCAAGTATTGGAACACTGCTATCATGTAACCCCTATTACTTCTCTTCGCCAGACTGGCCATGCCCAGTTCCTGCAACCGCTCTTTGTATGTTTTATTTTCCAGATCCTTTATCATCCTGGTTGCTCTCTTCTGCACTTTCTCTAGAGTTTCAGTGTCTTTTTTGTAGTGTGGTGACCAAAACTGGATGCAGTACTCTAGGTGTGGTCTGACCAAGGCTTTATAGAGTGGTACTAGTACCTCTCTGGTTCTTGATTGTATCCCTCTGTTTATGCAGATCAGGACTGCGTTGGACTTTTTGGCTGCTTACAGAAGTTCATTTAGTAACTGTTGGAAATTACAACATCTCTGAAAAAAATGACTTATGACTGTTTTTCACACTTATGACCATTGCAACATCCCCATAGACAGGTGTCAAAATTCAGACGCTTGGGAACTGACTTTTTTTTTGTATATTTACAGTGTCCCAGGATCATGTGATCACCTTGTGAGGCCTCGTGACAACCAAAGTCAATCCAGATTCACTTAACAACTGGTTACTAACTGAACAACTGCAGTGATTCACTTAACAACTGTGTCAAGAGAGGTTTTAAAATAGGGCAAAACTCACATAACAAATGTCTCATTTAGCAATGGATGTTTCAAGATAAATTGCAGTAATAACTCTAGGACATCTTTGCTTACCCAATTGGTCAGCTATCTTCCCTTCTGGACATGGTTTACAGTCATAGCAGCAGGATAATTTCCCTTCCACTTTTATCTTGCTATGGCCAAGAGGACATTCCTTGTTACAGATGGAAAGAGGCAATGTCTGTTCAATAAATAAAAGCAGAATTTACACAGAATTTATTTTTTGTGATTGTTCTTTTCATCAATTGTACACACGCAAACTCTTCCTATTTAATCCAAACATCCATGTTGCATTTTGCAGTTTTCTCCCTGATGTTAACTCCCTACTGTATCTTTAACTGCTTATTTCATACCTATTCCATTAACCGATTGATTAATCATTGCCAATAATTGTATTCTAAAGATCAGTTTGGGGCAATATACCAGAAGCTGATGTGGGAAAATCTTTAAATCTGGATCCCTCTGAGTATGCCCTCCTTCAGGTCCCATTTTGTTGTTGGTGTCAAATCAAATCAAATATCTAAATGATGGTCTTTGAACAGGCTTGATAAAAAAAGGAGTGCTGTAAAATGGATAGTTTAACATAGCAAAATTATTAGGCCATGAAAAGGGAAAAATGAGACATATACCTGGTTAAAAACGAGAGGCCAAATGGCTTCCTTGTCAGAAATGGTGAGGAGCTTGTCTGAGGGAACCAGGGATTCGATCTTTCCAATTTGAATTTTCAGAAAGGACTTGTTTGGAAATGTGACCCAACTGAAAATATCAAGTCCAGTTTCTAATTCCCCATTGGGGCCAAAAGAAACCTGTTCTCCAGCACTGTTGTTAAAGGAGACATGCTGCAAAAAATGGTGGAGCTAAAGGAAGAAGAATGAGAGAAAAATACCAGGGAACTTATCAGGAATCTTTGACGGAGATGTGAACATTTCAATTTGTTTCTTTCAATTTGGCCTAAACAAACTTGAAATTTTCTTCATGTGATTAATTGACACATTTGCTATTCACTTGGAGTAATACTATTCCTATTTTCACAAGATTTCTAATTGTTATTGTTATTGTTACTGTTACTCTTACTCTTACTGTTGTTGTTGTTATTGTTGTTGTTGTTGGTATTATTATTATTATTATTATTATTATTATTATTATTATTATTATTATTATTATTATTATTATTATTATTATTATTATTATTATTATTATTATTATTATTATTATTATTATTATACCCTTCGAATCTTAATGTCAAAGGAGATTCTCAGTCATCTAAGCATTGGTCGTCCCAGAGGTGTGTTTTTTTCCCAAAAGGCAACTGTACTTTTTTCCCCCCTTGAAGATTTTTTGCTTCTCATCCAAGAAGATTCTTCAGTTCTGAATTAAAGCAAAACACTTTCCAACAAAGAAAGTTCAGTTGCCTTTTGAAAAAGCACCTTTGGGACTTTTGAATCTTAGTAACTCCAACATTCAGCTGGTGAGGAACAATAATTCTATTCAGAGCAAAGTAGTTTTCAAGTTTCTACATTAAAAACTGTCAAATACAATGGATTGAATAAGATCCTGCACATACCATTTTAGTCATAAAATAAAGTCTGTATGTTACACATTCCAAACTGTCTCTACATTTAAGCATTAGATTTATATTTATTTTTTATTTTCTTTCGTATGAAAGTATCAAGTACTTCCATATAGCTTTCAAAACTATATGAAAAGCATTATAACAGTTAAAACAAAACAAAAACCCAATTTCCTATTCTTATTCATAATTTTTCCAAAATTTTGTATTAGCCAACCTTACTTGCCAAGGTGATCGGAGGAAGAGCTTCCATCTCCTCTCATCAAATTTTTGACCCCCTTTGTGTTGGGAAGAGCGTATGGCCTTCAGAGCATGTGCCACAGCATAGACTGCATTGTAGACGCTGTAACTATGTGCATTCATGGTGGTCTCAAAGACAGAATTAGGAAGAGTCTCCAGCTTCTCTTCTCCAGTGCAGATCCTTTCAGCATTCCCATCTGTAATATCACTAGAGAATGAGCATTCAAATGCATCTTTCCAGAAATCCCTAATAAACCCATCATCTTTTTCTAAGTTTGGGTTTCTCTTCTGCATAAATTGTTGGAATCCGGTCAGCTCCTTTGAATGAATTGCAAAGGAAAGTGCACCATGGAGAAAATCAATGGACAACGGTCTTTGCATCAGAATGGATGTGAATTCCATCTGGGCTGTCATGATCCAAACTTTGGCCTTTCTCTCCTTTGGAATATTATCATAGTTGAAAACATTGATCATTAGTCTCAAAACCAACATGCCTGTAATTTCAATACTCAAGATGACTGCAGTGACCGTACTTTCCATAATCACTTCGTATATTTTTTCTGCATTTTCCATCATGTCAGCAGCTTCACTACCATACATCATTTGTGGTAAACATTCTATAAAGTCAAAGCAGATTCCTCTCTCTGAAAACGTGGAAAGTCTCTTTTGAATGAACCTGTCTCTATCTTCCTCATACAGAGAAACTAACCCAACCCAGATCCATCCAAAATGCAACAATAAGTGCAGTATTGCTTTAAATTGGTGGGTTTCATCTGGGAACATCCATTTGACAAACATTGCTGTTTCAGTATTCACCAATGGAGCTGATCCATATGTGATCTAAATGGAGAAAGTCAGAAGAACATAGGAATATAGGGTCTCTTCCAAAATAAAATAATAATAATAATAATAAAAAGCAAAGCATGTCTGTTTATTTAACCCAGTCTCTGGTTTGAGTGGGATACCAAAATAGGATGTCTAAAAATTAGTTTTACATGACATCTGCAATTTTGCTCTAGAAGCAAAAAGGGACAGTCCTTTCAAGATATTCTTCATGTTGTATAAGTTAATCATGGTCTTGCCTCAAATATTTCATTTCAATTATCCATCTTTTCAATATACTAAATAGCTGGTGAACTTCTCATATGGACCCATTTTTGTGTCTCACCTGGGAAAATTTGTAGTTGGATAGAGGGATTGCCATGTTGTGACAGGTGTTACTACGGGCTCCTCCAAGGACAGCTAATGTGTTGGTCTGGTCATTGCATTTGTAGTTGGGTATAAATTTATTCTTTGTAGATAGAAATTCCATTGCTAATTGATAAGTTGTACTTTCCACAGCATACTCAGTAGCAATATGGAAACCAAGGCTAACGTTGGCTAAAATCCTAGAATATTCATTGATCTCCTTTACAGCAAATGCCAGAGCCAAAGTGTGCTGGTAATTATGAGTGACGAACCTTCAGCGAGAGTTAGAAACTGTCAATATATTTATGTTTCAGAATTGGATAGCTGTTTTATTTATACATATGCTTAATTTATACATATAAATTATACATATATAAAGATATAATAAATTACTGCTTATTGTTTGTTCTGGACCTCTGTAATTTGGTCACTAACAGATAGACCTAGATTGTATCAAGTAGGAAACAATGACCTAGTTTTGGCTAATAACATTGAGCTAAGGTAACATTTAGTCAGACTTCATCGGAGATACTATGTTCACTTCTGGAGACCTCACTTAAGAAAATGTATTCATAAGATTGAGCAAGTCTAGAGATGGGCAACAAAAATGGTGCAAGAGCTGAGAAACAAAACATATGAGGAAATATTAGAGGAACTGAATATATTCAACCTAAAGGAGAAAAGGAAATGGGGTACATGACATGACTGAAACCTTTAAATGAATTAAAGAGTGTGAATAAGGCAGTATTCTCAATATTAATTAAAAGTTAAGAACGTGGGCATAATCTCACAGTGATAGGAGGGAAGTTCAAAACTATTTTTTTAAATTTCACAGAAAGAGTGGTGGAACCATAACCAAATTCCAGAGGAGCTAGTGGATCAGTCATCAGTAACTGAGTTTAAACATGCTGGGAATAAATACATGTCCATCGTCAGAAAAACATTTTTGTCGTCGGTTTTCTACGTCTCTGATTTCAATATTATCTCTAACTTATCCGTATTTTCTGGGAGAAGGAAGCCAGTTCTTTTTTCACAGCCTAGATATATAATAGCCTAAAATATGCGCCAGAGGGTTTCCTGTTTGATATCTACATGAAATGAATGACAAAAAAGCTCAAGATTAACCAGAGAGCTTCTGCAATATGTAGATTAGACAAACTTTTTTACTTTCAACAAGGGACTTTGTTAAAAGAAGGAAATTTATTGAGGAGAATGAAATTCATATAGTTTATGGTTAAAATAATAATAATATTCATCTCAATTTCAACATCAGTATTAGAACAGATTAAGTTTTTGTAAGGTCTAGAATAAAAAAATGACTAAATATGGCCACTGGAACAGATCAAAAGAACTGACTAGCAACCAATATCTTTGAGCCTAAAAGTGAAAGAAAATACAGCTTTTAGGTGGCAATGTGGGGGAAGAGGTGGTGTGGTATGAAGAGGAGGAGAAGTAGTCGGATACTTACAGGTACTGGTCAAGGACTTCAGAAGAAGGAAGGCTTTGAAAAGTAATCTCATTTGAAAGAAAGAAAACCTGATAAATAATAGCAGCAATGATTAAATCTCCAGACTGGTAATATTTATGAACAATTGGAAGAGGACTACTAAGTTTGCAGGTGGAGGGAGGAGAAATGCTCATCATAGTTGGGGAAAAAAGTAAAACTAATGTTCTGAATATAACAAAATCATTGTAATACATAGTCATTGTATCAAACAGTAACTCCTATGTTACCATTCAACCAACTCATTAACTGTATCTAAACTTAAGATAATGAATTTTATCTAAAGTTAACAGAATAACAGAGCTGGAAGGGACTTCGTATGTCTTCTAATGAAATATCCCAGATGAAATATAAATCCTTTTTCTCTCTACATGCATGTCTGAATTTATAAGGAGATATTAATAAAATGCAATGTCTTAATCCAAGGTCATCATTTTTACAGTGTTTGCTGGAGTTCCCTTAAGATTTGGAGAAGAAGAGACAATAACTATCCTTAATTACTAATCAGTATCATTCTTTGAAATGGTGCTTTGAGAAATATCAGAAAGAAACACATTCATCATATCTCAATAGACCCTGCTGCACTTTTATGAACCTTTGGAAGACGTGAAGAACAAATGGGGGAATGGGAGTTCATTTATTTATTTATTTATTTATTTTGGTTTTCTTATATGCCGCCCAACTCCCGAGGGACTCAGGGCGGCGTACAGCAAAAATACAAGAACACCAACAAATAAACATTAATTAAAACCAAATACAAAAGTTAAAAATTCAATGTTAAAAAAACATCCATCAACCAGACATACCCGGTGGAGAGCTCAGATGGATTAGTCTCTACCCCCTGCGTGCAGGAAAAGCCATGTCTTAACGGCTTTTCGGAAGGCCAGCAGGGTGGGGATGGTTCGGGTCTCTGGGGGAAGTTGGTTCCAGAGCGCGGGGGCCCCCACAGAGAAGGCCCTCCCCCTATGGCCTGCCAGCCGGCACTGCTTGGCTGACGGGACCTGGAGGAGGCCAACTCTGTGGGCCCTAACAGGTCGAAGGGAAGTATGAGGCAGAATGCGGTCCAGGAGATAGCCTGGTCCTAAGCCAGGGGTCGGGAACCTTTTTGACTAAGAGAGCCATGAAAGCAAAAAATTTGGAAATTTATTTCAGTGAGAGCCATATAATATATTTTAAAAGTGAATTCAACTAAATGTCAATAGGGACAATGGGATATTGAGAGAATCCCTGTCTTTGTGCTGTTTAATTTGTTGCTGCTGTAGCAGCTTCCTTGCTCCAAAGTGATATTTGTCTTTGAGTTGGTGATTTCCATCATAGCATTGGTAATGATTCTTTCTTTCTTTCTTTCTTTCTTTCTTTCTTTCTTTCTTTCTTTCTTTCTTTCTTTCTTTCTTTCTTTCTTTCTTTCTTTCTTTCTTTCTTTCTTTCTTTCTCTTCTTCTTCTTCTTCTTCTTCTTCTTCTTCTTCTTCTTCTTCTTCTTCTTCTTCTTCTTCTTCTTCTTCCTTCTTCTTCTTCTTCTTCTTCTTCTTCTTCTTCTTCTTCTTCTTCTTCTTCTTCTTCTTCTTCTTCTTCTTCTTTCTTTCTTTCTTTCTTTCTTTCTTTCTTTCTTTCTTTCTTTCTTTCTTTCTTTCTTTCTTTCTTTCTTTCTTTCTTTCTTTCTTTCTCTCTGCAAACCAATCCCCACCATGGCTCCTTTCTCCCTCGCCCAGCCCTCTTCCAAGACGTCAAGTGCGGGGAACCACACCAAGCGAGGTAGGTGGGTGGGTTGCTGAAGAAGCCCCGGAGCCCCGCCGCCAACCTGCGTCTCCTGCTGGGAAGGAGCCTCTGTCGCTGTCTCTCGCGGGGTTCCAGCCACCAGACTGAGTCCCTGACCGCGGCACCGGCAGGGTTAATGCGTATGGGAGAGGAGAGAGAGCGCTACCACCGCCGCTGCTACTTTCACCGCTTCAATATTTCTTTGGTGGGCGCGCGTGGGAGGGACCATGGAGCAGAGGCGCCCGGCAGCTTAAGGCAAGAGGCGGGTGGGAGACGCGGGTAGGAGCCTGTCGCCGCCGCCGCCACTTCTGGCATCCCCACGCCTCTCACCCCGCTTGCCGGGTGCCTCTGCTCAGCAGTCCCTCCTGCGGAGGCCCACCAAAGAAATATTGGAGCAGCGAAAAGTAGCAGCGGCGGCGGTAGCGCGCTCTCTCCTTCCCTCCCTGCATGGGAGGGAAGGAGAGAGCGCGCTACCACCGCCGCTGCGCTGCTCCAATATTTCTTTGGTGGGCCTCCGCAGGAGGGACCGCTGAGCAGAGGCACCCGGCGAGCGGGGTGAGAGGCGTGGGGATGCCAGAAGTGGCGGCGGCGGCGACAGGCTCCTACCCGCGTCTCCCACCCGCCTCTTGCCTTAAGCTGCCGGGTGCCTCTGCTCCATGGTCCCTCCCGCGCGCGCCCACCAAAGAAATATCGAAGCGGTGAAAGTAGCAGCGGCGGCGGTAGCGCTCTCTCTCCTCTCCCATACGCATTAACCCTGCCGGTGCCGCGGTCAGGGACTCAGTCGGGTGGCTGGAACCCCGCGAGAGACAGCGACAGAGGCTCCTTCCCAGCAGGAGATGCAGGTTGGCGGCGGGGCTCTGGGGCTTCTTCAGCCGCTTGGCTGGAGAACGGCGGGGATGTGGCCATTGCCGTTTTTTAGCTCCCCCCGTCCCGGCTGAACACCGCCATTTGGGTTATTTTTCCCTCTGTGCATGCGCGCGCATGCACAGAGGGAAAAATAACCCAAATGATTGTGGTCAGCCGGGATGGGAAAGCGGTGATTGTGTTCAGCCGGGACGGGAAAGCGGGCAGGAGAAGCTCCGCGCCACAACCGCCGCCAGTTCCATCGGCTATACGCCGAAGGACTGGCCCGGGCGAACCGGGAGGATTTCACCCCTGCTGCGAGCCATATGCAGTCATCAAAAGAGCCACATCTGGCTCATGAGCCATAGGTTCCCGACCCCTGTCCTAAGCCATGAAGGGCTTTAAAGATGATGATCAACATCTTGAATTGTATCCGGTGACCGATTGGCAACCAATGCAGCTGGCGGAGTATAGGTGTCACATGGGTGTACCTTGGCACACCCACCACAGCACGCGCAGCCGCATTTTGCACCAACTGAAGTCTCCGGATACTCTTCAAGGGTATCTTCATGTGTACAGTAGAAAACAAAACACAACAACTATAGAACATAAATCAGTTGTTTAACTGATTTATAGATTAACAGAGTTACTTTGCTGAATACAACAGTTTGGTTTTA
>JALIGW010000046.1:2283318-2285818 GCA_023053685.1 Diadophis punctatus similis
CTCACACTTTCAGAATTGTGGATAGGGATGTTAATTTGGATTCTCCTGTACCTCAAAAAATGATTAGAGGGAATATTGGAATATCTTTAAGGGGAAAATAAATTCTTCGTGTTATCCCTCAGTTTTTTTTAATTATTATCAACATCTCAAAACATACAAAAAGACAATAAACATTTGGCTTGATATGTAACAGAGATGCTTTAATTTCATATGTAATGTAAAATAAACGTTTTCTTTCTTTTTGGCAGGGATGGGAGCTTTTTGCGAAGCTCATGGGCTGCAGGATTTAAACTCATTCATGTTTACCTTTAGTAATTTTATCATTAAACTATTTTAAATATAACAGAATAAAAGAATAACAAAGTTGGAAGAGATCTTCTAGTCTATTCCCCATACCATTTAAGATGAATGGTTGTCCAATCTCTTCCTAAAAGTAGACAACTGATTAATTGTTCTAACTGGTAGAAAATACATTCTTAGTTCAAGGTTGCTTCTCTCCTTGATTAGTTTGCATGCATTACCACTCATCCTGCCTTCAGGCGCTTTGGGAAATAGGTTGACCTCCTCTTCTTTGTGGCAGCTCCTTAGATATTAGAAAATTGCTACTATGTAACTCCTAGTCTTTTTTTCATTAAATTAGACATACCCAATCCCAGCAATCATTCTTGTTTTAGCCTTCAGTCCCCTAAACTCAAATTGGGGGAAAAAAGCCCTATGTGCTGAAAGCAACCAATTAGATTATATTCAAAGGGTATGGCATTAAAATCAGTTTCATTTTTTCATTAGTTGCTCCTTCTTATTCAGATTAGGCCTCAGAACAATGATAAAGCATTTAGGGGAAAATATGCACCCCAGTAATCCAGCTGCTGAAGCCAAGATGGAGAAGATCTCCACAGCCACCATGTATTTTCCCTTGGTACTCAAATAGGTGGGAATAAATGACACCCAGACACTGCAAAAGACCAACATGCTGAAGGTGATAAATTTGGCTTCATTAAAGGTGTCAGGCAAATTCCTAGCTAGGAAGGCCACAGTGAAACTGACAGCAGTCAAGAACCCCAGAAAGCCAAGGATAACATAAAACATTGTGGTTGAACCTTCATTACACTGTAGAACAATTTCTTCAGCCATGGAGTGCATGTCAGAATCTGGAAAGGGAGGAGAAATTATAAGCCACACCACACAAATGCAGAATTGTGTCAGGGAGCAAGATAGGACAATAGAGAGAGCCAGCCTTTTCCCCACCCATTTTCTCATTTTGGAGCCAGGCTTGGTGGCCATGAAAGCAAGGACCACTATGATTGTTTTCCCCAATATACAAGAAAGAGCTACGGAGAAGATGATGCCAAAAGCAGTTTGTCGCAAGATACATTTCACTTGGTCAGGTTGCCCAATGAAGAGCAAACTGCAAAGGAAAGAGAGCAGTAGAGCAGCAAGAAGGCTATAAGTGAGGTTCCTATTATTGGCTTTCACAATAGGTGTGTCCTGATATTTCATGAATATCCCGAGCACCACAGCTGAGATGACAGAAAAGGAGATTGCAATCACCGCCAAAGAAATCCCCAAAGGTTCTTGATAAGTTAAGTAAGTTATTCTTTTTGGAAGGCAACTATCCTTATCCTTGTTTGGATATTGATCCTCTGGACAAGGGAAACAGTCATCCAAGTCTGAAAAAGAAACCATTCATAGAAGCATTATTGTTTTGAAGCATCTTCATTTCATTTTCAATTGTGCTGATTTTACAGTATTCTGTAGACTTAATCAGATCCCAATTTGATTACTGGAATGACCTTGATATGGTGCTGCCCTTGAAGACCAATTCAAAAGTTCAAGTATCTAACCACTGCACCACCACAGCATTCCATTTCAAAACCATAACCAAACTGTCTGGGTTGCAGTGGACATGTTCTTAAATCACCTATATCTGTTTCTCCTGCATGAACTATACCACTCTTAGTTGTTTACTCTATGCAATTCCAGTTTCTGGTTATCATCGTTAAATCTCTGGATGTCACTGGGCCAAATTATAGGTGAGATCACCTTTCTTTAATGATATCTCTCTTTCTAAATAAATCCGACAGGTGGGCATGTTGTGTTAAATGTTGTCTTTTGAGAGTTCAGAGTTGTAACTGGTCTGTAGTGTCCAGCCTTTTCCAATTCTATTCCATCTGAATTATGTGAGTTCCCTACATGTTTATCCTTGTAGCATGTTGGGAAGACCTTGTTGACATAAAGTGTTAGGCTAGAACGGGGATTGATTCAGAAGCCTGATTTATCTGGTACCTGGTGGCAAGGGTGATTTTTAAAATTATTATTTGTCTTTCTAAAGATTGTGCTAGGCCACTGAGGTTTATGTGATAGATAGTTCTGTCTGTCTGTCTGTCTGTCTGTCTGTCTGTCTGTCTGTCTGTCTGTCTGTCTGTCTGTCTGTCTGTCTGTCTGTCTGTCTGTCTGTCTGTCTGTCTGTCTGTCTGTCTGTCTATCTATCTATCTATCTATC
>JALIGW010000046.1:2288318-2300818 GCA_023053685.1 Diadophis punctatus similis
CTGATTTTGTCATTTTATAATTCTGGTTCCAAATTTTATGCTTTTTGTTCTTGGGCCAATAAAAATTTTTCCAACTCTAATTTTTCTTTTTGCATTTCGTAGTTTCTTTTATCACTTTTCTAATCTATTTTTAATTTGGAAATATGGCCACCAATCAATTTTGATTCCTTCTTGTTCTAATTTTGATATGGTTTTCAAAGCTCCCCCTTCCTCTAATATTTCTTCATAAGTGACCATTTTGTTCAGATTTGTTGTGTTAGGGTGGGTGATGGCTTCCATACCAGAAAACCAAGTCGGTATTTTTGTGTAGTGCTGTTTTTTGATCTTAAACCAAATTCCAAGTAACGAATCTCTGATTTTATGTCTTCTAAAGTATGAGTGGGTTTTGTGTTTATCATCCCAGAGGATGATAAATGTGCCAGCCTAAATGTAAGTCGTGACCCTCTAGTGCAGTGGTTCCCAACCTTTCTAATGCCGCGACCCCTTAATATAGTTCCTCATGTTGTGGTGACCCCCAACCATAAAATTATTTTTGTTGCTACTTCATAATTGTTATTTTGCTACTGTTATGAATCGTAATGTAAATATCTAATATGCAGGATGTATTTTCATTGTTACAAATTGAACATAATTAAAGCATAGCGATAATCACAAAAACAATAGGTAATTATGCCAGATCAGAAATTCTTTGCAAGAGCACAAGGAATATCATCTTCCACAACAAGTCTACTTCTATGTTTAGACTTCATAACCAACAAGTGTACAGCAATATTTCTCAATCTCAGCAACTTTTAAGGTGCCTGGACTTCAACTCCCAGAATTCAAAGCAAAGCTGGCTAGGGAATTTTGGGAGTTGAAGTCCAGGTATATTCAAGTTTTTGAGGTTGAGAAATTGTGGCCTGCAGTGTCGAAAAACTAGAAATCAGATAAGCTTCCAGCAAAGTAATCCCTGTTTAGTAGCTTTCTCCCAGGACTCCAAAGTTTCAGGAGGCAAACAGGGGGCAAAAAACCCATGATTTGTCCAAAAATATTGCCAGGGTCCCCAAAGCCAATTTCCTCTTTTAAGCGCTTTCTTCTTAAAACAGCCCCATATTGTTTCCTCCCCCATGGGGTCTGCTCACCCACCCTTTCCAAAACCCCTGCAAAGACAACAATTTTAATTTGCAATGCTTTTCTTTCAACAGTTTCTTTCTTTCTTTCTTTCCCTCTCACTTTTTTCTCTTCCTTCCTTCCTCCCAACCTTCTTTCTTTCTTTCTTTCTTTCTTTCTTTCTTTCTTTCTTTCTTTCTTTCTTTCTTTCTTTCTTTCTTTCTTTCTTTCTTTCTTTCTTTCTTTCTTTCTTTCTTTCTTTCTTTCTTTCTTTCTTTCTTTCTTTCTTTCCCTCTTTCTCGCTGATCATATGGAGCAGGGAGGCAGTGATGGACCATGCTCCAGCGCTACCTCCTTCTCCAGTTCCCTCCTGCTTAGCTCCTCCTGCCCCCGGCGGTGGTGCCCTCAGCACCAAAGTTGTATGATCAGGCTAGCCCTGCGCTAATATCTCTCAGTCTCTCACTTCCCTCCCTCCCTGTTTGCCTCTTTGTTCGCTGGGTCTCCACACCAGCCAAGGGCGAGAGGGCAGACAGACAAGCCCGACCCAGCTGTCCTCCTTCCCACCGTCGTGCACTGTTAAACTTAAGTGGTTGTTGGCTGGCCGTTCCCTCCTGTGACTCCCTTTCCCTTCGACACCAGCGGGAAGAAACTGCCTCTGCGAGCAGGAGACAGGGGCAGCCACAAATATCTTAAGCACCACCTTGCACTCTCCAGTGCGCAATCTTGCGATGCCCCGCCCCTTAGCTGATGCCTTCAAAGCTCGGCCGCCAGGCGTCACAAACGCCTCTCACCGAATGGCACCTCTCCTGACCAATTGGAGGGCTCGGGCGAGTTGAGCCAATATGGCCAGGCTTGTGGCAGTGGGGGGGAGCTGAGGATGCTGGGTGACCCCTGTGAAATGCTCGTTCGACCCCCAAAGTGGTCCCGACCCCCAGGTTGGGAACCGCTGCTCTAGTGTCAATAATCATCTGTTTTTAATCTGTATCCAGTCTTTTAGCCATGTTAAAGCAGCTGCTTGGTAATATAATTCGAAGTCTTGTAGTCCAAAGCCCCCTGGTTTTTATTCTCTTGCAAGTATTTTAATTTGATTCTGGTTTCTTCCCTACCCATATGAATTTAACTGATATTTTATTTAACTGTTCAAAATATTTTTTCTCTAATTTAATTGGTATAGTTTGGAAAAGATACAGAATTTGAGGTAGTATTGTCATTTTGATTGCTGCAATTCTGCCAATAAGGGAAATTTGTAGTTTATTCCATTTCTCTAATTTCTTTTCAATTTGTTTTAATAGTTCCATATAGTTTTCTTCTTTTATTGTAGTGCATTTCGCTGATAGGTTTATTCCTAAATATTTTATTTTCTTTACAATTTGCATTTCCAATTTCTCTTCTAATTCTTTATTTTGTGTAGCCATCAAATTTTTAGATATTATTTTGATTTTCTGTTTATTAATTTTTAGGCCGGCTACTTTTCCAAATTCATTTATTTCTTTTAATAGAATTGGTCCTACTTCTAATGCTTCTTCTATATTAAAAATCAAATTGTCAGCAAATGCCTGAAGTTTGTATTCTTGTTCTGTTATCTTGAGTCCTTTTATTTCCTTGTTTTCCCTTACCCTCTGTAATAATGATTCTAATGATAATATGAATTGTAGGGGGGACAGTGGACAACCTTGTCTGACTCCTTTTTCTATATTAAAACTATCAGTCATTTCTCCGTTAATAATAATTTTGGCAGTCTGCTTTGAGTATATTGTTTTAATTGTTCTTATATATTTTTCTCCAAAATTCATTTTATTTAGTTGATTTGTTATGAAATCCCAATTTAAATTATCGAATGCTTTTTGGGCATCTAAAAATATGAGTGCCATGGATTCCCCTGGGTGTGTCTCGTAATATTCCAGAATATTTAAAACTGTTCTTATGTTATTTTTAATGTATTTGTTTGGTAGAAAACCATTTTGATCTGGGTATATGATTTCAGTAAGTGTTTTTTTCATTATTTCGGCCATTATTGAAGCAAAGATTTTATAGTCAGAGTTTAACAGCGAGATTGGCCTGTAGTTCTGGATCTTATGTTTAATAGTAGCATCTTTTGGAATTATAGTTATTAATGCCTCTGTCCATGAATCTGGGATTTCCCCTTTAGTTAAAACTTCATTATATGTTGTTAATAGTATATTTTTCAGGATTGTTTGCAGTTCTTTAAATATTCTGCTGGGATTCCATCAGGTCCTGGAGTTTTATTTTATTTTTTTGTTCTTGATTGCTTTTTCTATCTCTGTTGACTCTGCTTTTCTATCTCTATCTCTGTTATTTCTTCATCCATTATATCTTTTATAGTGTCTGATATTTGTGCTATGTTAGAATGTTGTAAATAATCTTGCATATCTTTCTGTTGCATCTTGTCCTTGCTATATAACTCACTGTAATATTCTCTTGCTATTTCCTTTTTTTGTAAATTGCATTCTCCCTATTGAATCCTCTAATTGTTGTATAATTTTTTTTCCTTCTTCTAATATTTTGTATTCTTCTTTTTTTATATGTACTTTCTGAATACATGTGATGCCTGATTCTTGTTTTTGTAGTCTGTTAAATATTTGTCTTCTTTTTATTGGTGAGTAAATTCCATTTATGTTTACTGAGAATATTTTAATTTGATTTTGCATTTTATTGTCTACTCATTGCTCTTGTTACTCTCGTACTTCTTATTTCTTTTGGCTTTGTCATCCTATCTCCTTCTCTCTCTTGTCTTTTCATTCGTTCTATATCTTCTACCATTTCTTTTTCTTCCTGACTTCGTCCCTCTCCCTTTGCACTACTTTCTCCATCTTTTTCTAAATATCGTTCAATAAATTGGTCTGCTCCTTCCATCGTTTCTATCCTTATTTTTTTCCCCTTCCATGTTATTAGATTTCTTCAGGAATCAACTATCTGAAGGGTATTTCCTGTCTTATTAATTTTGCGGTAAAATACTGTAGATCCCTTCTCTTTTCTCTTATTCGTTTTGGGATTGTTTTAGTACATTAATTTCTCTTTCTTTATGTAGTATTTGTTCAGATCTTGTGGTTTTATATATCTCATCCTGTAATGCTTTTTTAGTAAACCATATATGTACCTCCCTAGAGAATTTGTGTCTTTTTTGCAAAGTTTGTTTGTACCCTATAGACCTCATCTATGTGTCTGTTTAGTTCTTCTTTGTCTATCTGCAGGGCTTCAGACAATATCTCTACTACCAGTTCACGTAAATCCTCCTCTTTCACTTCTGGTATATTTTGGAATCTTAGATAGAATGCTGATTTCTCCAGCTCGAGATGTACAAAGGTCCCCTCCAATTCCTTGTTTTTTGCTCTTAATATTTCCTCTGTTTCTTCTATTTTTTTTGTTGGTTAGGTCAGTTTTTTCCTCTATGATCTTAATTTTTTGTTCATGTTTAGCAACCACTTCCTGAATAACTTCCATTCTATTATCTAATTTTTTAATATTCCCCTTAACCTCTTCAAAGTTTTCTTTTACCTCTTCATGATTATAAAAAATGGTTTGCTGTGTTTTAATCATTGTTTCTTGTTGTGTCATCATGAATTCTTGAATTTTGTCTAATGTGGCCTGCATAGTGTGTAGTGTAGGTGTTTGTCCTTGTTTCTCTGTAGATAACATTTCTGTAATAACTTTTTGCCCTGTCGCCGAGGGTGTTACATGAATTGTTTTTTCAATCGTTTTGGTCACAGTTGTTGATGTTGACATTTTTAATTCTACTAAAGAAATTATTCCACACTTTCATAAATTTCTTTTCGTATCCTTTCGTATTTTCTATTATATTATATTTTAATATTCTTATTTAAAGTTCCGCAGTCTAGTCAATTGTAACTAAAAAGAAAGAAAAATCGATAGTAATGATAATAAAGAAGGAGAAGAGAGGTGAAAGGAGAGAGAAAAAGTCAGAAAGGTACATATAATATTTCTATTATATCTTATATATATATATATATATATATCTTATATCTCTAAAGTAAAGAATATTGTTTTGTAGTTTGAGAGAAGGAGATAGGAAAAAAAAGTTAGTTGTTAATCATTTAAACATAAATTTTCTACTTAATATATTTTAATTAAGAAATTACTAATAATACTATAAACTAATCTACTCAATATATATGTCCAAAAAATTTTCAGTAATAATTTCAATAGTTATTAATTAATTAAACTCATTTTAAGTTACTAGTGTTTCCAATTATTCACAACTTAATCTTCAATAATAGATAAATATTTCAGTTCAATCACTTAAATTAAGTTATTGTTAACACTTACAGAATCTTACTTCTTGCTTTTCATAATATATAATAGAAATGACAATCAATTATCTAAATATCTAAATATATTTTTATGTTCATTATGTATTTGTTATTGTCTTTTTCTTTTTGTATGTTTTTAAATGTAAATAATCTAATAAAACTATTTTTAAAAAAATAGAATGAAATAATTGGTTTTATCACCAAATAGCTCACTGAAGTATGAAAAAAATAATCAAATGTTTCAATATTTCACAATCAAGTGAAGCTCAATATTCTCAATCACCATTATATTTATTTAAAAAATTTTATTTATTAAAAATAAATCCCCATTTATATTTATTATATCATTAATACATTTAATATAATCCTTTGCTTACCTAATTTATCAGCTATTTTCCCTTCTGGACATATTTTACAGTCATAGCAGCAGGATAATTTCCCTTCCACTTTTATCTTGCTATGGCCAAGAGGACACTCTTTGTTACAAATGGAAAGTGGTAATGCCTGCTAGTAAATTAAACCAGAATTCATAGAAAGAAGTTATTTTTGGTGGATTGTTCTTTTCATCAGTTACACATATGCAAACTCTTCATATCTAATCCAAACATTGGTGTTGCAATTTCCAATTTAATTCCTGGTATAAATTCACTACTTAATGTTCAACTGCTTCTTGTTTCATACCTATTACATTAATCGATTGATCATTCCCAATAATTATATTCTAAAGATCAGTTTGAGCAATGTGGAAAAATCTTTAACTCTGAATCCCTCTAAGTATGCCCTACTTGAGGTCCCATTTTTTTGATTTCTGTCAAATCAAATCAAATATCTATATTCCTTCTTTCATTCCAAGTAATGCACCTATAGAAAACAGAACTCCAACGCAGGTAGATTCCTAAAAACCCCAAATTCTATCCTCCCCCCCCCAATGGCAACCCTAAAGCCGTAAAAATGGCCTCAGGCAGGTTTGCTTCAAGATTGACAGAGACAGTTGTTAAGTGAGTTTTGCTCCATTTTACAAGCTTTCTCACCACACTTGTTAAGTGAATCTCTGCAGTTGTTAAATTAGTAACCCTGTTGTTAAGTGAATCTGGCTTCTCCAATTACTTGCAAAAGGTGATCATATGACTTTATGACACTGCAACTGTCATAAATACCAGTCAGTTGCCAAGCATCAGAATTTTGATCACATGACCATGGGGGTGCTGCAATGGTTGTAAGTGTGAAAAACATTTATACATCGTTTTTTTCAGTGTCATTGTAATTTCAAACAGTCACTAAATGAACAATTGTAAGTCGAGAACTACCTGTAATGAATAACATACGGACTGCTAAATGCTTGCTTGCTCCAAGGGTTGCTGCGATTGTGATTGCTTAATCATTTATTCCATCAATCCATAGTGAATAATTTCAGGAAAAGGGGAAATTGAGACACACCTGGTTAAACATGGGGGGCCAAACGGCTTCCTTGTCAGAAATGGTGAGGAGCTTGTCTGAGGGAGCCAGAGGGTCGATCTTTCCAATTTGGACTTTCAGAAAGGACTTGTTTGGAAATGTGACCCAATTGAAAATATCAAGTCCAGTTTCCAATTTCCCATTGGGGCCAAAAGAAACCTGTTCTCCAGCACTGTTGTTAAAGGAGACATGTTGTAAAAAACGGTGGAGCTAAGGGAAGATGACAAAAAATAGGAAAGAAACAGGACAGTTATCAGAACTCTTTGAAGGGGATTGAAAAATTTTCAATTTGTTTCTTTTAATTTTTTTAATTTTAAAGTTTTTATTTATAAAACAGATAATAAGACAAAACATACAATAAACATAAAAAACAAGTACATGACGAATCGTAATCTAGTATACATATTTACATTCTGCTAATTTATACATCGTTATTTATCTTAAATTGCAAAAAATGAGTTATAGTTTTTCTTTTCATCTCCACCATTTTAATTTTTAATCTTGGTTCTCCTTTCTCCCCACCAATGATATAATTTATTCCAGGTTTCAATGTATTCAATTTCATCTTTTCCCTTCATTTCTGATGTTAACCTATCCATTTCAGCACATGTTAATATTTTACGTAAAATTTCTTCTTCTGTGGGTATTTTTTGTTTTTTCCAATTTTGAGCAAAAGGTAACCTTGCGGCAGTCAATATATGTAACATTAAGTATATTATATTTTTGTCATATTTATCTAATGTTATCCCTAATAAAAAGAGTTCTGGTTTGAGGTCCAATTTTATTTTCAATATTTCTTCCAGCCATTGTTTGATTGTTGTCCAGAATTCTCGTGCTTTATGGCACTTCCACCACATATGATATAATGTGCTGGGTTGCATTTTACATTTCCAACATAATGAAGAAAGATGTGCACCCATTTTGGCTAATCTTGTTGGTGGGAAGTGCCACCTGTAAAACATCTTGTATAAATTCTCCTTATATGGGGTAGCCAGTGTCAATTTTCGGTTTCTTTGCCATAGATCTTGCCATTTTTCTAGATCAATATTAAACCCAAAATCTCTACACCAAGTTATCATGGTTTCTTTGACCTGCTCTTCAAATATGGCCCATTCTAAGAAGTATTGATAAATTTTTTTGATTGTTTTTTCTTCTGGTCCTAAAATTATTTTATCTAAGTCTGTTAGTTCCGTTTCAATTCCTGGTTTTTTTTATCTCTCCCATGTTTTGACTGCAGTTGTAAATATGCCCACCATTCTAAATCTACGCCTTCTTTCTTTAATTCTGTCCTCATTTTTAAATCTCCAGTTTCATTTGTTATCTGTTTATATGTTATTACTTTCCCTGGGTTCATAAGGTTTGGATGAGTAATCATCTCTAAGGTCGAGGTCCAATTAGGGATCTTTATGTAATTTTGCCGTTTGATTATTGTCCATGCGTCTATGAGTGCTCGTCTGACATAATGTCTCAGGAAGTATTGATGATTTTTATGTTTTTCTTCCCACAAGAAGGCATGCCATCCTACTTGTAGATTGTGTCCTTCCAATTTTAATAATCTATGATTGTTCAGTTGTATCCAATCTTTTATCCATATTAATTTAGTGGCCAAATAGTATTTTTCCCAATCTGGAAATCCAAATCCTCCTCATTCCTTTGAATCCTGTA
Organism: Diadophis punctatus similis; assembly: GCA_023053685.1. Classification (NCBI taxonomy): domain Eukaryota; kingdom Metazoa; phylum Chordata; class Lepidosauria; order Squamata; family Dipsadidae; genus Diadophis; species Diadophis punctatus. Next base: position 2,296,817 of record JALIGW010000046.1, read on the forward strand.
ACAATTTTAATTTAATCCTTGCTTTTCTCTTTTGCCATACAAATTGGAGTGTAATTTTGTTTAATTTTTGAAAGAATTCTTTTTCCAGTTTAATCAGTATGCATTGAAATATAAATAATAACCTTGGTAGTATATTCATTTTTATTAATGCTATTCTCCCCATAAGGGAGAGTTGAAGGTTTGTCCATTTTTCTAAATCCAATTCTATTGGTTCTATCAATTTTTCATAATTGTCTTTTTTCAATGTGGCGCACCTTGATGTTATTTGAATCCCCAAGTATCTTATTTTTTTGTAGCATGAATATCCAATTTTTCTACTAATTCAAGTTCTTGTGTCTTAGTCATATTTTTAACAATCATTTTTGTTTTTTCTCTGTTTATTTTTAAGCCAGCCAATTTTCCATTTTCCTCCAATACTTCCATCAGTCTACTTCCTGATTGCAGTGGTTCCTCAATAATAAAGGCTAGATCGTCTGCAAAAGCTTGTATTTTAAAGCTTTCTTTTTAAATCTCTAGATCTTTTATTTCATCATCTGCCCTGATATTTCTTGTTAGCACCTCTAAGGACAATATAAACAATAAGGGAGACAGTGGGCAACCTTGTCTTGTTCCTTTTTTTATATAAAAACTGTCTGTTGTTTCCCCATTAATAATTATTTTTGCTCTCTGTTCTGAATATATCGCTTTAAACATTTTTATAAAATTTTCTCCAAAATCCATATGTTTTAATTGGCAAAGCATAAAATCCCATCTAACGTTATCAAACGCTTTTTGCCAGTCTAAAAAAATTAATGCCATTTGCTTTTCATTGTGCGCCTCATAGTATTCTAGAGAGTCTAAGATTATCCTGATATTATTTCTTATATATCTTTTAGGCAAAAAGCCATTTTGGTCTACGTGTATAAACTCTGTCATATATTTTTTTAATCTCTCAGCCATTATAGCCATGAATATTTTATAATCAGAATTTAAGAGGGATATGGGTCTGTAATTGTTTATTTGTGCAGGATCAGTATTATCTTTAGGAATCAGAGTTATTGTTGTTTCTTCCCAGGATTTTGGAATTTTTGCATTTTTTAATACTTCATTATATACATCTAATATTCTTGGGCTTAGAGAGTCTTGAAAGGTCTTATATATCTCAACTGGCAGTGCATCAGGGCCTGGTGCTTTATTGTTTTTTTGTTTTTTGATTGCATTTGATATTTCTGAAAGTGTTATTTCTTCGTTTAGCATTAGTTGAGTCTCTGGAGGGACTTTTGGCAATTTGGATTCTTGTAAGTAAAATTTTAAGATTTTACTATTATCTTTTCTTTCCATATCATTATATAATTGTTTATAAAATTCGAGGGCTACTCCTTTTTTCCCCTCTTTATCATATATTATTTCTCCTTTTTCATTATATAATTTTTCTATCCTTCTTTCCTCTCTTTGTTTTTTAATTTTATAAGCCAGCCATCATCCTGGTTTGTTAGCGTTTTCAAAGAAATTTTGTTTAACGCGTCGTATATGTTGTACCAATTCTGCTTTCTCTATATTATTCATTTTATGGTTAATAAGATCAATCTGTTGTTTAATTTCCTGCCTGTGTGGTTCATTTTGCAGTTTGGTTTCTTCTTTTTTTAATTCTTCTTCTAATTTCTTTTGTAGTTGTTTTTTTACAATTGTTCTCTTTAGTCATATATGCAATAGCTACTCCTCTAATAAAAGCTCTTAGTGCAGGCAAGGTAGAATTCTCTGAGACAGACAATTCTAGGACAAGATGGCTTTTTCTTCCATCCATGGGTAATTCCAGGTGTTACTTTTGAAAAAAAAGTAAAAAACATAAACTTTAAATATAGAAATTGCCTTTTGAATACGTACCTTTGACACCTTTGAATATTAGAAACTCAAAAATTAAGCTGGTGAGGAATAATAATGCTATTCAGTGGGAAAGCAGTTTTCAAATTTCTACATATAATATTGTCAAATATAGTGGATTGAATAAGATCCTGTACATACCATTTTAGACATAAAATTTTGTCTTTATCTAAGCCTTAGATTTATATTGAATTTTTAAATTTTCTTTCATATGAAAGTATCAACTACTTCTATAAAGCTTTCAAAATGATCTATAAAAGCATTCTAACTGTTAAAACAACACAACACAACAAAACACAAAACCAGTCTCCTATTCTGGTACATTATGATTTCCCCAAATTTTTTATTAGCCAACATTACTTTCCAGGGTGATTGGAGGAAGAGTTTCCATCTTCTCTCATCCATATTTCGACCCCCTTTGAGTTTGGAAGACCATATGGCCTTCAGAGCATGTGCCACAGCATAGACTGCATTGTAGATGCTGTAACTATTTGCATTCATGGTGGTCTCAAAGACAGAATTAGGAAGAGTCTCCAGCTTCTCTTCTCCAGTGCAGATCCTTTCAGCGTTCCCATCTGCAATATCACTGGAGAATGAGCATTCAAACACATCTTTCCAGAAATCTCTAATAAAACCATCTTCTTTTTCAAAGTTTGGGTTTCTCTTCTGCATAAATTGTTGGAATCCGGTCAGCTCCTTTGAGTGAATTGCAAAAGAAAGTGCACCATGGAGAAAATCAATGGGCAACGGTCGTTGCATTAGAATGGATGTGAATTCCATCTGGGCTGTCATGATCCAAACTTTGGCTGTTCTCTCCTTTGGAATATTATCATAGTTGAAAAAATAGATCATTAGTCTCAAAGGCACCAAGCCTGCAATTTCAGCACTTAAGATAACTGCAATGACTGTACTTTCCATGATCACTTTGAATATTTTACCTGCATTTTCTATCCACTCAGCAGCTGCATTACCATATATCATCGGGGGAAGATGTTCTATAAAGTCAAAGCAGATTCCTCTCTCTGAAAATGTGGAAAGTCTCTTTTGAATGAACCTGTCCCTATCTTCTTCATGCAGAGAAACTAACCCAACCCAGGTCCATCCAAAATGCAAGAATAAGTGCAATATTCCTTTAAATTGGTGGTTCTCATCTGGGAACATCCAATTGACAAAAGTTGCTGTTTCACTATTCATCAATGGAGCTGATCCATATGTGATCTAAATGGAGAAAGTCAGAAGAACATAAAAATGAAGGATTAATTCCAAAATAAAGCAAAATTTAAAAATCAATGCATGTGGGTTTATTTAATCCATTCTCTAGGTTTGAGTGGGATACAAAAATAGGGTGCCAAAAACATTCATTTTACATGACATCTGCAATTTTGCTCATCAAGCAAAAAGGGACAGTCCTTTCGAGACATACTTATTTGTGGTTTTGTTCAAAATTTCATTTCAGCGACCCACCTTTTGAATATAATAAATAGCTGGTGAATTTCTCAAATTGATCCTTTTTTTGTCTCACCTGGGGAAATTTGTAGTTGCACAGAGAGATTGCCATGTTGAGACATGTCTTAATACGCGGTCCTCCAATGACAGCTGCTGTGTTGGTCTGGTTATTCCTTTTGTAGTTGGGTATAAATTCATCTTTTGTAGATATAAATTCCATTGCTAAATGATAAGTTGTACTTTCCACATCATAGTCAGTAGCAATATGGAAACCAAGGCTAACATTGGGTAAAATCCCAGAATATTCATTGATCTCCTTTATTGCAAATGCCAGAGCCAAAGTGTTTTGGTAATTATGAGAGACGAACCTTCAGCGAGAATTAGAAACTGTCAATATATTTCTGTTTCATAAATTCTGTTTAATTTATACATATGCTTAATTTATACAAATTAATTATACATATATAAAGATATAATAAATTAGTGCTTATTGTTTGTTCTGGACATCTGAAATTTGGTCACTAACAAATAGGCTTAGATTATACCAACTAGGAAACACTGACCTAGTTTTGGTTATTTAACGTTGAGCTCAGGTAGCATTTAGTCAGACCCCATTTGAAATAATATCTTCAGTTCTGGAGACGTCACTTTAAAAAATGTATTCATAAGATTGAGCGAGTCCAGAGATGGGCAATA
>JALIGW010000046.1:2305818-2323318 GCA_023053685.1 Diadophis punctatus similis
AGAGATACACAGACAGAGAGTGACTGAAACTAAGACTGAGAGAGGTGTGGAATAGGCATATAACTATTGAGATAAAAATTCCCTAAATAACTGCATGTTAATAAGATGTTGTTGTACAGGTAAGATTAGGGGTAGAAAGAGGAGTAGAAATAGGGATACAGAAATACAAAATTAGGTCTATTTTTCCTGCATGAGCTATACTGGCTCCTAATTGCTTACCACATGCAATTCAAATTGCTGGTTAGAACCATTAAATCCTTGAATGTCACTCTGCCAAGTTAAAGATGAGGCTAGCTTTCTTCAATATCTCTTTTCTCAATAAGTCAGGTTGGTGGGAATGGTCCAGATTTTATCTCAGTAGAGCAGAATTAGATGTCATCCAAGGCTCAGGAATAATAGTGACATCATAATTAAACAAGTCACCATTGGTGAGACAGTAGTCATCATGAATAAAGCTTCTTTCTCAGGGAAGCTGAGAAGCAGTTTTTCAATACCATATTCTTCAGACAAGTCTCCACAGTTCCCAGAACAACATACTGTATGTCATAGATTTTCATTGGTAAAGGAGGGCAAGACCACATAGGCCCTTTGTTTCTGGCCTAGCACCTTACCTGATAAACCAAAGTGGCTCTCACACTTTCAGAATTGTGGATAGGGATGTTAATTTGGATTCTCCTGTACCTCAAAAAATGATTAGAGGGAATATTGGAATACCTTTAAGGGGAAAATAAATTCTTCGTGTTATCCCTCATTTTTTTTATTATTATCAACATCTCAAAACATACAAAAAGGCAATAAACATTTGGCATGACATGTAACAGAGATGCTTTAATTTCATATGTAATGTAAAATAAACATTTTCTTTCTTTTTGGCAGGGATGGGAGCTGGGCTGCAGGATTTAAACTCATTTATGTTTACCTTTAGTAATTGTATCATTAAACTATTTTAAATATAACAGAATAAAAGAATAACAAAGTTGGAAGAGATCTTCCAGTCCATTCCCCTTACCATTTAAGATGAATGGTTGTCCAATCTCTTCCTAAAAGTAGACAACTGATTAATTGTTCTAACTGGTAGGAAATACATTCTTAGTTCAAGGTTGCTTCTCTCCTTAATTAGTTTGCATCCATTACCACTCATCCTGCTTTCAGGCGCTTTGGGAAATAGGTTGACCTCCTCTTCTTTGTGGCAGCTCCTTAGATATTGGAAAATTACTACTTTGTCACTCCTAATATTTTTTCATGAAATTAGACATACCCAATCCCAGCAATCATTCCTGTTTTAGCCTTCAGTCCCCTAAACTCAAATTGAAAAAAAAAGCCCTATATACTGAAAGCAACCAATTAGTTTACATTCAAAGGGTCTGGCGTTAAAATCAGTTTCATTTTTTCATTAGTTGCTCCTTCTTATTCAGATTAGGTTTCAGAACAATGATAAAGCATTTGGGGGAAAATATGCACCCCAGTAAACCAGCTGCTGAAGCCAAGATGGAGAAAATCTCTACCGCTATCATGTATTTTCCCTTGGTACTCAGATAGGTGGGAACAAATGACACCCAGACACTGCAAAAGACCAACATGCTGAAGGTGATAAATTTGGCTTCATTAAAGGTGTCAGAAAAATTCCTAGATAGGAAGGCCACAGTGAAACTGACAGCAGTCAAGAATCCCAAAAAGCCAAGGACAACATAAAACATTGTGGTGGAACCTTCATTACATTGTAGAACAATTTCTTCACCCATGGAGTGCATGTCAGAATCTGGGAAGGGAGGAGAAATTGTGAGCCACACCACACAAATGCAGAATTGTGTCAAGGAGCAAGATAGGACAATGGAGACACCCAGCCTGTTCCCACCCATTTTCTCATTTTGGAGCCTGGCTTGGTGGCCATGAAAGCAAGGACCACTATGATTGTTTTCCCCAATATACAAGAAAGAGCTACGGAGAAGATGATGCCAAAAGCAGTTTGTTGCAAGATACATTTCACTTGGTCAGGTTGCCCAATGAAGAGCAAACTGCAAAGGAAAGAGAGCAGTAGAGCAGCAAGGAGGCTATAAGTGAGGTTCCTATTATTGGCTTTCACAATAGGTGTGTCCTGATATTTCATGAATATCCCGAGCACCACAGCTGAGATGACAGAAAAGGAGATTGCAATCACTGCCAAAGAAATCCCCAAAGGTTCTTGATAAGTTAAGTAAGTTATACTTTTTGGAAGGCAACTATCCTTATCCTTGTTTGGATATTGATCCTCTGGACAAGGGAAACAGTAATCTAAGTCTGAAAAAGAAACCATTCATAGAAGCATTATTGTTTTGAAGCATCTTCGTTTCATTTTCAATTGCGCTGATTTTACAGAATTCTGTAGACTTAATTAGATCCCAATTTGATTACTGGAATGACCTTTATATGGTGCTGCCCTTGAAGACCATTTCAAAAGCTCAAGTATCTAACCACTGCACCACAACAGCTCTCCATTCCAAAGCATAACTTGGTCTGCAATGCAGTGGACATTAACTCTTAACTAACCTATTTCTGTTCTTTCTGTATGAGCTATATTGGCTCCTAGTTGTTTACTCTATGCAATTCCAGTTTCTGGTTATCACCATTAAATCTCTGGATGTCACTGGGCCAAATTGTAGGTGCGATCACCTTTCTTCAATGGTATCTGTCTTTCTAAATAAGTTCGATAGGTGGGCATGCTCCAGATCTTTTGTGTTAAATGTTGTCATCTGGGAGTTCAGAGTTGTATCTGGTCTGTAGTGTGCAGCCTTTTCCAATTCTATTCCATCTGAATTATGTGAGTTCCCTACATGTTTATCCTTGTAGCATGCTGGGAAGACCTTGTTCACCTAAAGTGTTAGGCTAGAATGGGGATTGACTCAGGAGCCTGATTTGTCTGGTACCTGGTGGCAAGGGTGATTTTTAAAATCATTATTTGTCTTTCTAAAGATTGTGGTAAGCCACTGAGGTTTATTATATGAGATAGGCAACCATATAAGTTCCAGAATTTATTTATTTATTTATTTATTTATTTATTTATTTATTTATTTATTTATTTATTTATTTATTTATTTATTTATTTATTTATTTATTTATTTATTTATTTATTTATTTATTTATTTATTTATTTATTTGTGAGATTTATATACCGCCTCACAGTCAAGCACTCTCTAAACTGTTTACACCATTAAGCAATGTATATCTATATTGCCCCCAACAATGTGGGTCCTCATTTTACCTACCTCGGAAGGATTGAAGGCTGAGTCAACCTTGAGCTGGTGAGATTTGAACTGCTGACCTGTGGATTACAGTCAGCTACAGTGGCCCGCAGTACTGCTCTCTAATCGCTGCAATACCTCGGCTCTCCAATTTGATTTGAATCTATCAATCTATCAATCTATCAATCTATCAATCAATCAATCTATCTATCTATCTATCTATCTATCTATCTATCTATCTATCTATCTATCTATCTATCTATCTATCTATCACCTATCTATCTATCTATCTATCTATCTATCTATCTATCTATCTATCTATCTATCTATCTATCTATCTATCTATAATTTGGGAAGAATAGGAAGTAAAAACAAGTGAAAATTATGGAAAAAATATCTGTGCAAAATTATCTTTACTTACAAAAAGTAATGACAAAGGTTTCTGGAAAAAACTATTTATAATTTTTCAAAAAAACATAAGAAGGAATAATTCAAATCTACTGATGCTCCAAGTTAGAATGAACTAATTGGTTTTATCACCAAATAGCTCACTGAAGTAAGGGGAGAAAATCAAATGTTTCAATATGTTATGAAGCTCAATATTTTCAATCACCATAATGTTTATTTAAAAATATTTATTTATTAAAAATAAACCCCCATTTATATTTATTATATCATTGATACATTTAATATAATCCTTTGCTTACCTAATTTATCAGCTATTTTCCCTTCTGGACATATTTTACAGTCATAGCAGCAGGATAATTTCCCTTCCACCTTTATCTTGCTGTGGCCAAGAGGACACTCTTTGTTACAGATGGAAAGTGGTAATGCCTGCTCGAAAATAAAACCAGGATTCACAGAAAGACGTTATTTTTGGTGGATTGTTCTTTTCATCAGTTACACATATGCAAACTCTTCATATATAATCCAAACATCAGTGATGCAATTTCCAGTTTTATTCCTGGTGTAAATTCACCATTGAATGTTCAACTGCTTCTTGTTCCATACCTATTACATTAACCGATTGAGCATTCCCAATAATTATATTCTAAAGATCAGTTTGAGGCAATGTGGAAAAATATTTAACTCTGAATCCCTCTAAGTATGCCCTCCTTGAGCTCCCATTTTTTGATTTCTGTCAAATCAAATCAAATATCTATATTCCTTCCTTCATTCCAAGTAATGCACCCATAGAAAACAGAACTCCAATGCAGGTAGATTCATAAAAAACCCAAATTCTTTCCTCCCCCCTCCCATCCAATGGCAACCCTGAAGCCGTAAAGATGGCCTCAGGCAGGTTCGCTTCAGGATTGACAGAGACAGTTGTTAAGTAAGTTTTGCTCCATTTTACGAGCTTTCTCACCACAGTTGTTAAGTGAATCTCTGCAGTTGTTAAATTAGTAATCCTGTTGTTAAGTGAATCTGGCTTCCCCAATTACTCACAAAAGGTGATCACATGACTCTAGGACACTGCAACTGTCATAAATACCAGTCAGTTGCAAAGCATCTGAATTTTGATCACATGACCATGGGGGTGCTGCAATGGTTGTAAATGTGAACAACAGTTTTACATCATTTTTCCCAGTGTCATTGTAATTTCAAACAGTCACTAAATGAACCGTTGTAAGTCGAGAACTACCTTTAATGAATAACATACAGACTGCTAAATGCTTGCTTGCTCCAAGGGTTGCTGCGATTGTGACTGTTGAATCATTTATTCCATCAATCTGTTGTGAATAATTTCAGGAAAAGGGGAAATTGAGACATACCTGATTAAATAAGAGAGGCCAAATGGCTTCCTTGTCAGAAATGGTGAGGAGTTTGTCTGGGGGAACCAGGGGGTCGATCTTTCCAATTTGGATTTTCAGAAAGGACTTGTTTGGAAATGTGACCCAATTAAAAATATCAAGCCCAGTCTCTAATTCCCCATTGGGGCCAAAAGAAACCTGTTCTCCAGCACTGTTGTTAAAGGAGATATGTTGCAAAAAATGGTGGAGCTAAGGGAAGATGACAAAAAAGAGGAAAGAAACAGGAAAGTTATTAGGACTCTTTGAAGGGGATGGGAAAAAATTCAATTTGTTTCTTTTAATTTGACCTAGGCTTAAAGAAAAGCTGTTCCATTTTGCCTCAGTCCACACTGTTTCAAACTGGTAAAAAAATTATAGTTTTATGAAATGCATTTTTAACTCTCAGCTGAAAAACGGTCAGATGAGAATTCCAGCAGAAAATCAAGAAAGGGACAGATCTAAAAAATCACTTTGGTTTGATTGAGCCATTCAGAAATGGGGAATTCAGTGTTCTGCCATATAATAGGCAAGATAGAGAGCGGCATGTTAACAGCGGCCAGAATTGTGTTCGTACAACATTGGAAGGGCGAGGAGATCCCCACAGAAGAAAAGATAATAACAAAAATTTTAGAATCTGTAGAAATGAATAAACTAACATTTGAAATTAAAGAAAAGGAAGACACTGAATATTTTGAGGTATGGGATCTGTACTATCGATGGTTAAATAAGAGAAACGGGAGTTAGAATCTCGAAGATTATAAGAGAAAGATTAATCTCACTACAAGGGTTGTTTACTGTAACATTAATTTTGATTAATTTTGATTAGTATTACTAATTAATATGTATTAATGTTATGAGGGAAAAGCACTGTTATTAGGATAGTACCATTAGAGGATACTATTATTATGACTATGACGTATATTACTCCAAAGAACAGTAACCAGGCAACACACTATATATATGGATTTTGAACATGTTGCTCTTTTTTATCTATATTATTTAAAAAAAGATAAGAGAGTGGCATGGTGGCCTAGTGGTGGAGACCCCTGCATCCCATTTAGAAGTTTAAGAGTTCAATCCTAAACAGTGACAACTGTTTCTCCATGAGGGCACAAAAAGAGAAAATATCTGCTGTGAGCAATGTGTGGCGTCAGGAAGGGCATCCGGCCAGTAAACACTCAGCTCCATTCAGTTGCCCCAACTCTACCCTGAATTAAGGGATTACAGGGTCATAAAAAGAGACTTAGTGCAGGCAAGGTATAATTCTCTGAGACAGACAATTCTAGGACAAGATGGCTTTGACTTCCATCCAGGGGTAATTCCAGGTGTTACTTTTGAGAAAACAATAAACTTGAAATATTTAAATTGCCTTTTGAATACATACCTTTGACACCTTTGAATCTTAGTAACTCAAAAATTAAGCTGGTGAGGAATAATAATGCCATTCAGTAGTAAAGCAGTTTTCAAATTTCTACATATAATATTGTCAAATATAATGGATTGAATAAGATCCTGTACATACTATTTTAGACATAAAATGAAGTTTGTACTACATATTTTTTTTGTCTGTATCTAAGCCTTAGATTTATATTCCATTTTTAATTTTCTTTCATATGAAAATATCAACTACTTCTATAAAGCTTTCAAAACGATCTATAAAAGCATTCTAACTGTTAAAACAACACAACAAAACAAAACACAAAACCAGTCTCCTATTCTGGTACATGATGATTTCTCCAAATTTTATATTAGCCAACATTACTTTCCAGGGTGATTGGAGGAAGAGTTTCCATCTTCTCTCATTCATTTTTCGACCCCCTTTGAGTTTGGAAGAGCGTATGTCCTTCAGAGCATGTGCCACAGCATAGACTGCATTGTAGATGCTGTAACTATTTGCATTCATGGTGGTGTCAAAGACAGAATTAGGAAGAGTCTCCAGCTTCTCTTCTCCAGTGCAGATCCTTTCAACGTTCTCATCTGTAATATCACTGGAGAATGAGCATTCAAATGCATCTTTCCAGAAATCCCTAATAAACCCATCGTCTTTTTCTAAGTTTGGGTTTCTCTTCTGCATAAATTGCTGGAATCCGGTCAGCTCCTTCGAGTGAATTGAAAAAGAAAGTGCACCATGGAGAAAATCAATGGGTAATGGTCTTTGCATTAGAACGGATGTGAATTCCATCTGGGCTGTCATGATCCAAACTCTGGCCGTTCTCTCCTTTGGAATATTATCATAGTTGAAAAAATAGATCATTAGTCTCAAAGGCACCAAGCCTGTAAGTTCAGCACTTAAGATAACTTCTATGACTGTACTTTCCATGATCACTTTGAATATTTCCCCTGCATTTTCCATCCACTCAGCAGCTGCATTACCATACATCATCTGGGGAAGACATTCTGTAAAGTCAAAGCAGATTCCTCTCTCTGAAAATGTGGAAAGTCTCTTTTGAATGAACTTGTCCTTATCTTCTTCAAACATAGAAACTAACCCAACCCAGGTCCATCCAAAATGCAACAATAAGTGCAATATTCCTTTAAATTGGTGGTTCTCATCTGGAAACATCCATTTGACAAATGTTGCTGTTTCAGTATTCATCAATGGAACTGATCCATATGTGATTTAAATGGAGAAAGTCAGAAGAACATAAGAATGAAGGATTTCTTCCAAAATAAAACAAAAATTAAAAACCAATGCATGTGGGTTTATTTAATCCATTCTCTGGGTTTGAGTGGGATACAAAAATAGGGTGCCAAAAAATTCATTTTACATGACATCTGCAATTTTGCTCATCAAGCAAAAAGGGACAGCCCTTTCAAGACATTCTAACTCATGGTTTTGTTCAAATTTTCATTTCAGTGACCCACCTTTTGAATATAATAAATAGTTGGTGAACTTCTCATATTGATCCTTTTTTTGTCTCACCTGGGGAAATTTGTAGTTGCACAGAGAGATTGCCATGTTGGGACATGTATTAATACGTGGTCCTCCAATGACAGCTACTGTGTTGGTCTGGTCATTACATTTGTAGTTGGGTATAAATTCATCTTTTGTAGATATAAATTCCATTGCTAAATAATAAGTCGTACTTTGCACATCATAGTCAGTAGCAATATGGAAACCAAGGCTAACATTGGGTAAAATCCCAGAATATTCATTGATCTCCTTTACTGCAAATTTCAGAGCCAAAGTGTTTTGGTAATTATGAGTGACGAACCTTCAGCGAGAGTTAGAAACTGTCAATATATTTCTGTTTCAGAATTGGATAGCTGTTTTAATTTATACATATGCTTAATTTATACATATAAATTATACATACCGTATTTTTTGGAGTATAAGACGCACCTTTTTACCCTCAAACAGAGGGTGAAAACCTGGGTGTGTCTTATGCACCGAATGCAGCCCCACCCAACCACCCCCACCCTTTCGCCTCTGCCTGCCAGCAATTTACCTCTTTGCAGGAAACAGGGAAAAGCACAAGAGCACAAGAAGAGATAAACTGCCTCCCGATCTACAGCTGACAGGCTTGCAAGCCACGTGGTAAAATGAAACTAACTACGGTGGCTGTAATGTGACAAATTGCTGGGAGATAAACTGCTGGCAATATTAGGCTGCTGAAATTGAAAAGAGGCAAGCTAGAGCTGCTATGGCTCAAAGCTAGAGCTCTTGCCTCACAATCAGGAGGCTGTGAGTTCTATCCTAGGTAGAGGCAGATTTTGTTAATATGTTATTTTGTTAAATGTTTGTAGAGTGTTCAAATTATTAGACATATTTTTTAAAGACTGCTTTATTATTGTTCTAGACAACTTAACAAAATGAAGAAGCTTTTTAAAATAAATGCTTGCTCTGAAGAGGCCCAGTGCTTTTGTATTTTCTTTTAAATAGCAGAGAATACTTCCAGAAAGCCACATCAATTTTAAAGATCTGTAAAAGTATAATCTGAAATGTCCTGTTTTAGCATTAAGTATTAGTATTAAGTATTAGTATTAAAAGAAGCAGCTGAGAAACCTTGACTTAGTCATGTTTGGAGTAGATCTATTTAAATAATTGGGAGGAATTAGTGTGATTACATTTAAGAAAACTTTCTGGAATTAATATACTGCCATAAATGTACATTTCTCCAATTCTTTGCCATTTCTATGGGTCAGGCACACATGGACAGAAATACACAGCAAACAGTGTATATCATCTGCACTGTTTGCTGTTTGCTGTTTATCAAATTGCTGGGAGGCAGAGGCCTTTTTTCCTTGTTTTCCTCCCCCAAAACTAAGGTGCGTCTTATACTCCGGTGCGTCTTATATTCCAAAAAATACGGTATATAAAGATATAATAACAGTGCTTATTGTTTGTTCTGGACATCTGAAATTTGGTCACTAACATATAGGCCTAGATTGTACCAACTAGGAAACACTGACCTAGTTTTGGTTACTTAACATTGAGCTAAGGCAGCATTTAGTCAGACCCCATTTGAAATAATGTGTTCAGTTCTGGAGACCTCACTTAAGAAAATGTATCGATAAGATTGAGCAAGTCCAGAGATGGGCAACAAAAATGGTGCAAGAGCTGAGAGACAAAACATAACAGGAAATATTAGAGGAACAGAATATATTCAACTTGACGGACAGAAGGAATGGGGGTACATGACTGAAACCTTTAAATGAATTAAAGAGTGTGAATAAGGTTCTAGAAGGCAGTATTCTCAATATTAATTACAACATAACAATATGGGGGCATAATCTCACAGTGACAGGAGGGAAGTTCAAAATTAATTTTAGATAGTGTTACTTCACAAAAAGAGTAGTGGAACCATAACCAACTTCCAGAGAAGGTAGTGGATCAATCATAAGTAACTGAGTTTAAACTTGCTGGGAATAAATACATGTCCATCATCAGACAAAACATTTTTGCCATCAGTTTTCTACGTCTTTTATCTGATTTCAGATAAAAGAATCCGTATTTTCTGGGAGAAGGAAGCCACTTCTCTTTTCACACCCTAGATGTATAATAGGCTAAAATGTGCACTAGAGGGTTTCCTGTTTGATATCTACATGAAATGAATGTCAAAAAAGCTCAAGATTAACCAGAAAGCTTCTGCAATATGTAGATTAGACAAAGTTTTTTACTTTCAACAAGGGACTTTGTTAAAAGAAGGAAATTTATTGAGGAGAATGAAATTCATATATTTTATGGTTAAAATAATATATTCATCTCAATTTCAACATCACTATTAGGACAGGTTAAGTCTTTCTAAGGTCTAGAATTTAAAAAGGACTAAATATGGTCACTGGAACAGATCAAAAGAACTGACTAGCAATCAATATCTTTGAGCCTAAAAGTGAAAGAAAATGAGACGTTGTACTTACCTGAGACGTCCATTCTCATCGGGTGGAGCTAGCCGCCAAGATTGGGTATTGGCACAGCCTTCTAGCCAATGGTGACTGAGTCTGGAAAAGTATAAAAGGTGGCTCTAGCCCTAGTTCCCCCTCTTTTGACGAGGGACAAATGCCATACTCGATGTGCCATCATCAAACACATTTTATTAACTTTCCAACATGGAAGAACAATAACGTTGCTAAATACCTAGCCTAACTACCTATATGCAGGGAGGAAAACTTCAATCTATATTGCTACACCTATATACCTAATGATCTATACAAGAATTGAATCCCCTTGTCCAGCCAGAACACGAGTAGAAGGGAGGGACTTGGCGGCTAGCTCCACCCGACGAGAATGGACGTCTCAGGTAAGTACAACGTCTCATTCTCCATCGTGGGTTGAGCTAGCCGCCAAGATTGGGACATACCAAAGTAATTCAGTCCCTAGGGTGGGCCTCCTGGTTCTGGCTAGGGCCGCCACCCTCCAATGTTACCTGTTCCAGTACCCTGCGCCCAAAGTCAGCCTCCTGAGAGGCAAAGGCATCCAGTCAGTAGTGCCGGACAAACAGCATTGGAGAGGACCATATGGCCGCTCTACAGATCTCCTCGATGGAAGCCCTCGTGTTCCAAGCTGCAGTGGTGGCTGCACTACGTGTGGAGTGGGCAGTAATTTAATTTAATTTAATTTAATTTAATTCAATTCAATTTAATTTAATTTAATAGATTTGTATGCCGCCCAACTCCCGGGGGACTCTGGGCGGCTCACAGCATGTCAAATCCATTACAAATAAAAACATATAACAGTTAAAAAGATATAAAAATTAAAAAATCTCCAACATTCATAACAAGTAATCCTGGTGGGTCATGGTAAGACATCTGTTCATATGCAATGTTAATGACAGTACGAATCCACCCACCCACCACCATGACTGAGGATGCTTTCCGCCCCAATGAAGAGTGGTGGAAAGATACGAACAAGGCCTCGGTTTGCAAAAGGCAGAGGTCCTTTGTATGTAAGTGTCCAGTGCGTGCCTCACGTCCAGGAGGTGCCACTGTCTTTCAATGTCTGAGGATGGAGAAGGGTAAAAGGAAGGTAATACCACCTCCCGAGCCCGGTGAAAGTAAGAGTTTACCTTTGGCAGAAAGGTGGGATCCAATCGCAATACTACCCTGTCCTGGTGGAAAACACAGAGGTCACTTCTGATGGAAAGGGCTGCCAGTTCGGAGATGCGACGGGCAGATGTGACCACCACCGGGAAGACCACCTTGTACGTCAGGTGGCCCAGGGGAATGGATTGCAAGGGCTCAAAGGCACCCCCCTGTGAGTGCTAGTAACACTTTGGACAAGTCCCAGGTGGGGTACCTGTGCACCACAGGAGGGCATCTATTCACTGCACCCTTAAGGAACCTGGAGATCAAGGGGTGAGCAGAGAGTTTTCCCAGAGAGGGGCAAAACAGCAGCGTGGATAGGGCAGCTATTTGGTATTTGAGGGTGCTTGGGGAAAGACCCTTAGCTAGCCCCTGGCGTAGGAATTGAAGGACGATTATGAATGAAAGATCCAGTGGGGAATAGCCCTCCCTAGCACACCAGGGGCAGAAAACCTTCCAAGGGGCTGCATAAATACGTTGCGTGGACGGTCTGCGAGAGTCAAGCAAGACCTCCATGATGTCCTCAGGGATCTGACGGCTCCTCAGAGTGAGCCGCTCAAGCGCCAGGCAGTCAGTTGCAACCAGTGAGGCTCTGGATGCTGCACTGACCCCTGGACCAGTGACCACTCTGTCGGAGGGATCCTCCATGGGGGTGAGACCAACAGGGAGACCAGGTCGGCATACCAAGCTCTCCTTGGCCAGTCGGATGCCAGAAGTACCACCTCGGCTCTTTCCTCCAGAAGTTTCTGGATGATCTGCGGAATGATGGGGATGGGGGGAAAAGCGTAAAGCAACCCCTTAGGCCAGATGCAGCGGAGGGCATCTACTCCTTCCGCCCCCCTGAGTTTGATACTGGGACAGAAACCTGGCCAGCTGGGCATTCCCCGGGGTGGCGAAAAGGTCCATTATTGGCTGACCAAACTGACCCACAAGTTGGCGGAAAGGATCTGGGTGCAAACTCCACTCAGAATGGTCTATCTGGTTCCGGCTGAGCCAGTCCGCCCTGATGTTATTTACCCCAGAGATATGTTCAGCAGAGAGAGACAGTAGGTGTTGCTCTGCCCATAGCCCCAACTGCATGGCCTCAGACATCAGCTGTCCAGACATGGCCCCACCCTGTCTGTTTATGTGGGCCTTTGTGGCCACATTGTCAGTAAGGACCATTACATGAGAGTTTTCCAGAAGAGGCCTGAACTGCTGCCGGGCAAGGAACACAGCACGTAGTTCCAAAACGTTTATGTTGAGGGTCGTCTCAGTTAACGACCATGTGCCCTGTGCCACCTGCGCCTCCGTGTGTGCCCCCCCAACCCGATAGGCTGGCATCAGTGGTGACTATGATTTGTCATGGGAGAAGGAAGCAGGTGCCCCTATTGATTGCAGAGGTGGTCCACCAAATCAGTGACTTCCTGACTGAGGGCTGGAGTGTTACTTTGACTGGAGAATGGGCTCTTCCCTGACACTGGTAGGGGAGAAGGAGCCCTTGGAGGTCCCTGGAGTGTAAGTGGGCCCATGGGAAAATATGAATGACGCATCACCACCATGGACCCCATTGACCTAGCTTGGACATCCGCTTGAGCTGCTGATGATTGAGCAGCAGGTTGATTTTAGCTTGTGGGTGGAGCTGTCTGGAGTGTGGGGCTATCTGGTTCCAAATGCCAGAGGGAGCTAATGATAATTCCCTCACATCCAGGCAACTCCTGTCCCCTAGGTTCCCCTTTCTGGGGGATGCTAGGTAGGAATGAGTAGGGTAGAGTACTCTGGATTGGATAATTTCCTTTGTAAAAGGCATCATTTTAAAACTCAACTCCAATTTACAAATCATGTTCTCTTTGTCTTAAAGTTCAGTTCATGAAAAAAAAATTGATAGTTTGTATATAGTTCCAGTTATGCTGGGCTCACAGACTCCAGAAAAAAACTTGGTTTTAAACTGTTACTGGAGTGAATGCTCACTAGGCTGATTTGTTCCTTTTATGTGAGATCAGTAACTTACTACTTCTAAATTCTGCTGAAAGCCCTTGTTCAAGCTATTTTTAAAATATAGATAGAATCTTCATTCTAAGTTGATATGTTTGGCTTGTTATTGTGATATATGAATACCTGAACATGCTTTAACAGGTACTCCTGAGGCAGACCTACAGACAGCTAGTCTGAATTTTTGTCAGCTTAATTCGAATAACAGTATCCATATTTATCAAAGGCCTCTGCCAACAAGGTAGGCCTCAAAAGGGCCTGGGTAAATTAATAGGTCCAAACAGTCACTTAAAATGGCCACCGCCCTTAAATGAGGCCAACAAGATGGCATTTGCCTTTAGTTGGTCTTTCAAAATGGCCACTGCCCATATTAGGCCTTAAAAATGGCCACCGGCAAGAAAGGGCATCCAAAATGGACACCACCCTTGATGTGGCTTCAAAATGGTCTCTGCCCACTTTTGGTATTTGAAACAAAATGCCACGCCCTTAGTGCCTTCAATTCTGAGGACAATCAAAATGGCTGCCACCCTATGGGAGGCTTCAAGATGGACACCGGCACTCTCAAAGGCTGCCTGCACACTTACCTGGCTGAAGACAAGCAGAGCAATGCAGAGAAGCTCAAATGGAAGCAGACAGCCCAGGCACCAGAGACAGGTACAGACAGGGCCTTGGATCAAAGGAGCCTTGCCAGATTGCTGGCTCTTGTCAGCCCTTGCACAGAAGGCAAGTTAAGTAAAGGAGGCCTCAAAAGAAAAAAAATGTTTTGAAGTGGGTGGTCCTGTGTAATTCAAAATGGCAGCCACCCACGAGGCACTCCTAAAATGGCTGACTGTCTCCTGAGGCAATTAGTTCCAGCAGAGGAGAAAAGAGTCTGCTAAGACCTAGCCACTAACTGTCAGTTTCTGGGTCCCCTGGAGTAATGTGGATGGCAGAGATCATCTTGCCTGGGAGGGAGGGCAACAAGTTCAGTGGAGCCGAAGTTTGGCCCAGAACTAGCTCTGCTAAGTCCAATAGACTGTCTCTCCATTCCTGGGACAGGTACACCTTACACTCCAGTGAGTCAATAATGGCCCCCAGATGAACGAGTCTGGTGGAGGGAATGAGTTGGCACTTGGTCCGATTGACCAAGGAACCATGATGAGTGAGGGTAGTGAACACCACCTGGACATCTCTCTCAGCCTGAGAAGGAGAGGCAGAGGAGATGAGGATGTCATCCAGGTAGCACTGGACCCTGATGGGAATAGACCGTAGGTGGGCGTTCAGGGCAGCCGGGACCTTGGTGAATACCCTTGGTGCTGAGGATAGGCCGAATGGAAGTGCCCCATATTTATAATGCACCCCTGCATAGCACAACCATAAGTATTGGCGGTGAGATGGCCGAATTGGGATGTGGAGGTAAGCCTCCGAGAGATCTATGGATGTGAGTAGATCTCCCTTCTGAACACTTGCCAGAATTGATTGCAGGGTGTGCATTTTGATTTTGTTATGTCTGATGGCAGCAGCCATGCGGTCCTGTGCTTCCCTGAATTGAAGGGGATCCCCCCTGGTGACCTGTCTCTTGCGCCCCTGAGTGGGACCCTCGATGACCGGCTGGGGACCCCAGACCTTAGGTTCAGCTCTGCCCAGTGAAAAGTTGTCCAGAGACAGCGTGTCAGGTGATCGAGCTGGGTGCTGGCTACGGTTCTGTGTTGGAGCAGATAGCGAAGCCCGATGGCTCCCTGAGGCTGGCTGACCAGATGACTTTGCTGAGGCCTTGGACTAGTGTGGTCTGGCCGTCTGGTCTGGAGATTGTGCCCTAAGGGAAGAGCGATCCCTAGATGTGGAGGCTTGGGTGGCCCTTGAGGTGCTCCTCTCCTCCGTATTGGCCCTGTGAGACTTTGTCTTGGCCTTTGCCTTTGATGGCTTGTCTGTCATTGCTTTCCTGTGAGAGGAAAAAAGACAAGAAAGGAGAGGGAACAAAACAGGTCACAAAGGCTTTTGGCCCTGTGGGTGTGTCTGAGTGAAACCAAAATGGCGGCTGGCCATGAGGTCTATTCAAAATGGCGGCCTCCTCCCCATGAGGTAAGTATGCCCAGGGCTGACCTCCCTCTGGGGCTCACCAGACCCATCAACCCTTTGGGGACCCCCTCGGGACACAATAGTGGCTTGGGGGGGTTTTACCCTCTCTCAATAGGTAGATGCAGCAGACGTTTCTTTCAGGCCTCCTGAACGGCCGCAAGCGGTTGTGACAGGAAAGGCTCCCTCAGCTCGCAGAGTCAGTCAGCAGCAGTCCATCCTCTTCCGAAGGCTCGTAGGCTGCTGCTCTTTAGAGAGGATGGCTCCAGACCCCCTGTCTCGCTGCAAGCAGCTTGCAGGAAGGGCTAAGAGGCAGGCAATTGAGTTTTAAAGGTCTCAGCCGAGCCGTGGGTCAAGGCTCCGATCGGCAAGTCTCTTAATTTGTTGACCTCTCTGCCTGTTTTTGGAGGTTTATTTGCCTTATAAGAGATAGTTAACCCCTTAGAATTGGGGGACTACTCGTTGGACCGCTAATTGCGCTTATTAAGGAACAGAAAAGGCCAAATATGGGCAAGGAGAAATTGTTCAAATGCAAATAGAGCCCAGGCCTGCGCAAAAACTGTCACAAGGCAGTGAGTAAGGCCTTCCTCACGCGGTCATCCAGGATATTCGGCAAATAGCTTGCCAGCCTTGTGCAGAGCCCAATTATAGGTGGTGACAGGGGTCACCACAGTCCCAGGTGGTCAAATTTGGGACCGTTCCCACTCCCTCCAGGCCGGAAAAGGATGTTATTTCAAAGGTGGAATTAATTTGCTGATGGATTGGGCCTCGGCTGGAGGGGCGAGCAGCAGCAGGCCTAAGGCCTAGCTGCCTCTCCCAAGGCTAGAGAGCGATGGTACCTGGGGCTCGTTAGGGAACTTACAGTTCAGGATTCCAAGATTCAGGAACAATTAAGGATAGATACTCGGATTTTTGATGAAAAAGGCACTAGTCGTTGGCTATGACTGAGTCAAAAGAGGGGGAACTAGGCCTAGAGCCACCTTTTATACTTTTCCAGACTCAGTCACCATTGGCTAGAAGGCTGTGCCAATACCCAATCTTGGCGGCTAGCTCCACCCACGATGGAGAATACAGCTTTTAGGTGGCAATGTGGGGGAAGAGGTGGTGTGGTATGAGGAGGAGAAGAAGTAGTCGGGTACTTACAGATAGTGATCAAGGACTTCAGAAGAAGGAAGGCTTTGAAAAGTGATCTCATTTGAAAGAAAGAAAACCTGATAAATAATAGCAGCAATGATTAAATCTCCAGACTGGTAATATTTATGAACAATTGGAAGAGGACTATTAAATTTGCAGGTGGAGGGAGGAGAAATGCTCATCATACTTGGGGGGAAAAGTAAAACTAATGTTCTGAATATAACAAATTCATTGTAATACATAGTCATTGTACACATCAAACAGTAACTCCTATGTTACCATTCAACCAACTCATTAACTGTATCTAAAGTTAAGATAATGAATTTTATCTAAAGTTAACAGAATAACAGAGCTGGAAGGGTCTTTGCAGGTCTTCCAATGAAATATCACAGATGAAACACAAATCCTTTTTCTCCCTACATTCATGTCCGAATTTATAAGCAGATATTAATAGAATTCAATGTCTTAATCCAAGTTCATCATTTTTACAGGGTTTGCTGGAGTTCCCTTGAGATTTGGAGAAGAAGAGACAATAACTATCCTTAATTACTAATCAGTACCATTCTTTGCAATGGTGCTTTGAGAAATATCAGAAAGAAACATGTTTATCATATCTCAATAGACCCTGCTGCACTTCTATGAACCTTTGGAAGACGTGAAGAACAAATGGGGGAATGGGAGTTCATGTACACAAAAGAAAACACAACTATAGAACAAAGTATGGAAATACATCTGTTAAAATAATTGTTCTCAAAAATTTTGTTTAATACTTAATACTTTGCTGAATACAATAATTTGGTTTTTTTTAAA
>JALIGW010000046.1:2330818-2488318 GCA_023053685.1 Diadophis punctatus similis
TATAATCAGAGTTTAACAGTGAGATTGGCCTGTAGTCCTGGATCTTATGTTTCATAGTAGCATCTTTTGGAATTATAGTTACTAATGCCTCTTTCCATGAATCTGGGATTTCCCCTTTAGTTAAAACTTCATTATATGTTGTTAATAGTATATTTTTCAGGATTGTTTGTACTTCTTTATAATATTCTGTTGGGATTCCATCAGGTCCTGGAGTTTTATTATTTTTTTGGTTCTTGATTGCTTTTTCTATCTCTGTTGGTGTTATTTCTTCATCCATTATATCTTTTATAGTGTCTGATATTTGTGCAATGTTAGAATGTTGTAAATAATCTTGTATATCTTTCTGTTGCATGTTGTCCTTGCTATATAACTCACTGTAATATTCTCTTGCTATTTCCTTTTTTTTTGTAAATTGCATTCTCCCTATTGAATCCTCTAATTGTTGTATAATTATTTTCCTTCTAATATTTTGTATTCTTCTTTTTTTATATGTACTTTCTGAATACATGTGATGTCTGATTCTTGTTTTTGTAGTCTGTTAAATATTTGCCTTCTTTTTATTGGTGAGTTAATTCCATTTATGTTTACTGAGAATATTTTAATTTGATTTTGCATTTTATTGTCTACTCATTGCTCTTGTTACTCTCGTACTTCTTATTTCTTTTGGCTTTGTCATCCTATCTCCTTCTCTCTCTTGTCTTTTCATTCGTTCTATATCTTCTACCATTTCTTTTTCTTCCTGACTTCGTCCCTCTCCCTCCGCACTACTTTCTCCATCTTTTTCTAAATATCATTCAATAAATTGGTCTGCTTCTTCCATCGTTTCTATCCTTATTTTTTCCCCCTTCCATGTTATTAGGATTTCTTCAGAAATCAATCATCTGAAGAGTATTTCCTATCTTATTAATTTTGCGGTAAAATACTGTAGATCCCTTCTCTTTTCTCTTATTCGTTTTGGGATTTGTTTTAGTACATTAATTTCTCTTTCTTTATGTAGTATTTGTTCAGATCTTGTGGTTTTATATATCTCATCCTGTAATGCTTTTTTAGTAAACCATATATGTACCTCCCTAGAGAATTTGTGTCTTTTTTGCAAAGTTTGTTTGAACCCTATAGACCTCGTCTATGTGTCTTTTTAGTTCTTCTTTGTCTATCTGCAGGGCTTCAGACAATATCTCTACTACCAGTTCACATAAATTCTCCTCTTTCACTTCTGGTATATTTTGGAATCTTAGATAGAATGCTGATTTCTCCAGCTCAAGATGTACAATGGTCCCCTCGAATTCCTTGTTTTTTGCTCTTAATGTTTCCTCTGTTTCTTCTATTTTTTTGTTGGTTGGGTCAGTTTTTTCCTCTATGATCTTAATTTTTTGTTCATGTTTAGCAACCACTTTCTGAATAACTTCCATTCTATTATCTAATTTTTTAATATTCCCCTCAATCTCTTCAAAGTTTTCTTTTGTCTCTTCAAGATTATAAAAAATGGTCTGCTGTGTTTTAATCATTGTTTCTTGTTGTGTCATCATGAATTCTTGAATTTTGTCTAATGTGGCCTGCATAGTATGTAGTGTAGGTGTTTGTCCTTGTTTCTCTGTAGATAACATTTCTGAAATAAGTTTTTGCCCTGTCGCTGAGGGTGTTACAGGAGTTGTTTTTTTAATAGTTTTGGTCACAGTTGTTTTTTTTTTTTTTCCAAAAAGTTTTATTAGTACAAAATTACATAGATAATAGCTAAACATTAAATAGAAAGTACAAACATTTTTTTTAATTTTTCTCCCCCCTAACCCACCCCTTTCCCTCCCCCCCTCCCCCCCGGACTTCCCAGAGAGAGTACAGGGCATAATATCAATAAAATAAATTTAAATTAAATTAAAAAATTTTGACTTCCACCTTATTTTTTTAAAACTTCAACTCCAAATTGTACACTAATAAAAATTCCTTCCTCCTCCTTTCAATCATCTGCCCTTCACAACATTTCTTCACTGTTAACTAAGAATTAAATGATTATTACATAAATGATGACTAAGTATTAAATACAAAAACCTTAAACTTCATCATAAAATCAATCAGTATATAAATAACATACTATTACTATATATCAGATTATAAGCACTAATTCCAAACTTTAAATAACCTTCCTCCCAAAAAAAAAAAATGTTAAATCTAATTGTAATATTTTATAACTGGATAGATAACAATTCCAAATCTTTCTCACAATTAAATAAAACTTAAATTGATATTACACAAAAAATAACTAAATAATAATACAAAAACCTTAAACTTCATCATAAATTCTACCACTCTATTAGTAACATAATGTTACTATGTATTAAATTATTAGGTTCAAAAAAGTTCTAAATCTTTAAAAAGAATTAATAATACTTTGAATAAGCCCCCCCAAAAAAACAAAAGAAAAAAAAAGAATGCAAGAAGTAAAGAAAAGAAAAAAAAATTAAGGAAAGAAGGGAAAAAGAAAAGTACAGTCATAATGGCAACCATCTGTCCAATAAACTTCAACACTGCATCTTGTTGTATCTTGATGATGGTTGCATCTTTTTGTAACTTGATAATTTTGTAGTTGTCAGCTCGCCTCCCATCTGACCCCGATCTTCCATCTCCTTTTCCACACTGTAGACATCTGTCTGGCTCTGCCAATCATTTAAATTTTGTAAATCTGTTTCGATTTGAAGAGGAAGGGATGGCTTTCCCTCCTCCTCCTCTTTTGTTTTCATACATCTTTCCTCTGGAATCTTGGATATATCAGCCTTTAAGACGTTGACATAAAATTCAGTAGCTTTCTTTGTTGTATTAAGCCGATATCTTTTTCCCAGAAATTTCACTGCAACTCCTGTTGGTGCTTCCCATTTGTAATGTAAATTTAACCTTTTAAATTCATCAATCAGAAAGGTATAATCTTTTCTGGCTTTGAGCATTTTAGAGGGAATTTCTTTCCATATCATCAGTTCCTGGCCATTCACCTGCAGGTTATTCTTAAATGTCGCCTGTATAATCCTATTCCGTAAGGCTCTTGTAGTAAAGTATATTACAATATCCCTTGGTAGGTGTTTTTGTTTTGCATACCAGGAGTTGATTCTATATATTTTATCAATTTGCCTGGCTAGTTCTTCTTTAGACAGTCCAGACACCTGCTCCAAAGCTTCCACCATCCTTCCTTTCAAATCTTCATATAATCCTTCTTTCAACCCCCTGACCCTTATGGCAAATTCCATGGATCTGAATTGCGTCATTAACACCTCTGTTTCAAAATTTGCAATGTCATTTTGTATTTTATCTATGTATTCTACTGAAGTTGTCAAAACTTGTTTGTTTTCTTGTTTTCTTTCTACTAAAGAAATTATTCCACACTTTCATAAATTTCTTTTCGTATCCTTTCGTATTTTCTATTATATTATATTTTAATATTCTTATTTAAAGTTCCGCAGTCTAGTCAATTGTAACTAAAAAGAAAGAAAAATCGATAGTAATGATAATAAAGAAGGAGAAGAGAGGTGAAAGGGGAGAGAAAAAATCAGAAAGGTACATATAATATTTCCATTATATCTTGTATATATCCTATATCTCTAAAGTAAAGAATATTGTTTTGCAGTTTGAGAGAAGAAGATAGGAAAGAAAAGTTAGTTGTTAATCATTTAAACATAAATTTTCTACTTAATATATTTTAATTAAGAAATTACTAATAATACTATAAATTAATCTACTCAATATATATGTCCAAAATATTTTCAGTAATAATTTCAATAGTTATTAATTAATTAAACTGTCATTTTAAGTTACTAGTGTTTCCAATTATTCACAACTTAATCTTCAATAATAGATAGATATTTCAGTTCAATCACTTAAATTAAATTATTATTAACACTTACAGAATTTCACTTCTTGCTTTTCATAATATATAATAGAAATGACAATCAATTATCTAAATATCAAAATATATTTTTATGTTCATTATGTATTTGTTATTGTCTTTTTCTTTTTGTATGTTTTTAAATGTAAATAATCTAATAAAACTATTTTTTTAAAAAAATAGAATGAAATAATTGGTTTTATCACCAAATAGCTCACTGAAGTATGAAAAAACTAATCAAATGTTTCAATATTTCACAATCAAGTGAAGCTCAATATTTTCAATCACCATTATATTTATTTAAAAATATTTATTTATTAAAAATAAATCCCCATTTATATTTATTATATCATTAATACATTTAATATAATCCTTTGCTTACCTAATTTATCAGCTATTTTCCCTTCTGGACATATTTTACAGTCATAGCAGCAGGATAATTTTCCTTCCACTTTTATCTTGCTGTGGCCAAGAGGACACTCTTTGTTACAGATGGAAAGTGGCAATGCCTGCTCGTAAATTAAACCAGAATTCATAGAAAGAAGTTATTTTGGCGGATTGTTCTTTTCATCAGTTACACATATGCAAACTCTTCATATCTAATCCAAACATTGGTGTTGCAATTTCCAATTTTATTCCTGGTATAAATTCACTACTAAATGTTCAAGTGCTTCTTGTTTCATACCTATTACATTAATCGATTGATCATTCCCAATAATTATATTCTAAAGATCAGTTTGAGGCAATGTGGAAAAATCTTTAACTATGAATCCCTCTAAGTATGCCTTCCTTGAGGTCCCATTTTTTTGATTTCTGTCAAATCAAATCAAATATCTATATTCCTTCCTTCATTCCAAGTAATGCACCCATAGAAAACAGAACTGCAACGCAGGTAGATTCCTAAAAAACCCAAATTCTATCCTCCCCCCTCCCATCCAATGGCAACCCTGAAGCCGTAAAAATGGCCTCAGACAGGTTTGCTTCAGGATTGACAGAGACAGTTGTTAAGTGAATTTTGCTCCATTTTACGAGCTTTCTCACCACACTTGTTAAGTGAATCTCTGCAGTTGTTAAATTAGTAACCCTGTTGTTAAGTGAATCTGGCATCTCCAATTACTTGCAAAAGGTGATCATATGACTTTATGACACTGCAACTGTCATAAATACCAGTCAGTTGCCAAGCATCTGAATTTTGATCACATGACCATGGGGGTGCTGCAATGGTTGTAAGTGTGAAAAACATTTATACATCGTTTTTTTCAGTGTCATTGTAATTTCAAACAGTCACTAAATGAACCATTGTAAGTCAAGAACTACCTGTAATGAATAACATACGGACTGCTAAATGCTTGCTTGCTCCAAGGGTTGCTGCGATTGTGATTGCTTAATCATTTATTCCATCAATCCATAGTGAATAATTTCAGGAAAAGGGGAAATTGAGACACACCTGGTTAAACATGGGGGGCCAAACGGCTTCCTTGTCAGAAATGGTGAGGAGCTTGTCTGAGGGAGCCAGAGGGTCGATCTTTCCAATTTGGACTTTCAGAAAGGACTTGTTTGGAAATGTGACCCAATTGAAAATATCAAGTCCAGTTTCCAATTCTCCATTGGGGCCAAAAGAAACCTGTTCTCCAGCACTGTTGTTAAAGGAGACATGTTGTAAAAAACGGTGGAGCTAAGGGAAGATGACAAAAAATAGGAAAGAAACAGGACAGTTATCAGGACTCTTTGAAGGGGATTGAAAAATTTTCAATTTGTTTGTTTTATTTTTTTTAATTTCAAAAAGTTTTTTATTTATAAAACAGATAATAAGACAAAACATACAATAAACATAAAAACAAGTACATGATGAATCATAATCTAGTATACATATTTACATTCTGCTATTTTATACATCGTTATTTATCTTAAATTGCAAAAAATGAGTTATAGTTTTTCTTTTCATCTCCACCATTTTAATTTTTAATCTTTGTTCTCCTTTCTCCCCACCAATGATTAATTTATTCCAGGTTTCAATGTATTCAATTTCATCTTTTCCCTTCATTTCTGACGTTAACCTATCCATTTCAGCACATGTTAATATTTTACGTATAATTTCTTCTTCTGTGGTATGTTTTGTTTTTTCCAATTTTGAGCAAAAGTTAACCTTGCGGCAGTCAATATATGTAACATTAAGTATATTATATTTTTGTCATATTTATCTAATGTTATCCCTAATAAAAAGAGTTCTGGTTTGAGGTCCAATTTTATTTTCAATATTTCTTCCAGCCATTGTTTGATTGTTGTCCAGAATTCTCGTGCTTTATGGCACTCCCACCACATATGATAAAATGTGCCGGATTGCATTTTACATTTCCAACATAATGAAGAAAGATGTGCACCCATTTTGGCTAATTTTGTTGGTGGGAAGTGCCACCTGTAAAACATCTTGTATAAATTCTCCTTATATGAGGTAGCCAGTGTCAATTTTCAGTTTCTTTGCCATAGGGTCTTGCCATTTTTCTAGATCAATATTAAACCCAAAATCTCTACACCAAGTTATCATGGTTTCTTTGACCTGCTCTTCAAACATGGACCATTCTAAGAAGTATTGATAATTTTTTTTGATTGTTTTTTTCTTCTGGTCCTAAAATTATTTTATCTAAGTCTGTTAGTTCCATTTCAATTCCTGGCTTTTTTTTATCTCTCCCATGTTTTGACTGCAGTTGTAAATATGCCCACCATTCTAAATCTACTCCTTCTTCCTTTAATTCTGTCCTCAATTTTAAATCTCCAGTTTCATTTGTTATCTGTTTATACGTTATTACTTTCCCTGGGTGCATAAAGTTTGGATGAGTAATCATCTCTAAGGTCAAGGTCCAATTAGGGATCTTTATGTAATTTTGCCATTTGATTATTGTCCATGCGTCTATGAGTGCTCATCTGACATAATGTCTCAGGAAGTATTGATGATTTTTATATTTTTCTTCCCACAAGAAGGCATGCCAGCCTACTTGTAGATCGTGTCCTTCCAATTTTAATAATCTATGATTGTTCAGTTGTATCCAATCTTTTATCCATATTAATTTAGTGGCCAAATAGTATTTTTCCCAATCTGGAAATCCAAATCCTCCTCATTCCTTTGAATCCTATAACAATTTTAATTTAATCCTTGCTTTTCTCTTTTGCCATACAAATTGGAGTGTAATTTTGTTTAAATTTTGAAAGAATTCTTTTTCCAGTTTAATCAGTATGCATTGAAATATAAATAATAACCTTGGTAGTATATTCATTTTTATTAATGCTATTCTCCCCATAAGGGAGAGTTGAAGGTTGTCCATTTTTCTAAATCCAATTCTATTTGTTCTATCAATTTTTCATGATTGTCTTTTTTCAATGTGGCGCACCTTGATGTTATTTGTATCCCCAAGTATCTTATTTTTTTGTAGCATGAATATCCAATTTTTCTACTAATTCAAGTTCTTGTGTCTTAGTTATATTTTTAGCAATCATTTTTGTTTTTTCTCTGTTTATTTTTAAGCCAGCCAATTTTCCATTTTCCTCCAATACTTCCGTCAGTCTACTTCCTGATTGCAGTGGTTCCTTAATAATAAAGGCTAGATCGTCTGCAAAAGCTTGTATTTTAAAGCTTTCCTTTTTAATCTCTAGACCTTTTATTTCATCATCTGCCCTGAAAGTATTTGAAAGTATCAACTACTTCTATAAAGCTTTCAAAGCGATCTATAAAAGCATTCCAACAGTTAAAACAACACAACACAACAAAACACAAAACCAGTCTCCTATTCTGGTACATTATGATTTCCCCAAATTTTTTTTTAGTCAACATTACTTGCCAGGGTGATCGGAGGAAGAGCTTCCATCTCCTTTCATCCATTTTTCGACCCCCTTTGAGTTTGGAAGAGCGTATGGCCTTCAGAGCATGTGCCACAGCATAGACTGCATTGTAGATGCTGTAACTATTTGCATTCATGGTGGTGTCAAAGACAGAATTAGGAAGAGTCTCCAGCTTCTCTTCTCCAGTGCAGATCCTTTCAACGTTCTCATCTGTAATATCACTGGAGAATGAGCATTCAAAGACATCTTTCCAGAAATCCCTAATAAAACCATCTTCTTTTTCAAAGTTTGGGTTTCTCTTCTGCATAAATTGTTGGAATCCGGTCAGCTCCTTTGAGTGAATTGCAAAAGAAAGTGCACCATGGAGAAAATCAATGGGCAACGGTCGTTGCATTAGAATGGATGTGAATTCCATCTGGGCTGTCATGATCCAAACTTTGGCCGTTCTCTCCTTTGGAATATTATCATAGTTGAAAAAATAGATCATTAGTCTCAAAGGCACCAAGCCTGCATTTTCAGCACTTAAGAGAACTGCAATGACTGTACTTTCCATGATCACTTTGAATATTTTATCTGCATTTTCTATCCAGTCAGCAGCTGCATTACCATATATCATCGGGGGAAGACGTTCTATAAAGTCAAAGCAGATTCCTCTCTCTGAAAACGTGGAAAGTCTCTTTTGAATGAACTTGTCCTTATCTTCTTCAAACATAGAAACTAACCCAACCCAGGTCCATCCAAAATGCAAGAATAAGTGCAATATTCCTTTAAATTGGTGGTTCTCATCCAGGAACATCCATTTGACAAAAGTTGCTGTTTCAGTATTTATCAATGGAGCTGATCCATATGTGATCTAAATGGAGAAAGTCAGAAAAACATAAAAATGAAAAGCAAAATTTAAAAATCAATGCATGCGGGTTTATTTAATCCATTCTCTGGGTTTGAGTGGGATACAAAAATAGGCTGCCAAAAAATTCATTTTACATGACATCTGCAATTTTGCTCATCAAGCAAAAAGGGACAGTCCTTTTGAGACTTACTTACTTGTGGTTTTGTTCAAAATTTCATTTCAGCGACCCACCTTTTGAATATAATAAATAGCTGGTGAAATTCTCATATTGATCCTTTTTTTTTCTCACCTGGGGAAATTTGTAGTTGCACAGAGAGATTGCCATGTTGCGACAGTTGTTAAATTGGGGTCCTCCAATGACAGCTACTGTGTTGGTCTGGTCATTACATTTGTAGTTGGGTATAAATTCATCTTTTGTAGATATAAATTCCATTGCTAAATGATAAGTTGTACTTTCCACATCATAGTCAGTAGCAATATGGAAACCAAGGCTAACATTGGGTAAAATCCCAGAATATTCATTGATCTCCTTTATTGCAAATGCCAGAGCCAAAGTGTTTTGGTAATTATGAGAGACGAACCTTCAGCGAGAGTTAGAAACTGTCAATATATTTCTGTTTCATAAATTCTGTTTAATTTATACATATGCTTAATTTATACAAATTAATTATACATATATAAAGATATAATAAATTTGTGCTTATTGTTTGTTCTGGACATCTAAAATTTGGTCACTAACAAATAGGCTTAGATTATACCAACTAGGAAACACTAACCTAGTTTTGGTTGTTTAACATTGAGCTAAGGTACCATTTGAAATAATATGTTCAGTTCTGGAGATGTCACTTTAAAAAATGTATTCATAAGATTGAGCGAGTCCAGAGAGGGGCAATAAAAATGGTGCAAGAGCCGAGAGACAAAACATAACAGGAAATATTAGAGGAACTGAATATATTCAACCTAAAGGACAGAAGGAAAGGGGGTACATGACATGACTGAAAGCTTTAAATGAATTAAAGAGTAGGAATGAGGTTCTAGAAGGCAGTAATCTCAATATTAATTACAACATAAGAACATGTGGGCATAATGTCACATGACAGGAGGGTTCCACTACTTCACAAAAAGTAGTGGAACCATAACCAACTTCCAGAGAAGGTAGTGGATCAATCATCAGTAACTGAGTTTAAACTTGTTGGGAATAAATGCATGTCCATCATCAGAAAAAAGATTTTTGTCATCGGTTTTCTACGTCTTTGATTTCAATATTATCTCTAACTTAGCCATATTTTCTGGGAGAAGGAAGCCAGTTCTCTTTTCACACCCTAGATGTATAATAACCTAAAATATGTACCAGAGGGTTTCCTGTTTGATATCTACATGAAATAAATGACAAAAAAGCTCAAGATTAACCAGAGAGCTTCTGCAATATGTAGATTAGACAAACTTTTTTACTTTCAACAAGGGACTTTGTTGAAAGAAGGAAATTTATTGAGGAGAATGAAATTCATATATTTTATGGTCAAAATAATAATATTCATCTCAATTTCAACATCAGTATTAGGATAGGTCTAGAATTAAAAAAGGACTAAATATGGTCACTGGAACAGATCATAACAACAGACTAGCAACCAATACCTCTAATCCTAAAAGTGAAAGAAAATACAGCTTTTTGGTGGCAATGTGGGGGAAGAGGTGGTGTGGTATGAGGAGGAGAAGTAGTCGGATACTTACAGATAGTGATCAAGGACTTCAAAAGAAGGAAGGCTTTGAAAAGTGATCTCATTTGTAAAAAAGTAAACCTGAAAAATAATAGCAGCAATGATTAAATCTCCAGACTGGTAATATTTATGAACAATTGGAAGAGGACTACTAAGTTTGCAGGTGGAAAGATGAGAAAGGCTCATCATACTTGGGGGGAAAAGTAAAACTAATGTTCTGAATATAACAAATTCATTGTAATATATAGTCATTGTAGAAATCAAACAGTAGCTTCTTCGTTACCATTCAACTGAGGACCACTTATTAACTGTATCTAAAGTTAATGAATTTTATCTAAAGTTAACAGAATAACAGAGCTGGAAGGGACTTTGCAGGTCTTCTAATGAAATATCCCAGAAAAAACACAAATCCTTTTTCTGCCTACATGCATGTCTGAATTTATAAGCAGATATTAATAGAATGCAATGTCTTAATCCAAGTTCATCTTTTTTACAGGGTTTGCTGGAGTTTCCTTAAGATTTGGAGTAGAAGAGACAATAACTATCCTTAATTACTAATCAGTACCATTCTTTGCAATGGTGCTTTGAGAAATATCAGAAAGAAACATGTTTATCATATCTCAATAGACCCTGCTGCACTTATTTGACCCTTTGGAAGATGTGAAGAACAAATGGGGGAATGGGAGTTCATGTGCACAGAAGAAAACACAACTATAGAACAAAGTATGGAAATACATCTGTTAAAATAATTGTTCTCAAAAATTTTGTTTAACACTTAATACTTTGCTGAATACAACAATTTGGTTTTTTTTTTAAAAAAAAACAATTTTAAATTGTTCTGGTTTTAAAGCTTCATTTTACTGATGAAATTGTATAGCACCCAGAGTGCCTCTTTGAAAGAGATGGGAAATAAGGTAATGTGAAACTAATAAACAACAAAGTAAATTTATAAATAAATAAATAAATAAATAAATAAATAAATAAATAAATAAATAAATAAATAAATAAATAAATAAATAAATAAATAAATAAATAAATAAATAAATAAATAAATAAATAATAAGGGATCTATCTTGAAAATGTACCATATAACTATTATTCAGGCTCTAGAACGGGGGTCCACAAACTCCGGCCTACAAATATGGCCTGCCGAAGCAATTTGTCCAGACAACACATCATTCCCTTGTTGGTGCTGGGCATGCCTCGGTCACTTGGGGAGACATGCAACCTGCTCTCTGCCACAAGACACTGGCCCAATGTGGCTGTGGGCAATGCCACTGCTGTTGCCGTCTCCCTGGCCTGCCCACTACTCTCGCAGTGCCTTGCGCAGTACAGTGAAATTTAGCGTGCTTCAAAATGGGAGAGATGAGATCCCCTCCTCCTCCTGGAGCCCATTATGACACAGAGCCACAATGTGACCCTGTCCCACTCACCCCTGGCAACAGCAGCAGTGACAGTCGTATTCTAGGTCAGACCAATGTCTATGGGTGGAGAGCAGGTCACATTCTCCCTGAGCGACCCAGGCATATCCAGCACCAACAAAGGCTTGAAGTAGCCTCTCTCCATTTGCTTTTGCTGTCTGTTGGGCAGTGAGAGCCAACTAGAGATAAGGCACCAGAGATTCAGAATTAGAGAGACAAGAGACACACAGAGAGACAGAGAGAGATAGAGAGAAAGAGAGTCAGAGAGAGAGAGAGAGAGACAGACAGAGACAGAGACAGACAGAGACAGACAGAGACAGACAGAGACAGACAGAGACAGAGAGAGAGAGGGAGGGAGGGAGGGAGGGAGACAGGGAGAGTGTCACGAGGTGATTTTTTATTATCAGCTGTACTCATATGTCAGACTTTATGACCCAGAGGTTCTTAACAAAGTAAAGCAGTCACATGAAGAGTGAACTGCGCATGTTTTACTTTCCATTCTCATTCTCCATTATTCTTTGCTGCTCTCCTCCCTGGAAGAAGGATCTCTTAGAATGTAAAGATGTAGTTCTTAGGTTTTTTGTATTTTTTTATACCAAAATAAATATTTTATTATTTAGACTTTTACTCGTGTTTTATTTTATCAAGGATTGGTTTCCAAAGGAAAAGATTTGTCACCTCTAAGATTTATTTTCTCATTAATTCATGGTAGCAGAGGATGGTTTTTGAACTTTTCCTCATTAAATTCCTTTGGACTCTGTCCAAATAAGTTTTATGCATTCTTAGCCAAGTTAGAGAGATAGAGAGATTTATTGCTTCTCCGAGAAGAGCTCTCTTGTAAATCTTCCAAAATGTCGCTTACTGAAGAACAGCTCGGAGAACAAATTTTAGATCTCTCAACAGAAGGCATCACTTCTGCAGATATCCAGTCTACACTCAAAAGAAAATCCTCTCCGATTTTAGGAGCAACTGCCAAAGCAGCTGTCAGAACATATGAAGAATGTTATATAAGGTCAGTGGATGAAGTGCAAAACAAACAAAGTACACCATTAACCCAGGGGGCAGAATTCATTCATATCGGAGCTAAACTGAAAGTGCATTATGATGAGCCTGTTCAGGCAGAAATTTTTTCTGAACCTTTCTATTCTCCTGTATGAATTAGTCAGGAAAAATCAATAGATACATGTTATACACAAACCTATGAGGATCAGATAAGCGAAATTGAGCATTTAGAACCAGAGTTATCTGCAGCTCGACACCATTTTCTTGCAAGAAATATAAAACAAAATGTCTGCCAACTACTCCAAATTCCTGAAGGAACAAAGATGGCTCCATTTCCTGCTTCTTCATACAATTTGGAGTCCTGCCCACAAATGGGTGTCACCTCAATCTGTCACGATGTGAATATTGTCAGTTTGTGCATCTCTGTATTTTCTACTCTGTTCTTGTATCTACGGTCAAGGAGACGTATGCTATATTCTACTACGCATGTCTACATTCCTGAGGTTACCTCCTTCCTTTTCTCATCGCCATCTCTACCGAAGGTAGAACTGTTTTATTTTCTTAGCCAACACAATGTAGTCCTAATAAGAATTCTTTATTATTTTTCTACTGAAATAAATATTTTGTTAATTAGATTTGAATCTCGCGTTTTATTTTCTAAGAAGTATGTTTTCAAAGAAGCCACGATCCATTTCGCCTCTGATGAGAGTAATTCTCTTCTTAACAATGGTATCAGAGTTGGTTCTAAACTTTATGGCTTCCTTTAAAGTTTTATTGCGTTTTAGGATAGTTAACTAATTAGAGAGATTTATGACCAGCCATGTCCACGAACGGAGATAAGGAATTTCCTACACATGCTGCCGCTGCTGAAACGCCCAAGCAGAAAGTTTTTTTCCCTGCATGAACAAGCCTCACCCACTCTCTTTGGAACGCAGACTGAAAAAATGATTTTAGAAGCCCAAACAGAAGTAAAAGCTGGAGAAGAACTTTTTCAAAGGTCAGTGCACTATGTTAAAGGCACCTCTTTTCTCCCTGGGGGAAATTCTACAAGTTTAGAAGCTATTCAAAAAATCTCTCAAGCTAATGCCCCACAAGATGAGATGGCATCCTTTTATAGGCAGCAAATTGCCAGCCCACAAACGTCTTCCATAGAGACAAGTACTGAAAGAGAAATAGATTTAACTTATGGCCAGATACTGCAAAAACAAAGAGAGCAGATAGATTTTTTACAAAGAGAGTTACATGAAATTAAACTGCATGCATTCTTTCGTGCTGAGAACCAAGATGTTTGCCCGCCTTCATGCATACCAGAGAGGGGCCATGATTCCCCTCCTTTTTTAAACAAATTAGAGCAACGCCCTTGGATGCACACATCACAATTACATGGGCAGAAATTTTTTGATGAAAGGGACTTTGCATTTCTCCAAGTACTTCAGGAACAAAATGAAATTTTGCATAAAGAGAGTGGATTTTTGTATAATCAAAATGAAGAATTAACAATATTACAAGCCCAGACCAGAATGACTCAAATGAGATTAGATGCATTAATGCAGCATTCTTTATTAGCTGGAAAACCTTTACGGGCACAAATTGTCCCGCCTGCCCAACCTATGCAAGCACAAATTGTGCATCCACCACAAGCTGGATCACCTTCTACTTCAGCACCAGGGGCCCAACCTGTGCCTGCTCCAGGGCCACCACCAGCTGTGGCAGCCCAACTTTTGCCTGCTCCAGCTCTACTACCTATTGCTGCCCCTCAGCAACAGCCAATCCAGGCACCTCAAGCAGCTCCGCCTGCTCAGGCCCAAGCCTTGCCACAAGTGATTTCACAGGCCGCACCAGTGCAAGCCCCAATAGTCGCCCAACAGTCACAAATTGTTCCATTGGTTGGCGATGCAAAACTAAAGCAATCGGGACAGAACTATAAGGCCAGGGGCACTGATATAACTACTTTGCTTCGTCGTGAGGGCATTTTGACATAATCCAGAATCCTCCACAAAAGGTACTAAGATGCCAATATTGCGACCGTGTGGGTCATACAAGCAGAAATTGTTTTAAATTGCAACGCACTCAAGTTCCTGTCCAGCCGAGAGGAAAAGACTACAGACGCCAGCACCAGCCCAGAGGAAAAGATTACAGGGACCAGTACCAGCCCAGAGGAAAAGCACCTAGAGGCAGCAGAGGCAGAGGACAGCGCCGATCCGGTCCGAGGCGTGATTTCCCACCTCCACACACCATGCTAGCAATCACCAATGATACACAGCCAAAGAAATATGACCGCTCTCTTTTGTGGACTCTCGATAGTGGAGTGGCTGTTCACATTACTTACAGAAAAGAACTTTTCAAAGAGCTACATGAGCCTGAACCAGAATATCGTGAACTGTATGCATTTGGTGGCCACCCTTTCAAAGTTGAAGGAAAAGGGACTGTTTTTATTGAAGAGTTAGGTACCCTAGTACCTGATGTTTATTATATTCCTACAGCTAATTGTAATTTGCTTAGTCAGAATCATTTATCTGCTGTTTGCATTTTTATGTCCTTCATTTAGGTAATGCCAGTTATATTTTTAAAGATGGTCATATTGTTGCTGACACAATTGTGATTGGTCAGGTCTACTATTTGAGGCCAAAGGCAGAACCTCAAATTCAGGCAAGTATAAAAATCTCAATAGATAATATCACAGGCCCAGAGAGAGATACCCCAGAGAGAGATCCTGTGAATACTCCAAAGGCTCTTAAAGCCACAAAGCAACAGGTAATCAAACCTAAGGTTCCTCATGTTAATGTTAATGCTGCAACTTCACTTACAGGTTTTCGTTTACATGACAGGTGTATTCATAGATGGCACAGAAGATTAGGCCATCCGAGCTTTGAGGTCCTTAAAAAAATGCCATTTTTCACACAAGGTTTGAATTTCAAGGGATGTAAGGTACATCTAGATTGTGCAGTTTGCAAAAAGGCAAAATCGAGGGCAGCAGCCGTTCCAAAACATGCTACACGTAAGTCAACACGCATTTTTGATTTGGTTCATACTGATATTGTGGGCCCTTATGGTCCAACTATTGGCGGTAAAAAGTATTTCTTAACTATTGTTGATAATCATTCTAGATATGGTTATGTCTTTCTTATGAAAGAAAAATCTGAAGCCTTTCAGACCTTTAGAGATTTTGCAGTTCAAATCTACAATCAACACGGAGTGAGAATCCGGAGAATCCAGAATGATCGTGGTGCCGAGTTCACGTCCCAGCGTTTCCAGGATTGGATGCAACGAAACGGTATCCTACACCAAACATCTGCCCCATACACTCCGGCTCACAACGGAGTGGCAGAAAGACGGCAAGGGGTCCTCCAAACCATGATGCGCTGCCTCCTAGAAGATGCCAATCTCAAACACTCATTTTGGGGCGAAGCAGTTCATTATGCAAATTACATTGTCAATTGTACATGGAGCAGTGTCATTGACCAAACACCCTTCTACATGTTATATGGCCGCCAGCCAGATCTTAGACACTTACATATTTTTGGTTCATATGCCATGGTCAACATTCCATTGGCCCAAAGAAGAAAAGGTGGCCCAGTAGCAAAGAGACTGAGATATATGGGTGTTGGGTAAACCCATTCATGTTTACCTTTAGTAATTGTATCATTAAACTATTTTTAATATAACAGTATAAAAGAATAACAAAGTTGGAAGATATCTTCCAGTCCATTCCCCATACCATTTAAGATGAATGGTTGTCCAATCTCTTCCTAAAAGTGACAACTGATTAATTGTTCTAACTGGTAGGAAATATATTCTTGGTTCAAGGTTGCTTTTCTCCTTGTTTAGTTTGCATCCATTACCATTCATCCTGCCTTCAGGCGGTTTGGGAAATAGGTTGACCTACTCTTCATAGTGGCAGCTCCTTAGATATTGGAAAATTGGTACTATGTAATTTTAGTCTTTTTTTCATTAAATTAGACATACCTAATCCCGGCAATCTTTCTTGTTTTAGCCTTCAATCCCCTAACCTCAAAGTGGGAAAAAAAGCCCTATATGCTGAAAGCAACCAATTAGTTTACTTTCAAAGGGTATGGCGTTAAAATCAGTTTCATTTTTTCATTAGTTGCTCCTCCTTATTCAGATTAGGTCTCAGAACCATGATATAGCATTTAGGGGAAAATATGCACCCCAGTAATCCAGCTGCTGAAGCCAAAATGGAGAAGATCTCCACAGCCACCATGTATTTTCCTTTGGTACTCAGATAGGTGGGAACAAATGACACCCAGACACTGCAAAAGACCAACATGCTAAAGGTGATAAATTTGGCTTCATTAAAGGTGTCAGGCAAATTCCTAGCTAGGAAGGCCACAGTGAAACTGACAGCAGTCAAGAACCCCAAAAAGCCCAGGACAACATAAAACATTGTGGTGGAACCTTCATTACATTGTAGAATAATTTCTTCAGCCATGGAGTGCATGTCAGAATCTGGGAAGGGAGGAGAAATTATAAGCCACATCACACAAATGCAGAATTGTGTCAGGGAGCAAGTTAGGACAATAGAGATAGCCAGCCCTTTTCCCCACCCATTTTCTCATTTTGGAGCCGGGCTTGGTGGCCATGAAAGCAAGAACCACTATGATTGTTTTCCCCAATATACAAGAAAGAGCTACGGAGAAGATGATGCCAAAAGCAGTTTGTCGCAAGAGACATTTCATTTGATCAGGTTGCCCAATGAAGAGCAAACTGCAAAGGAAAGAGAGCAGTAGAGCAGCAAGGAGGCTATATGTGAGGTTCCTATTATTGGCTTTCACAATAGGTGTGTCCTGATATTTCATGAATATCCCGAGCACCACAGCTGAGATGACAGAAAAGGAGATTGCAATCACTGCCAAAGAAATCCCCAAAGGTTCTTGATAAGTTAAGTAAGTTATACTTTTTGGAAGGCAACTATCCTTATCCTTGTTTATATATTTATCCTGTGGACAAGGGAAACAGTCATCTAAGTCTGAAAAAGAAACCATTTATAGAAGCATTATTGTTTTGAAACATCTTCATTTCATTTTCAATTGCACTGATTTTAGAGTATTCTGTAGACTTAATTAGATCCCAATTTGATTACTGGAATGACCTTTACATTGTGCTTCCCTTGAAGACCATTTGAAAAGTTCAAGTATGTAACCACTGCACCACCACAGCATTCCATTTCAAAACCATAACTTGGTCTGGATTGCAGTGGACATGTAATTAAATCACCTATATCTGTTCCTCCTGCATGAACTATAGTACTCCAACTTGTTTACGCTATGCAATTCAAGTTTCTGGTTATCACCATTAAATCTCTGGATGTCACTAGGCCAAATTATAGGTGAGATCACCTTTCTTCAATGGTATATCTCTTTCTAAATAAGTCCAATAGGTGGGCATGCTCCAGATCTTTTGTGTTAAATGTTGTCATCTGGGAGTTCAGAGTTGTATCTGGTCTGTAGTGTGCAGCCTTGTCCAATTCTATTCCATCTGAATTATTTGAGTTCTCTAGCCTTTTATCCTTGTAGCATGCTGGAAAGACCTTGTTGATGTAAAGTGTTAGGCTAGAATGGGGATTGATTCAGGAGCCTGATTTGTCTGGTACCTGGTGGCAAGGGTGATTTTTAAAATTATTATTTGTCTTTCTAAAGATTGTGGTAAGCCACTGAGGTTTATTTTATGAGATAGGCAACCGTATAAGTTCCAGAATCTATCTATCTATCTATCTATCTATCTATCTATCTATCTATCTATCTATCTATCTATCTATCTATCTATCTATCTATCTATCTATCTATCTATCTATCTATCTATCTATCTATCTATCTATCCATCCATCCATCCATCCATCCATCCATCCATCCATCCATCCATCCATCCATCCATCCATCCATCCATCCATCCATCCATCTATCTATCTATCTATCTATCTATCTATCTATCATTTGGGAAGAATGGGAAGTAAAAACAAGTGAAAACTATGGAAAAGTTATCCGTGCAAATTTATCTTTACTTACAAAAAGTAATGACAAAAGTTTCTGGAAAAAACTGTTTATATTTTTTCAAGAAAACATAAAAAGTAATAATTCAAATCTACTGATGCTCCAAGTTAGAATGAAATAATTGGTTTTATCACCAAATAGCTCACTGAAGTACGAAAAAAAATCAAACGTTTCAATATGTTGTAAAGCTCAATATTTTCAATCATCATAATATTTATTTAAAAATATTTATGAAAAATAAACCCCCATTTATATTTATTATATCATTGATACATTTAATATAATCCTTTGCTTACCTAATTGATCAGCTATTTTCCCTTCTGGACATATTTTACACTCATAGCAGCAGGATAATTTCCCTTCCACTTTTATCTTGCTATGGCCAAGAGGACACTCTTTGTTACAGATGGAAAGTGGTAATGCCTGCTCGTAAATTAAACCAGAATTCATAGAAAGAAATTATTTTTGGAGGATTGTTCTTTTCATCAGTTACACATATGCAAACTCTTCATATCTAATCCAAACATCGGTGTTGCAATTTCCAGTTTTATTCCTGGTATAAATTCACTACTGAATGTTCAAGTGCTTCTTGTTTCATACTTATTACATTAATCGATTGATCATTCCCAATAATTATATTCTAAAGATCAGTTTGAGGCAATGTGGAAAAATCTTTAACTCTGAATCCCTCTAAGTATGCCCTCCTGGAGGTCCCATTTTTTGATTTCTGTCAAATCAAATCAAATATCTATATTCCTTCCTTCATTCCAAATAATGCACCATAGAAAGCAGAACTCCAACACAGGTAGATTCCTAAAAAACCCAAATTCTATCCTCCCCCCTCCCATCCAATGGCAACTCTTCAGCTGTAAAGATGGCCTCAGCCAGGTTCAGTTCAGGGTTGACAGAGACAGTTGTTACGTACGTTTTGCTCAATTTTGCAACCTTTCTCACCACAGTTGTTAAGTGAATCTCTGCAGTTGTTAAATTAGGAACACTGTTGTTAAGTGAATCTGGCTTCCCCAATTACTTGCAAAAGGTGATCACATGACTCTAGGACACTGCAACTGTCATAAATACCAGTCAGTTGCCAAGCATCTGAATTTTGATCACATGACCATAGGGGTGCTGCAATGGTTGTAAGTGTGAAAAACAGTTATACATCATTTTTTTCAGTCTTATTGTAATATCAAACAGTCACTAAATGAACTGTTGTAAGTCGAGAACTACCTGTAATGAATAATATACGGACTTCTAAATTCTTGCTTGCTCCAAGGGTTGCTGCGATTGTGATTGTTTAATCATTTATTCCATCAATCCGTAGTGAATAATTTCAGGAAAAGGGGAAATTGAGACACACCTGGTTAAACATGGGGGGCCAAATGGCTTCCTTGTCAGAAATGGTGAGGAGCTTGTCTTGGGGAGCCAGAGGGTCGATCTTTCCAATTTGGACTTTCAGAAAGGACTTGTTTGGAAATGTGACCCAATTGAAAATATCAAGTCCAGTTTCCAATTCCCCATTGGGGCCAAAAGAAACCTGTTCTCCAGCACTGTTGTTAAAGGAGACATGTTGCAAAAAACGGTGGAGCTAAAGGAAGATGACAAAAAAGAGAAAAGAAACAGGAAAGTTAGCAGGACTCTTTGAAGGGGATGGGAAAATTTTCAATTTGTTTCTTTAAATTTGACCTAGGCTTAAAGAAAAGTAAGCCGTTCCATTTGGCCTCGGTCCCCACTATTTCAAACTGGTAAAAAAATATAGTTTTATCAGATTTATTTTTAACTCTCTGCTGAAAAACGGTCAGATGAGAATTCCAAGAGAAAATCAAGAAAGGGACAGATCTGAGAAACCACTTTGCTTTGATTGAGCCATTCAGAAATGGGGAATTCAGTGTTCTGCCATATAATAGGCAAGATACAGAGCGGCATGTTAACAGCGGCCAGAATTGTGTTCGCAAAACATTTGGAAGGGCGAGGAGATCCCCACAGAAGAGAAAATAATAACAAAAATTTTAGAATGTGCAGAAATTAATAAACTAACATTTGAAATTAAAGAAATGGAAGACAATGAATATTTTGAGGTATGGGACCTGTTCTATCAATGGTTAAATAAGAGAACAGGAGTTAGAATCTCCAAGATTACAAGAGAAAGATTAATCTCACTATTATGGTTGTTTACTGTAACTTAATTATTTTGATTATTTTTGATTAGTATTACTAATTAATATGTATTAATATTATGAGGGAAAAGCACTGTTATTAGGATAGTACCATTAGAGGATACTATTATTATGACTATGACTAACATTACTCTATAATAATTACTCATAATTATTATTATGACTATGACTAACATTACTTATTCAAGGTTGACTCAGCCTTCCATCCTTCCGAGGTCGGTAAAATGAGGACCCAGATTGTTGGGGGCAATATGCTGAACTCTGTAAACCATTTAGAGAGGGCTGTAAAGCACTATGAAGCGGTATATAAGTAAAGTGCTATTGCTATATACTCCAAAGAACTGTATACACACTGTATATATGGATTTTGAACATATTGCTCTTTTTATCTATATTATTTTTTAAAAAAAATAGAGAGTGGCATTGTGGCCTAGTGGGTAAGACCTTGCATCCCATTTAGAAGGTTAAGAATTCAATCCTAAGCACTGACGACTGTTTCTCCATGAGGGCACAAAGAGAAAATATCTGCTGTAACTCTGTGTTGCATCAGGAAGGCATCCGGCCAGTAAACACTCAGCTCCATTCAGTTGCCCCAACTCTACCCTGAATGTAGGGATTATGTGGTCATAAAAGGAGACTTAGTGTAGGCAAGTAGAATTCTCTGAGACAGAAAATTCTAGGACAAGATGGCTTTGACTTCCATCCAGGGGTAATTCCAGGTGTTACTTTTGAGAAAAAAATAAATTTGAAATATTCTTCATGCAATTCATTGACAACTTTGTTATTCACTGGAAGTAACACTAAGTATAGTTGCCTTTTGAATAGGTACTTTTGACACCTTTGAATCTTAGTAACTCAAAAATTAAGCTAGTGAGGAATAATAATGTTATTCCCTTTTTTTCTTTCCTTCTTTCTGTCCTTCCTTCCCTCTCTTCCTCCCTTCTTCCCTTCCCTTCCTCCCTCTCTCTCCTCTCCTTCCTTCCTTCCTTCCTTCCTCCCCCTACCTCCCCCTGCATGCTTGTACTTATTATTGCCTTAACTCCGCCTTCCCCAACTGAGTGTCAACCAATTAGGCTGTGCCTACAACTCTTGGCTTTATAGCCAAGAGGACTGGGAATTCCAGGGGTTGTTGGGATATGTACCAGAGGACATCTGGTTGAGAATGTATGCCTTAACTATTTAAAAACAAAACAAAACTAGAAGCATTACTACTGAGTATGAAAGAAGGGTTTCGCTGCTTGGATCATTTTTGCCTGACTAGTGAACAGTAAAGACATTTTGATTTTGATTAGATTAGATTATTATTAGAGTTGGAAGGGACCTTGTAGGTCATCTAGTCCAACCCCCCACTCAAGCATGAGTCCCTACACCATTTTGGATAAATGGCAGTCCAATTTCCTTTTGAAAGTCTCAAGTGTTGGAGTTCTCACAATCTCCGCAGGCAAGCCGTTCCACTGGTCGATCGCTCTCACTGTCAGAAAGTTCCTCCTTATTTCCAGGTTGAATCTCTCTTTGGTCAGTTTCTATCCATTATCCTTGTCTGGCCTTCTGGTGCTTTGGAGCCTAATCTCCTCCTCTCTGTGGCAGCCACTCAATTATTGGAATACTTTTATCATGTCACCCATGGTCTTTCTCTTCGCCAGACTGGCCAAGCTCCATTCCTGCAACCGTTCTTCGTATGTTTTAGTTTCCAGTCCCCTTATTATCCTTGTTGCTCTCCTCTGCACTTTCTCTAGAGCTTCAATGTCTTTTTTATAGTGTGGTGACCAAAACTGGATGAAGTACTCTAGTTGTGGTCTAACTAAGGCTTTATAGAGTGGTATTAGTATCTCTCTAGTTCTAGATTATATCCCTCTGATAATTGCAACTCAGAATTGCATTGGCTTTTTTGGCTGCCGCTACACATTGCTGATTTATATCTAGTTGGTTGTCCACCAAGACTCCTAGATCCCTCTCGCAGTCGCTGCTATTGAGTGTGGTTTCATCCAGTTTATATGCATATCTTTGGTTTTTCTTACCTAGGTGTAGGATTTTACTTTTCTCTGCATTGAATTTCATTTTGTGTGATTGGGCCCAGTGTTCAAGTCTGTCAAGATTTATCTGGATCCTGAGCCTGTCCTCTGGGGTATTAGCTATTCCCGCCAGCTTGGTATCGTCTGCAAATTTGGTTATTTACCCTTCTATTCCCTAGTCTAGGTCATTTATGAAGATGTTAAAGATTACTGGGCCTAGGACGGAACCTTGTGGTATGCCACTGCTTACTTCTCTCAATGTGGACTTAGAGCAATTGAGGACTACTCGCTGGGTATGGTTGATCAGCCAATTGTTAATCCATCTGGCTGTGTAGCTGTCTATCCTGCTTTTTTGTAGGTTATGAAGGAGTAGGTTGTGGTCTACTTTGTCAAATGCTTTGCTAAAGTCCAGGAATATTATGTCCACTGTATTTCACTGGTCTATTAATTTGGTCACAGTGTTGAAGAATGAAATGAGATTTGTTTGGCATGAT
This sequence comes from Diadophis punctatus similis, assembly GCA_023053685.1. Taxonomy (NCBI): domain Eukaryota; kingdom Metazoa; phylum Chordata; class Lepidosauria; order Squamata; family Dipsadidae; genus Diadophis; species Diadophis punctatus. The sequence continues at coordinate 2,354,200 of JALIGW010000046.1, forward strand.
TTGTTCTTAACAAACCCATGTTTGCTGCTGGTTATTACTTTGTTTGTTTCCAAGTGGTGGCAGATTTGTTTTTTTTTATTATTATTTTTTCCAGTATTTTCCCAGGTATTGATGTTAAGCTGATTGGTCTATAGTTACTTGGGTCAGGTTTTTTTACTTTTTTTGTAGATGGGGACCACGTCAGCTCGTTTCCAGTCTTCAGTAGTTCCCATGTGTTCCAGGATTTTTGGAAGATGTGTTGCAGTGGTTCTGAAATGACATCTGCAAGTTCCTTTAGGACTCTGGGGTGTAATCTGTCTGGTCCTGGTGATTTGTATTCATTAAGTTCAGACAGGTGGTCTATTACTGTATTTTTGCTTATATTGAAGTTTGTTTCAAATCTGTTTTTTGCAGTTGTGTTACTGGTTAGTTGAGCTGCAGTTTTTTTTTGAGTGAAGACTGATGCAAAGAATGTGTTAAGTAGATCTGCTTTGTCTGTGTTTTCAGTTACCTCTTTGCCGTCTTCTCTCTTTAGTGGACCGACTGTTTCCTTGATTTTTTTTCTTGTTGTTTATATGTTGGAAGAAGCTTTTTAAATTATCTTTGACTTTTGTTGCAAGTCTTTGTTCATACTGGGCCTTTGCTGTCCTGATATTTTCTTTACAGATTCTGGCTGTCTCTTGGTACTCTGCCTTAGTTATGTGTACCTCTTTCCATTTTTTGTACTTGTCCTTTTTTCATTCAATTTGTCAGTGAGCTCTTTGTGTAGCCATGCTGGTTTTCTTTTGGATTTCTTATTTTGCTTTCTCATCAGGATTGTGCTCTTCTGGGCTTTTTTGATCATGTTTTTCAGAGTCTCCCAAGCATCTTGAGTTATTTTACCCTTAAGGACTTTCATCCAAGGGATCTTTCCCAGGTTTTCTCTCAGTTCATTGAAGTCGGCTTTTCTAAAATCTAGTGTGGTTGTGTTCAATTGTTTGTGTTTGCACTATGGTGAATTTTAGTATGACCTGGTCACTCTCACCCAATGTTCCTGCAGTATCAACTCCTTCTATCACTTCTCTGTTTGTAAGTATTAGATCCAGTATAGCTGCTCCTCTAGTTCCCTCCTCCACTTTTTGGACAATGAAGTTGTCAGCAAGGCTGGTTAGGAATCTGTTTGATTTAACACTTGGTGTAGAGCTAGTTTTCCAGTTGATGTCCGGATAATTGAAGTCTCCCATTATTACTGTGTTGTGTTACCTACATAGCTGGTTGTTAAAAAGGTTGTCCATTGATTCTGTTTGATTTGGTGGCCTATAGTATACTCCTATTGTTATGTCATTCTTTTTTTCTTTTATGTTGACCCATATGCATTCTAAGGGGTTTTCTTCTTTGGTTACATGTAGCTCTGTAGCTACATAGTGGTCCTTTATGTACAGTGCAACTCCACCTCCTTTTTTGTGTGATCTGATTATTTGAAGAGTTTGTATCCTTTTATCTGTATGTTCCAATCATGTGTTTCATCCCACCAAGTTTCTGTTATTCCAACTATGTCGTGTGTACCTTCGTGCATTAATATTTCAAGTTAACCCTGTTTATTCCCTAGGCTTTGTGCATTTGCGTAGAGGCATTTGAGATCTCTGTGGTCTTAATTTGTGATTTGTGGTCCATCTAACTAGACAGGTATCTTAAAAAACAAAATAAAAAATAATGGAAGCTGTTGTGGATTGTCAGAATACAGGTTGAATTTACTGTGGAAATTTTTTAAAAAAATTTAAAAAATTGCTATTCAGTAGGAAAGCAGTTTTCAAATTTCTACATATACAATTGTCAAATATAATGGATTGAATAAGATCCTGTACATACCATTTAAAACATAAAATGAAGTTTGTATGTTACATATTTTTGTGTCTTTATCTAAACTTTAGATTCATATTCCATTTTTTAAATATTCTTTCATATGAAAATATCAACTACTTCTATGTCGCTTTCAAAATGATCTATAAAGCATTCTAACTGTTAAAACAATACAACAAAACAATACACAAAACCAGTCTCCTATTCTGGTACATTGTGATTTCCCCAAATTTTGTATAAGCCAACATTACTTGCCAAGGTGATCGGAGGAAGAGCTTCCATCTCCTCTCATTCATTTTTCGTCCCACTCTGATTTTAGAAGAGCGTATGGCCTTCAGAGCATGTGCCACAGCATAGACTGCATTGTAGACACTGTAACTATGTGCATTCATGGTGGCCTCAAAGACAGAATTAGGAAGAGTCTCCAGCTTCTCTTCTCCTGTGCAGATCCTTTCAGCATTCCCATCTGCAATATCACTGGAAAATGAGCATTCAAATGCATCTTTCCAGAAATCCCTAATAAACCCATCATCTTTTTCTAAGTTTGGGTTTCTCTTCTGCATAAATTGTTGGAATCCGGTCAGCTCCTTTGAGTGAATTGCAAAAGAAAGTGCACCATGGAGAAAATCAATGGGCAACGGTCTTTGCATTAGAATGGATGTGAATTCCATCTGGGCTGTCATGATCCAAACTTTGGCTGTTCTCTCCTTTGGAATATTATCATAGTTGAAAAAATAGATCATTAGTCTCAAAGGCACCAAGCCTCCAATTTCAGCACTTAAGATAACTGCAATGACTGTACTTTCCATGATCACTTTGAATATTTTACCTGCATTTTCTATCCAGTCAACAGCTGCATTACCATACATCATCTCGGGAAGACGTTCTATAAAGTCAAAGCAGATTCCTCTCTCTGAAAACGTGGAAAGTCTCTTTTGAATGAACTTGTCCCTATCTTCTTCATACATAGAAACTAACCCAACCCAGGTCCATCCAAAATGCAAGAATAAGTGCAATATTCCTTTAAATTGGTGGTTCTCATCCGGGAACATCCAATTGACAAAAGTTGCTGTTTCAGTATTCATCAATGGAGCTCCATATGTGATCTAAATGTAAAAAGTCAGAAGAACATAAGAATGAAGGATTTCTTCCAAAATAAAAACAAAAATTAAAAACCAATGCATGTGGGTTTATTTAATCCATTCTCTGGGTTTGAGTGGGATACAAAAATAGGGTGCCTAAAATTAGTTTTACATGACATCTGCAATTTTGCTCATCAAGCAAAAAGGGACAGCCCTTTCAAGACATTCTTACTCGTGGTTTTGCTCAAAATGTCATTTCAGTGACCCACCTTTTGAATATAATAAATAGCTGGTGAACGTCTCATATTGACCCATTTTTTGTGTCTCACCTGGGGAAATTTGTAGTTGCACACAGGGATTGCCATGTTGCGACAGGTGTTAAATTGGGGTCCTCCAATGACAGCTACTGTGTTGGTCTGGTCATTACATTTGTAGTTGGGTATAAATTCATCTTTTGTAGATAGAAATTCCATTGCTAAATGATAAGTTGTACTTTCTGCATGATAGTCAGTAGCAATATGGAAACCAAGGCTGACATTGGGTAAAATTCCAGAATATTCATTGATCTCCTTTACCGCAAATGCCAGAGCCAAAGTGTGCTGGTAATTATGAGTGACAAACCTTCAGTGAGAGTTAGAAACTGTCAATATATTTATGCTTTAGAATTGGAATACTGTTTTAATTTATACATATGCTTAATTTATACATATCAATTATACATATATAAAGATGTAATAAATTAGTGCTTATTGTTTGTTCTGGATATCTGAAATTTGGTCACTAACAGATTGTATCAAGTAGGAAACACTGACCTACTTGTGGCTACTTATTATTGAGCTAAGGCAGCATTTAGTCAGACCTCATTGGAAATACTGTGTTCACTTCTGGAGACCTCACTTAAGAAAATGTATCCATAAGATTGAGCAAGTCCAGAGATGGGCAACAAAAATGGTGCAAGAGCTGAGAGACAAAACATATCAGGAAATATTAGAGGAACTAAATATATTCAACCTAACGGACAGAAGGAAATGGGGTACATGACATGACTGAAACCTTTAAATGAATTAAAGAGTGTGAATAAGGTTCTAGAAGGCAGTATTCTCAATATTATTTACAACATAAGAACATGGGGGCATAATCTCACAGTGACAGGAGGGAAGTTCAAAATTAATTTTAGATAGTGTTACTTCACAAAAAGAGTGGGGGAACCATAACCAACTTCCAGAGAAGGTAGTGGATCAATAATCAGTAACTGAGTTTAAACTTGCTGGGAATAAATACAAGTCCATCATCAGACAAAACATTTTTGCCATCAGTTTTCTACGTCTTTTATCTGATTACAATATTATCTCTAACTTATTCGTATTTTCTTGGAAAAGGAAGCCACTTCTCTTTTCACACCCTAGATGTACAATAGCCTAAAATATGCATCAGAGGGTTTCCTGTTTGATATCTACATGAAATGAATGACAAAAAAAGCTCAAGATTAACCAGAGAGCTTCTGCAATATGTAGATTAGACAAACTTTTTTTCTTTCAACAAGGGACTTTGTTAAAAGAAGGAAATTTATTGAGGAGAATGAAATTCATATATTTTATGATTAAAATAATAATATTCATCTCAATTTCAACATTAGTATTAGAACAGATTAAGTCTTTGTAAGGTCCAGAATTAAAAAAGGACTAAATATGGTCACTGGAACATATCAAAAGAACTGACTAGTAACCAATCCCTTTAAGCCTAAAAGTGAAAGAAAATACAGCTTTTAGGTGGCAATGTGGAGGAAGAGGTGGTATGATATTGGGAGGAGGAGAAGTAGTCGGGTACTTACAGGTACTGATCAAGGACTTCAGAAGAAGGAAGGTTTTGAAAAGTGATCTCATTTGAAAGAAAGAAAACCTGATAAATAATAGCAGCAATGATTAAATCTCCAGACTGGTAATATTTATGGACAATTGGAAGAGGACTACTAAGTTTGCAGGTGGGGGGAGGAGAAATGCTCATCATACTTGGGGGGAAAAGTAAAACTAATGTTCTGAATATAACAAAATCATTGCAATATGCAGACATTATACACATCAAACAGTAACTCCTATGTTACCATTCAACCAACACATTAACTGTATCTAAAGTTAAGATAATGAATTTTATCTAAAGTTAACAGAATAACAGAGCTGGAAGGGACTTTGCAGGTCTTCTAATGAAATATCCCAGAGGAAACACAAATCCTTTTTCTCTCTACATTCATGTCTGTATTTCTAAGCAGATATTAATAGAATGCAATGTCTTAATCCAAGGTCATCGTTTTTACAGGGTTTGCTGGAGTTCCCTTAAGATTTGGAGAAGAACAGACAATAACTATCCTTAATTACTAATCAGTAGCATTCTTTGCAATGGTGCTTTGAGAAATATCAGAAAGAAACATGTTTATCATATCTCTATAGACCCTGCTGCACTTCTATGAACCTTTGGAAGACGTGAAGAACAAATGGGGGAATGGGAGTTCATGTGCACAGAAGAAAACACAACTATAGAACAAAGTATGGAAATACATCTGTTGAAATCATTTTTCTCAAAAAAAAATTTTTAACACTTAATACTTTGCTGAATACAACAATTTGGTTTTTTTTTTAAAAAAAAAACAATTTTAAATTGTTCTGGTTTTAAAGCTTAGTTTTATTGATGAAATTGTACAGCAGCCAGAGTGCCTCTTTGAAAGAGATGGGAAATAAGGAAATGTGAAACTAACTAACTAACTAACTAACAAACAAACAAACAAACAAACAAACAAACAAACAAATAAGGGATCTATCTTGAAAAGGTACCGTATAACTATTATTCAGGCTCCAGAACAGGGGTCCTCAAACTCCAGCCTACAGGCCAAATATGGCCTGCCAAAGCAATTTGTCCAGACAAATTCCCTTGTTGGTGCTGGGCATGCCTCGGTCACTTGGGGAGACATGTAACCTGCTCTCTGCCACAAGACACTGGCCCAATCTGGCTGTGGGCAATGCCACTGCTGTTGCCATCTCCATGGCCTGCCCACTACTCTCGCAGTGCCTTGCGCAGTACAGTGAAATTTAGCGTGCTTCAAAATGGGAGAGATGAGATCCCCTTCTCCTCCTGGAGCCCATTATGACACAGAGCCACAATGTGACCCTGGCCCACTCACCCCTGGCACAGCAGCAGCGTCAGCTGTGTTCCAGGTCAGACCAATGTCTATGGGTGGAGACCAGGCACATTCTCCCTGAGCGACCAAGGCACATCCAGCACCAACAAAGGCTTTCCTGTTGCTGTCTGTTGGGCAGCGAGAGCCAGCTAGAGATGAGGCACCAGAGATTCAGAATTAAAGAGACAAGAGACAGAGAGAGAGAGAGAGAGAGAGAGAGAGAGAGAGAGAGAGAGAGAGAGAGAGAGAGAGAGAGAGAGAGAGAGAGAGAGAGAGAGAGAGAGAGACTAAAATTAAGATTGAGAGAGGTGTGGAGTAGGCATATAACTATTGAGATAAACATTCCCTAAATAACTGCATGTTAATAAGATGTTGTTGTACAGGTAAGATTAGGGGTAGAAAGAGGAATAGAAATAGGGATACAGAAATACAGAATTAGGTCTATTTTTCCTGCATGAGCTATACTGCCTCCTAATTGCTTACCACAAGCAATTCAAATTGCTGGTTAGAACCATTAAATCCTTGAATATCACTCTGCGAAGTTAAAGATGAGGCTAGCTTTCTTCAATATCTCTTTTCTCAATAAGTCAGATCGGTGGGAATGGTCCAGATTTTATCTCAGAAGAGCAGAATTAGATGTGATCCAAGGCTCAGGAATAATAGTAGCATCATAATTATGCAAGCCACCATTGTAGTCATCACGAATAAGACTACTTTCTCAGGGAAGCTGAGAAGCAGTTTTCAACACCATATTTTTCAGACACCTCTCCACAGTTCCCAGAACAACATACTGTATGTCCTAGATTTTCATTGGTAAATGAGGGCAAGACCACATAGGCCCTTTGTTTCTGGCCCAGCACCTTACCTGATAAACCAAAGTCCCTCTCAATCTTTCAGAATTGTGGATAGAGATGTAAATTTGGATTCCCCTGTACCTCAAAAAATGATTAGAGGGAATATTGGAATCTCTTTAAGGGGAAAATAAATCCTTCGTGTTATCCCTTAGGTTATTATTATTATTATCAGCATCTCAAAAAATACAAAATGATAATAAACATTTGGCTTGACATGTAACAGAGATGCTTTAATTTCATATGTAATGTAAAATAATCATTTTCTTTCTTTTTGGCAGGGATGGGAGCTTTTTGAGAAGCTCATGGGCTGCAGGATTTAAACTCATTTATGTTTACCTTTAGTAATTGTATCATTAAAATATTTTTAATATAACAGAATAAAAGAATAACAAAGTTGGAAGAGATCTTCCAGTCCAATCCTCATACCATTTAAGATGAATGATTGTCCAATCTCTTCCTAAAAGTAGACAACTGATTAATAGTAGGCAAGTCATTCAACTGATTAATTGTTCTAACTGGTAAGGAAATGTCTTCTTAGCTCAAGGTTGCTTCTCTCCTTGATCAGTTTGCATCCATTACTATTCATCCTGCCTTCAGGTGCTTTGGGAAATAGGTTGACCTCCTCCTCTTTGTGGCAGCTGCTTAGATATTGGAGAATTTCTACTATGTAACTCCTAGTCTTTTTTTCATTAAATTAAACATACCCAATCCCAGCAATCATTCTTGTTTTAGCCTTCAGTCCCCTAAACTCAAATTGGGTGGGGGGGAACCTATATGCTGAAAGAAACTAATTAGAGCACATTCAAAGGGTCTGGTGTTAAAATCAGTTTCATTTTTTCATTAGTTGCTCTTTCTTATTCAGATTAGGTCTCAGAACAATGATAAAGCATTTGGGGGAAAATATGCACCCCAGTAATCCAGCTGCTGAAGCCAAAATGGAGAAGATCTCTACCGCCACCATGTATTTTCCCTTGGTACTCAAATAGGTGGGAACAAAGGACACCCAGACACTGCAAAAGACCAACATGCTGAAGGTGATAAATTTGGCTTCATTAAAGGTGTCAGGCAAATTCCTAGCTAGGAAGGCCACAGTGAAACTGACAGCAGTCAAGAACCCCAAAAAGCCAAAGACAACATAAAACATTGTGGTGGAACCTTCATTACATTGTAGAACAATTTCTTCAGCCATGGAGTACATGTCAGAATCTGGGAAGGGAGGAGAAATTATGAGCCACACCACACAAATGCAGAATTGTGTCAGGGAGCAAGATAGGACAATAGAGAGAGCCAGCCTTTTCCCCACCCATTTTCTCATTTTGGAGCCAGGCTTGGTGGCCATGAAAGCAAGGACCACTATGATTGTTTTCCCCAATATACAAGAAAGAGCTACAGAGAAGATGACGCCAAAAGCAGTTTGTCGCAAGAGACATTTCACTTGGTCAGGTTGCCCAATGAAGAGCAAACTGCAAAGGAAAGAGAGCAGTAGAGCAGCAAGAAGGCTATAAGTGAGGTTCCTATTATTGGCTTTCACAATAGGTGTGTCCTGATATTTCATGAATATCCCGAGCACCACAGCTGAGATGACAGAAAAAGAGACTGCAATCACCGCCAAAGAAATTCCCAAAGGTTCTTGATAAGTTAAGTAAGTTATACTTTTTGGAAGGCAACTATCCTTATCCTTGTTTGCATATTGATCCTCTGGACAAGGGAAACAGTCATCTAAGTCTGAAAAAGAATCCATTCATAGAAACATTATTGTTTTGAAGCATCTTCATTTCATTTTCAATTGTGCTGATTTTACAGCATTCTGTAGACTTAATCAGATCCCAATTTGATTACTGGAATGACCTTTGTATGGTGCTGCCCTTGAAGACCATTTCAAAAGCTCAAGTATCTAACCACTGCACCACCACAGCTCTCCATTCCAAAGCATAACTTGGTCTGCAATGCAGTGGACATTAACTCTTAACTAACCTATTTCTGTTCTTTCTGCATGAGCTATATTGGCTCCTAGTTGTTTACTCTATGCAATTCCAATTTCTGGTTATCACCATTAAATCTCTGGATGTCACTGGGCCAAATTGTAGGTGAGATCACCTTTCTTCAATGGTATTTCTCTTTCTAAATAAGTCTGATAGATGGACATGCTCCAGATCTTTTGTGTTAAATGTTGTTATCTGGGAGTTCAGAGTTGTATCTGGTCTGTAGTGTGCAGCCTTTTCCAATTCTATTCCATCTGAATTATGTGAGTTCCCTACACATTTATCCTTGTAGCATGCTGGGAAGACCTTGTTGACCTAAAGTGTTAGGCTAGAATGGGGATTGACTCAGGAGCCTGATTTGTCTGGTACCTGATGGCAAGGGTGATTTTTAAAATTATTATTTGTCTTTCTAAAGATTGTGGTAAGCCACCGAGGTTTATTATATGAGATAGGCAACCATATACGTTCCAGAATTTATTTATTTATTTATTTATTTATTTATTTATTTATTTATTTATTTATTTATTTATTTATTTATTTATTTATTTATTTATTTATTTATTTATTTATTTATTTATTTATTTATTTATTTATTTATTTGTGAGATTTATATACCGCCTCACAGTACAAGCACTCTCTAAGCGTTTTACACCATTAAGCAATGTATATTTTTATTGCCCCCAACAATCTGGGTTCTCATTTTACCTACCTCAGAAGGATGGAAGGCTGAGTCAACCTTGAGCTGGTGAGATTTGAACCGCTGACCTGTGGATCACAGTCAGCTAAAGTGGCCTGCAGTACTGCTCTCTAATCGCTGCAATACCTCGGCTCTCTAATTTGATTTGAATCTATCAATCTATCAATCTATCAATCTATCAATCTATCAATCTATCAATCTATCTATCTATCTATCTGTCTGTCTGTCTGTCTGTCTGTCTGTCTGTCTGTCTGTCTGTCTGTCTGTCTGTCTATCTATCTATCTATCTATCTATCTATCTATCTATCTATCTATCTATCTATCTATCTATCTATCTATCTATCTATCATTTGGGAAGAATAGGAAGTAAAAACAAGTGAAAACTATGGAAAAATTATCCGTGCAAAATTATCTTTACTTACAAAAAGTAATGACAAAGGTTTCTGGAAAAGCTGTTTATAATTTTTCAAGAAAACATAAGAAGGAATAATTCAAATCTACTGATGCTCCAAGTTAGAATGAACTAATTGGTTTTATCACCAAATAGCTCACTGAAGTATAGGGAAAAAAATCAAATGTTTCAATATGTTGTGAAGCTCAATATTTTCAATCACCATAATGTTTATTTAAAAATATTTATTTATTAAAAATAAACCCCCATTTATATTTATTATATCATTGATACATTTAATATAATCCTTTGCTTACCTAATTTATCAGATATTTTCCCTTCTGGACATATTTTACACTCATAGCAGCAGGATAATTTCCCTTCCACTTTTATCTTGCTATGGCCAAGAGGACACTCTTTGTTACAGATGGAAAGTGGTAATGCCTGCTCGTAAATAAAACCAGGATTCACAGAAAGATGTTATTTTTGGTGGATTATTCTTTTCATCAGTTACACATATGCAAACTCTTCATATATAATCCAAACATCGGTGATGCAATTTCCAGTTTTATTCCTGGTATAAATTCACTACTAAATGTTCAACTGCTTCTTGTTCCATACCTATTACATTAATCATTTGATCATTCCCAATAATTATATTCTAAAGATCAGTTTGAGGCAATGTGGAAAAATCTTTAACTCTGAATCCCTCTAAGTATGCCCTCCTTGAGGTCCCATTTTTTGATTTCTGTCAAATCAAATCAAATATCTATATTCCTTCATTCAATCCAAGTAATGCACCCATAGAAAACAGAACTCCAATGCAGGTAGATTCCTAAAAAAACCAAATTCTTTCCTCCCCCCTCCCATCCAATGGCAACCCTGGAGCCGTAAAGATGGCCTCAGGCAGGTTCACTTCAGGGTTGACAGAGACAGTTGTTAAGTAAGTTTTGCTCCATTTTACGAGCTTTCTCACCACAGTTGTTAAGTGAATCTCTGCAGTTGTTAAATTAGTAATCCTGTTGTTAAGTGAATCTGGCTTCCCCAATTACTCGCAAAAGGTGATCACATGACTCTAGGACACTGCAACTGTCATAAATACCAGTCAGTTGCCAAGCATCAGAATTTTGATCACATGACCATGGGGGTGCTGCAATAGTTGTAAATGTGAACAACAGTTTTACATCATTTTTCCCAGTGTCATTGTAATTTCAAACAGTCACTAAATGAACTGTTGTAAGTCGAGAACTACCTTTAATGAATAACATACAGACTGCTAAATGCTTGCTTGCTCCAAGGGTTGCTGCGATTGTGACTGTTGAATCATTTATTCCATCAATCTGTTGTGAATAATTTCAGGAAAAGGGGAAATTGAGACACACCTGATTAAATAAGAGAGGCCAAATGGCTTCCTTGTCAGAAATGGTGAGGAGCTTGTCTGAAGGAGCCAGAGGGTCGATATTTCCAATTTGGATTTTCAGAAAGGACTTGTTTGGAAATGTGACCCAATTGAAAATATCAAGTCCAGTTTCTAGTTCCCCATTGGGGCCAAAAGAAACCTGTTCTCCAGCACTGTTGTTAAAGGAGACATGTTGCAAAAAACGGTGGAGCTAAAGGAAGATGACAAAAACAGAGGAAAGAAACAGGAAAGTTATCAGGAATCTTTGAAGGGCATGGGAAAAAATTCAATTTGTTTCTTTTAATTTGACCTAGGCTTAAAGAATAGCTGTTCCATTTTGCCTCAGTCCACAATGTTTCAAACTGGTAAAAAAATTATAGTTTTATCAAATGCATTTTTAACTCTCAGCTGAAAAATGGTCAGATGAGAATTCCAGCAGAAAATCAAGAAAGGGACACATCTGAGAAATCACTTTGGTTTGATTGAGCCTTTCAGAAATGGGAATTCAGTGTTCTGCCATATAATAGGCAAGATAGAGAGCGGCATGTTTTCTGCGGCCAGAGTTGTGTTCGGAAAACTTTGGAAGGGCGAGGAGATCCCCACAGAAGAAAAGATAATAGCAAAAATTTCAGAATGTACAGAAATGAATAAACTAACATTTGAAATTATAGAAAAGGAAAACCCTGAATATTTTTAGCTATGGGATCTGTGTTATCGATGGTTAAATAAGAGAAACAGCAGTTAGAGCAGTGTTTCCCAACCTTGGCAACTTGAACATGTCTGGACTTCAACTCCCAGAATTCCACAGCGAGCATTTGCTGGCTGGGGAATTCTGGGAGTTGAAGTCCAGACATCTTCAAGTTGCCAAGGTTGGGAAACACTGAGTTAGGGGATACTATTATTATGACTATGACTAACATTACTCCAAAGAACTGTATACACACTGTATATATGGATTTTGAACATATTGCTCTTTTTATCTATATTATTTTTTTAAAAAATAGAGGGTGGCATGGTGGCCTAGTGGTGAAGACCTTCCATCCCATTAGAAGATTAAGAGTTCAATCCTCAGCAGTGGCAACTGCTTCTCGATGAGAGCACAAAGAGAAAATAAGACGTTGTACCTACCTGAGACGTCCATTCTCGTAGGGTGGAGCTAGCTGCCAAGATTGGGTTTGGCACAACCTTCTAGCCAATCAGGACTGAGTCTGGAAAAGTATAAATAGAGGTTCTAGGGCCTAGTGCCCCCTCTTTTGATGAGGGATGAATGCCAGACTCGACATGCCAATCACAAACCCACAAACTTTATTAACAATATAAAGGTAACAGTATAATGAAATAACATTGCTAATTACCTAGAGACCTAATTACCTACTTACAGAGATGATCCTATGGAACTAATACCTATATACCTAGTGACACAGAAAAGGAATACTGCCCAGCCAGGGAGATGTAATAGAAGGGAGGGACTTGGCAGCTAGCTCCACCCTACTAGAATGGACATCTCAGGTAGGTACAATGTGTCATTCTTCATAGTGTGTGGAGCTACCCGCTAAGATTGGGACATATAAAAGTAGTTCAGTCCCTAGGATGGGCCTCCTGATCCTGGCTGGGACCCCCACTGTCCAAAGTTACCTGTTCCAACACTCTGTGCCCAAAGTCAGCCTCCTGTGAGGTGAAAGCTTCCAGTCTATAGTGCCGCATGAACGGCATTGGAAAGGATCATGTGGCCGCGCGGCAAACCTCCTCAATGGAAGCCCTGGTGTTCCATGCTGCACTGGTGGCCGCACTGCGTGTAGAATGGGAAGTTATCCCAGTGAGTCATGGCAAAGACAGCTGTTCATAAGCTAAGGCAATGACAGTACGAATCCAACGACCCATATAAACAACATACCTACATGGGGGAAACATCAGATATAAAGTGGTCTCAAACTCACCCCACCTGCAGGAAGAGCCATGTCTTAATGGCTTTTCGGAAGGCCAGCAAGATGGGGATGATTCAAATCTCTGGGGAAGTTGGTTCCAGAGAGCAGGGGCCCCTACAGAGAAGGCCCTCCCCCTAGGCCACGCCAGTTGGCACTGTTTGGCTGACGGGACCTGGAGGAGACCCACTCTGTGGGCCCTAACCGGTCGAAGGGAAGAATGAGGCAGAATGCGGTCCTGGAGACAGCCTGGTCCTAAGCCATGTAGGGCTTTAAAGCTGATGATCAGCACCTTGAATTGTACATGGAGACCAATGGGCAGCCAATGCAGCTGATGGAGTATAGGTGTTACATGGGTGTACCTTTGAACACCCACCACAGCACGCGCAGCTGCATTTTGCACCAGTTGAAATCTCTGAATACTCTTCAAGGGCAGCCCCATGTAGAGTGCACTGCAGTAGTCCAATCGAGAGGTGACAAGGGCATGAGTGACCGTGAGTAGAGCCTCCTTCTCCAAGTATGGTCGCAATTGGTGCACCAGGCAAACCTGTGGCAAAAGCCCCCCTAGCCACAGCTGCAAGCTGTTGGTCTAATTTTAGCTGTGGATCTAGGAGGACTCCCAAATGGCGAACCTGTTCTGAGGGAGTTAATTTTTCTCTCTCAAGAACCAAGGAGGGACAGTCAACATAGTCCTTTGGAGGCAATATCCAGAGCCACTCAGTCTTGTCGGGGTTGAGTTTGAGTCTGTTTCTCCCCATCCAGGTCCTAACGTTGTCCAGACACCAGCACATCACATCAACCGCCTCCCTGAATTAAGACGGGGTGGTGATGTACAGTTGGGTATCATCAGCGTACTGTTGAAAACTCACCCCATGTCTACGGATGATCTCCCCCAGCGGTTTCATGTAAATGTTAAACAGGATGGGTGAGAGGACCGAACCCTGAGGCACCCCACAAGTCAGGGGCATAGGAGATGACCTCTGCCCACCTGCTAACACCGACTGCATCCTGTCGGTGAGATAAGAGGAGAACCACTGCAAAACGGTGCCTCCCACTCCCAACTCGCCGAGACGATGCAGAAGGATACCATGGTCGATGGTATCAAAAGCCGCTGAGAGGTCAAGTAGAACCAGGATGGAGGAATTACCGCCATCCCGGGCTCACCAGAGATCATCCATCAGGGCGACCAAGGCGGTTTCTGTGCTGTAACCGCGCCTGAAACCCAACTGGTAGGAATCTAGATGATCAGTTTCCTCCAATAACCGAAGGAGCTGAAAAGCTACCACCTTCTCCACAACTTTACATATAAAGGGCAAGTTGGAGACTGGATGAAAGTTCTTCAAATCCGCTGGATCCAGGGAAGGCTTCTTGAGGAGGGGTTTTACCACCACAACTTTTAACGGTTGCAATACGGATCCCTCCCTCAAAGAAGCATTGACGACCACCTGGATCCAGCCGCATGCCACCTTTCTGCTGGCTGAAACCAACCAGGAGGGGCACGGGTCCAATAAGCAGGTGGCAGAGCTCATTGCCCCCATAGCCTTGTCCATGTCATCAGGAGAAACAGGCTCAAACTCCTCCCACAATGCTGGACCAAGAGTTGCCCCTGTCAACTCAATGGACTCTGCCCAGCTTGAGTCCAGGTTCGACTGAATCCAAGTGACTTAATCCGTCAGAAATTGCGAGTATTCCTCAGCTCTACCTTGCAAGTGATCCTCGCTCCCCTCTTTTACAAGGAGGGCACAAGTCACCCTAAACAAGGCGGCTGGACGAGAATCTGCGGATGCAATAAGAGCAGAAAAATGAGATCGTTTTACAGCCCCTATCACCACAAAATAAGACTTAATAAAAGTTCTTAGAAGTGTTCGATCAGATTCGGTTTTACTGGCTCTCCAGCATCGCTCCAGACGTCTCTTGTGGTGTTTCATCTCCCGGAGCTCCTTGGTAAACCAGGGAGCTTTCCGGGATCCACTGCCATGGAGAGGTCGCAAAGGCACAATCCGATCTAATGTCCCTGCTGCCGTGCTGTTCCAGGCAGCCACCTCAGGCATCTGGCCTCAGGCTTCAGACGAATTGTGTACCAGGGTTTCAGGTATTTCCCCAAGTTCCCTCTGGAATCCTTCCGGCTCCATTAGGCACCTGGGGCAGAACCACCTAGTCGGTCCCGCCTCCCTGCGGAGGATGAGTGGGGCTGTGAAATCCAACCTCAATAGGAAATGGTCTGACCATGACAACGGGATGATGGTTATATCCCCTACATTCAGATCATCTCTCCACTGCCCCGAAAGAAACACTAGGTCAAGCATGTGACCTCCCTCATGAATCGGATCCTGAATTACTTGAGTCAGGTCCATGGTTGTCATGGAATCCATGAACTCCTGAGCTGCACCAGAGGTTTCGCCAGCCGAGGGCAGGTTAAAGTCCCTCAGCACCATAAGCCTGGGGAACTCCACCACCAGGCTAGCTATCACCTCAAGCAGCTCAGGCAGGGCCTTAGTAACATAGCTGGGAGGCAGGTACACCAACAAAAGGCCCACCTGAACCCCTAAGTCCAACTTCAGAAGGAGCATCTCACACCTGACAATCTCCGGGGCAGGAATCCTACAAGGATGCAGATTTCGGCGTCTTATAATAGCCACTCCTCCTCCCCTTCCCTGGGGTCGAGAATGGTACTGCACTGTGAACCCGTCTGGGTATATCTCGGAGAGGGCTACTCCCCCCTCCTGACCCAGTCAGGTCTCAGTTATGCATACCAAGTCCGCCCCCTCCTCGGTGATTAGGTCATGTATCACAAGGGCTTTGTTGACAATTGACCTGGCGTTCAGCAGCAACCTTCTGAGCCCAGGGCCCTGAAAATCCTGGTTGCCAGGTTCTCGGGTTGAGCAAGATGGAACCACATCGGAGGGGCCAGAACAATGGATTGCTTGTAAACAATAAGGTCTTATTCCCCAAGGCTGGCCCACCCCTCTGCTCCTGCCATATCTGCTTCTCCCTATCAAGACCGGAATATTCCAGCTCTCTACCCCACAGAGATACCCCTCCCCACCCTGCTG
This sequence comes from Diadophis punctatus similis, assembly GCA_023053685.1. Taxonomy (NCBI): domain Eukaryota; kingdom Metazoa; phylum Chordata; class Lepidosauria; order Squamata; family Dipsadidae; genus Diadophis; species Diadophis punctatus. The sequence continues at coordinate 2,370,567 of JALIGW010000046.1, forward strand.
GTCCACCTCCCTTCCTGCAGGCCATCCATACCATTCATACTGAGCCGGGTAGAAGAGCCAGGACCCCCTCTGCTTCTGTTTGCACACTCAGCGAAGGGGGGCCAAGCCTTGGTCCCCGACTCACTCATACTATCTCATCATATTTCATTCTACTCATTCATTAACCCAATCATAACAATCTCTTTCATACTAACACCCACCACTACTGGGGTACAGTTAAAAAAGTTAATAATCAATAATCAATAATAGTGGAGCCTATAAGGGAGGAGGATGCATACATATCACCTCCTGACCTGTCAAGGTTAGATCTTAGTCCTTGGTTCTTATATCCAGGTCCACCGTGGTCATTAAAAAACGTCCGGATTCCCCTATAATAGTCCACTATTATCCCCCTGATGCTAGTATCAGTGAGGCTCGAATCAGAAATACCGCCTGGGAAGATTCTTCGTTGATCAATCAGCAGTTTCCCCACTAAGGCCAAAAGTTTTGTTTTTAATGTTCAAAAACTCCCCCTAGAACCCGAAACAACAGCTGAGGGCGCGCCAGCCAAAAGAGGCCTCGTAGCCACCAAGGTCACAGCAATATGATGATTATCACATGTGAATAGAGCTGCAGTCGGGGGGGGAGAAGTTGTCCAAAGAAACAGCCAAAAGGGTCTCAATGAAACTGCAATAATAGCTGCAATGATCGGTAAGAGTCACCACATTAGTAGAAATAGATTACAATCTGTCCAGAACATGCGGGATCCTTTTTCAAGCCAGGCTGATCTCATCGTCGGAGAAACCGCTATCCGGGAAAATAATGGCTGGCACATCAATAAGCAGTATTTGCGATCTTAGCCGGAGCTGAAATTTCCGGGCAGTAGCTGCTTTTAGTTAAAGCTTTTGGTTAAAGCTGTTGGTAGCCGGCCATCCTGGGGGCTCAATTGAAAGGCTCCAGTGATCTACTCTGGTCTCCGGAGAAAGATATTCCTAAAGGGTGGTTCGTTACGGCAGTGACAAACTGCAGCATGAAACGATAGCACACCAGCGGTAATAGTCGTTTGAGAGAAACCCAGCCCAGATCTTAAGGGCCGTAAACAGCAGGAGCGGAGGGCAGTTCTCTTGCAACCTCTCCGCTTGGCTCCACCCTGGAAAATCCACATTGGTACATTCCAGATTGTTGAGAATACGACTAGAAGTTACCAGTTACTGGTTTCACATAACAGAGGCTGAGAATACTGGGAGTCGGAGTTGCAACATATCTAGAGATACCAGACATTTGTAGCAAAAGAGGTGCAGAAAAATGGTTCCGGCCACTCAGTCGGTTGTCTTATGGATTTTTTATTTTTATTTTTTGCATCCCAGGTGTGGTTGCCTATTTTTGCAAGGGGCTCGACACAGTCTAGTTATGAAAACCGGAATTCAGAGGCGCCAACGGAACAGGAACCCTTGAAATAGTTGCCCAACTCCGAGACTCCAGAGGGCCTTCGGAAAGGCGTAGCTGTGCCAGAGAAGCCAGACATGGTCCCCCCTTGTCTGTTTATTTGTCTTGGTGGCCACATTGTCCGTGAGGACCAATACGTGGTTGTCTGCCAGAAGAGGCCTGAAGTGCTGTAGGGCAAGAAAGACAGCTCATAATTCAAGGATATTTATGCTTAGAGATGCCTCTGTCTGGGACCAGGTGCCCTGTGCCACCTGGGAGCCTGCATGGGCCCCCCAACCCGACAAACTGGCATCAGTGGTGACAGTGATCTTCCACGGAGGAAAGCAGGTACCCCTGTGGACCACTGGAGTGGTCTACCATCTCAACGACTCTCTCACCGGGAGTGGGAGCCTCACCTTGGCTGGGGAGGTGGCGTGTCCACGATGCTGAAAAGGGAGGAGAAACCATTGAAGGTCCCTGGAGTGTAAGTGAGCCCATGGAGTAATGTGGATGGCCGAGATCATCTTGCCCAGGAGGAAGGTTCAGTGGTGTCAAAGTTTGTCGCAGAACTAGCTAAGTCCAATAGGCTGCCTCTCCATTCCTGTGACAGGTACACCTTAAACTCCAGGGAGTCAATAATGACTCCAGGGAGTCAATAATGGCCCCCAGGTGAACGATTCTGGTGGAAGGGGTGAGTTGGCTCTTGGTCTGGTTGACCAAAAAGGAATGGTGGGTGAGTGTTTTAAGCACTACCTGGACATCTCTCTGAGCCTGAGAAGAAGAGGCAGAGGAGATAAGAATGTCATCCAGGTAGCACTGGACCCTGATGGGAATAGACAAAAGGTGAATGGTCAGGGCTGCTAAGACCTTGGTAAAGACTCTTGGTGCTGAGGACAGGCCAAAGGGGAATGCCCCATATTCATAATGCACCCCTGCATAGCAAAACCTTAAGTATTGGCGGTGAGATGGCCAGATTGAGATGTGGAGGTAAGCCTCCAAGAGATCTAGGGATGACAATAGATCTCCCTTCCTAATACTTCCTAATACTCCCTTCCTAATACTTGTCAGGAAGCGCAGTGGTTAAAATGCAGCACTGGGTGCAGGGTGTGCATTTTGAATTTTTTATGGATGACATACCTGTTGAGGCGCTTGAGGTCCAAGATGGCTCTCCACCCTCCTGAGGATTTTGGCACTACAAACAAAATGGAGTAGAAGCCTTGCCCCTGTTGGTCCTCAGGCACCTGGTGGATGGCTCGAATTTCCAGCATGTGCTGGATGGCCTGATTCATGAGGACCCATTTTGCAGAATTTGATGACATGGGGCATCAGAGGAAAAACCTCGGGGAGGGGGTGGAGAGAAACTCGAGTGCGAGTCCTGACGACAGGGTTTCACAAACCCATGCGTCATTGGTGATGTCCTCCCATCGACTGGCATAGAGTGCCAGGAGACCCCTTATGGGAGGATCGGTCGGAAACTTATTTGTTCCGGTGGAAGGAGCAACCCCCGGCTCCCCTAAAGGGCTGTTTGTATTGGTTGCCCCTAAAAGGTTGGCCAGAGGAGAACCGTACTGGCCCTGATTTTGCCCCTGATAGTTCCCCTGGTAATTGCCCTGCTGCCTATTAGGAGGCTGGTATGGTCCCGTATAAGGCCTTCTTGGGAGAGGAGCAGCCCGGAAAGGGGCTTTCCTGGTGGTTGAGGGAAGGACCTTACATTTATCCTTAGTCTCTATAAGAATGGAGTTCAGGGCCTCACTAAACAGGGACTGCTTGGAAACTGGGGCAGAAGCTATTTTCCATTTGTACCGCACGTCAGTCAGCCAGGAACAGAGCCATGCCATTCGACGTGCCACCACTGTAGCCCCCATGGACCTTGCTGAAAAGCGAGCTGCTTGTAGGGTACCCTCTGAATTAAATTGGGCAGCAGCTAGGAGCTTGTTCAGGTCGTGGTGCGCCCGGAGATCTGATGGTGGCAGGTGGGCCTGCAGGGCATGAAGCCACTTGAGACTGGCTCTGCAAAAGAAAGATGCAGTGGTGGCTGCTCGGATTGTGCAGGCTGCCGTCTGGTGGGCACGCTGAAGGGAGGAATCAGTGCAGCGATCCTCTGGTCTCAGAAGCTCTTCGGGTTCCCCTGGCATCAGGGAGTTGGAGTAGAGAGCCTGGACTGGGCTGTCCAAGTGCGGCATCAGAAGATGCTGAGCCAGGGCACTGTCTATATTATAGAACCGTTTGTCCAGAGCGTTGGCCAATGGGCCAATCGTGGGGTTCTGCCACTGCTTTAGAATAGTTTCTATGAATAATTTAGATGCTGGGACCACATCAGCTGGTAGGGCAGATGGTTCAAATAAGGGGTCCACAGCAGGTGCCTGGCTGGGCTCCCCCAATTGGGGTTGTAAGTTAGCCGTGACCTTCGCTTTGTGAAGCAGCGAGCGAAAGAGGGCAGGTTGGAAAAGGCCTGAGGATGTGGTTGGCTCTGGGGCCAAATCATCGTCCTCTGACATGGCAGTGTCTGGTACATCTGTCTCTGGGCGTTGGTCCTGCCACTGGCCTTCCTCCAATTCCTCTTGACTCTGTAGAGGATCATTGTACCCTTCTGTATCCCCTTCTATGTCTGGATAAGGGGTGCCCTATCAGAGAGGGATGGTTCACCTGTCTCAAAGGTGGAGGAGCTTGCCATGGCTCTAATCCCCACTTCCACTCCACGTCTAATTGCCTCATTCATGCAATCTTGTATCTCCCTAGACTGGAGGGGATTCCCCCAGCACCCTCGTATCTTTGGTTCTGTCTAGGCCCCTGTGGGGCAGGCACTGGGCCCCAAACCTCAGGTTCCACTAGACATGGATTAACATTATCCAGGGACACTGTGTCAGATGTACAAGGAGGGTGCTGGCTGTGATGATGAGAGGGGGGAGGAGAAGGCCCCTGGCTGCGGTTGTGAGCCCCTGAGCTAGCCTGGCTGGGCTGTTTGGATGATGTCTTAGCCTTGAGGTGTGACCTCCCAGTCTGATCTGGGGATTGAGGCCTGATTGGGGATCGATCACTTGTAGGGGAGGAAGGGTTAGCCCTGGCTGGGCTCCTGTCTTCAGAAGTATTTCTATGAGACTTGGCTCTAGCCTTTGGCTTAGTAGCTCTATCTGCCATAGCTTTCAGTAAGGAGGAGCAATAGAGAGGTGGCCGCCCATGAGGCTCAGTCAAAATGGCAGCCGCTCCTCTGTGAGGGAAAGACAGTGACAGAGCAGCAGCTAAAAGGTGAGTCAGCTTACTCTGGGCCCAGTTCCTGCCTTAGAAAAGCACACTTTGTTCAGTCAATTAACCCAGGATCCCCTGGAGACGATGTAAATGGCATTGGGGGATTGGCACAGAATTGATCAGACAGGCACCAACTTAGCAGATCAGAGCCCCCTATGCTCACCGCAAGTGGTTTACAGGGGGCTTCTCTGATGAGCAGGCAGGTCAGACAACAACAAGCTCTTCGGCGGTGTGATCGCCACGGAATGGCTCAGGAGATCAGGAGACAGATAAGGCTGCTTCCACTGTTCGCGCCGAACAGCTGATGGCCAAGCAAACAGATTCGGCTCAGAAGCAGGCTTCGTGGCTCGTTTTTTGCTCGATTTGTTGTATTGGCCCCTTGGGATTGGAGCACTGAACGTTGGGCCGCTTATTTGCGCTTTGGAGACAGAAAGAAAAAAGGCCAATTTTCGTCTGGAAGGCAGATGACAGCAATCAAAGAATTGAATTGGGTCAGCCGTACCCAATGGCCTGCGCAATTCTGTCACGAGGCAGTGAGTGAATTCCTTTCCTCATGCAGCCATCCAATGGTAATCGGCAAATTACTTGCCAGCCTCATGCAGAGCCCAATTTGACTGAGGTCACTGTTTACTGAGGTGACTGAGGTCACCGTTGTCCAGGGAGGTTAAATTAGGGACAGTTCCCACTCCCTCCACACCTGGCCTATAATTGTAGAATGGTATAGAATAGAATTTGGAGTGTCTCAATTGGGCCTTCGGCTGGAGGGGCGAGCAGCAGCCGGCCCAAAGGCCTGGCTGTCCATTCCAAAGCTAGAGATCGATGGTACTTGAGGGGCTTGTTCAGGGAACTTACAATATAGATGGTAGTCAGTAGTTTGCAGTTTGATCAGATGGTTTTTGGAGTGAAATGGCACTAGTCCTTGGCTCGGACTGAGTCAAAGAGGGGGAACAAGGCCCTAGAACCTCTATTTATACTTTTCCAGACTGAGTCCTGATTGGCTAGAAGGCTGTGCCAAACCCAATCTTGGTGACTAGCTCCACCCACTATGGAGAATTTCTACTGTGAACTCTGTGTGGCATCAGGAAGGGCATCCGGCCAATAAACACTCAGCTCCATTCAGTTGCCCCAACTCTACCCTGAATTAAGGGATTACAGGGTCATAAAAAGAGACTTAGTGTAGGCAAGGTAGACAATTCTAGGACAAGATGGCTTTAACTTCCATCGAGGGGTAATTCCAGGTATTACTTTTGAGAAAAAAATAAACTTGAAATATTCTTCATGCAATTTGTTGACAACTTTGTTATTCACTGGAAGTAACACTAAGTATAGTTGCCTTTTGAATATGTACCTTTGACACCTTTGAATCTTAATAACTCAAAAATTAAGCTGGTGAGGAATAATAATGCTATTCCCTTTTCTTCTTTCCGTCTTTCTCTCCTTCCTTCCCTCCCTCCCTCCATTCTTCCCTTCCCTCCCTCCCTCCCTCCCTCCCACTACATGCTTGTACTTATTATTGCCTTAACTCAGCCTTCCCCAACTGAGTGCCAACCAATTAAGCTGTGCCTACAACTCTTGACTTTATAGCCAAGAGGGCTGGGAATTCCAGGGGTTGTTGGGATATGTACCAGAGACATCTGGTTGGGAATATATGCCTTAACTATTTTAAAACTAAACAAAACTAGAAACATTAATATTGACTACGAAAGAAGAGTTTCGCTGCTCTTAATAATTGTCCTGATGTGATGGGTTGGATCATTTTTGCCTGACTGGTAAACAGTAAAGACATTTTGATTTGTGGTCAATCTAACTGGACAGGTATCTTAAAAAACAAAAAAACAAAAAATAATGGAAGTTGTTGTGGAGTGTCAGAATACAGGTTGAATTTACTGTGGAAATTTTTTTAAAAAATTAAAAAATTGCTATTCAGTAGGAAAGCAGTTTTCAAATTTCTACATATAAAATTGTCAAATATAATGGATTGAATAAGATCCTGTACATACCATTTAAAACATAAAATGAAGTTTGTATGTTACATATTTTTGTGTCTTTATCTAAACCTTAGATTCATATTCCATTTTTTAAATATTCTTTCATATGAAAATATCAATTACTTATATATTGCTTTCAAAACTATCTATAAAGCATTCTAACTGTTAAAACAACACAACAAAACAATACACAAAACCAGTCTCCTATTCTGGTACTTGATGATTTCCCCAAATTTTGTATTAGCCAACATTACTTGCCAAGGTGATCGGAGGAAGAGCTTCCATCTCGTCTCATCCATTTTTCGACCCCCTTTGAGTTTGGAAGAGCGTATGGCCTTCAGAGCATGTGCCACAGCATAGACTGCATTGTAGACGCTGTAACTATGTGCATTCATGGTGGTCTCAAAGACAGAATTAGGAAGAGTCTCTAGCTTCTCTTCTCCAGTGCAGATCCGTTCAGCGTTCCCATCTGCAATATTACTGGAGAATGAGCATTCAAATGCATCTTTCCAGAAATCCCTAATAAACCCATCGTCTTTTTCTAGGTTTGGGTTTCTCTTCTGCATAAATTGTTGGAATCCGGTCAGCTCCTTTGAGTGAATTGCAAAAGAAAGTGCACCATGGAGAAAATCAATGGGCAACGGTCTTTGCATTAGAATGGATGTGAATTCCATCTGGGCTGTCATGATCCAAACTTTGGCCGTTCTCTCCTTTGGAATATTATCATAGTTGAAAAAATAGATCATTAGTCTCAAAGGCACAAAGGCTGTGAGTTCAGCATTTATGATAACTGCGATGACTGTACTTTCCATGATCACTTTGAATATTTTACCAGCATTTTCTATCCACTCAGCAGCTGCATTACCATACATCATCTGGGGAAGACGTTCTATAAAGTCAAAGCAGATTCCCCTCTGTGAAAATGTGTTGAGTCTCTTTTGAATGAACCTGTCCCTATCTTCTTCATACATAGAAACTAACCCAACCCAGGTCCATCCAAAATGCAAAAATAAGTGCAATATTCCTTTAAATTGGTGGTTCTCATCCGGGAACATCCATTTGACAAATGTGGTTGCTTCAGTATTCATCAATGGAGCTGATCCATATAAGATCTGAAAGTCAGAAGAACATAAGAATGAAGGATTTCTTCCAAAATAAAACATAAATTAAAAACCAATGCATGTGGGTTTATTTAATTCATTCTCTGGGTTCCAGTGGGAGACCAAAATAGGGTGCCAAAAAATTCATTTTACATGACATCTGCAATTTTGCTCATCAAGCAAAAAGGGACATTCAAGACATTCTTACTAGTGGTTTTGCTCAAATTTTCATTTCAGTGACCCACCTTTTGAATATAATAAATAGCTGGATGGACTTCCAGTTCCTCCTTCAGCAAGATCGGAACCCGGGACTGTGACCTTTGCAGCTGGCTCCGAACACTCCACATCTGAGGGTCCTAATTCAGACCTAACAAGGGGTGGGTTCCTACCGGTGTGGTCCAGTGCGTAGCTCCAGTAGGGACCCACCAATAAAGCAAATTGCACACGACTGCTCTGGTGCCGTCTCTACCAGGCAGTCACGTGCGTCGCCATCTTTTTTTACAAATTTTTGGGAGATTTTGCTTCTGCGCATGCGCAGAAACAAAATCGTGCTGAAATCTCGCAAGGAGACGCACGCGCGCGCGAGATTTTGGTGAGATTTTGCTTCTGTGCTTGCACGGAAGCAAAATCGCGCTGAAATCTCAGGTGCGCATCCCCTCGTGAGATTTTGGTGAGATTTTGCTTCCGCGCATGCACAGAAGAAAAATCGCATGAGGGGGCACATGTGCGTAGCACTCGTGTGTGCGCATGGCGCATGGAGGAACATGGAGCAGCACACCAGTCTCGGTAAGTAAGCAACTCACCCCTAGACCTAACCCCCCCTGTAGAGAGGGAGAACCTAAGGGAGACTGCCAGGATTGTAGAGGGGAGCCACATCTCCCCTCCTTGAGTTGGCAAGCCTCTAGCCGACAGTGTGGAGCTGCGGCAGCAAACATGGCTGCCATGATGCTGAAGGAGAGCCAGAATTAACAAGAATGAGCAGGAGGAAAAGTGAGCCATTTGCAACTGGGATAAAAAAGACTGTTTGCTTTTTAAAACAACCCCAAAAATACAAGGGGGAGAAATAAAGAAGCTAAAGAATAGCGGCAAGTCAAGCATGCTAAAATAGTGAAGAAAAACGTTTAGGAACCAGGAGGGGGGAAAAAGTTTTTCTTGGAAGATTTAAAAGAAGATGTGCTTTTGGAATGATACCCTATTTTAAAGGGAAAAAACATTGATACTTAAACTGGAAACTGTCTCTGCCTTACTATAAATTGACTATTAGATATACTGGATTTATAAACATAAAATAATGAAATCGAGCACAGAATAATGAAGAAGAATTTCTGATTTGAAGCAGGAGCGCCATTTTGAGGGGAAAAGAGAGGGTGTAACTCTCGGAACTTTTCCCATTGTTGGACAAATAACGTGGATTAAACTTTGTTGTAAATTTGACACCAACTGGAAATAAAGATGTGGAAAGTATACCCCAGGATATTAAGACTATTGTAAATAAGCAGCATGTGGGAACAAAAGAAATACTTCAAGTTATGGATCATATAGAACTATAACTGGAAAATATAATGGAAAAAATAACAAATGCTGTTCAGACAAATGAGGAAAATATGGAGAACTTTGGGAGAGTGAAAGAAACAGAGGAACCAAGAAAGAAGCAACAAGAAAGAAAATACAACAAAGGGAGGATTGAAACACAGAGGGAGAAAAAGGTAGCAAAGCAGAAGGGGAAGATCTATGATAAGGGAAAGATAAACAAGGAAATTAAAGCTAGAAGGGGAAAGAAAGAAAAGACTAGAAAGAATGAAAGCAATATTAGACAACAAAAAGGGAAAAAGAGAAGAGAGAAAGATAGAGACTATAGCAAAAAAGAAAGTTAAAGATAGAAATGAGAGAGCTAAAAGAAATATGGGGGAGGCAACCAAAAAAGAAAAAGAAAAGAGGATTAAAACTTTGGAGCAGGGTGAAAGAAAAGGGATAAAATAAAAATAAAAATGTGTAAGTTTAATTAGTAGTAATATTTTTGAATATAAGTTTGATAATAGAAAATATGAAGATTGAAAATATGTATCTTTTAAATATGTTTTGTATGGAAAAAAAGGAAAGTAATATCTTTGAATATAAGTTTGATGATAGAAGAAACATGTAGAAATGAAATTATATGTGTTGGGATACAAGAGATAAAAATTAGTGTTAATGTGTATGTTTAATTAATTTACTAATATTATATAGGTATGAATAAATTGCTTTCTGTAATAAGGGTAAATATATATGTATGAATAACATGTAGAAATGAAGTTATAAAATAACATAAGAAAAGATGAAGATTGAAAAATAGAAGAAAATCTAAAGATTGAAATATGTAATTTTGAAAAATATTTTGCATGGGAAAAGTAATGATGTGGAAAAGAGGATAAAGAAATTATAAGATGATTTTTGATTAATGCTTAGGAAATAAGTGAAGTAAAATATATTAATAATAGAAATATATAAATCGGGAAATGACCACATCTTTGATAGCTGGATTTAAAATAGGGATAAAGTAAGAGGGGAAAAAGACTAAAGACAGATATTAAGAAGAAAAGAAATGTGAGAGATGTATTGAAAATGAACTGATAATGGATTGTAATTATTTTAAAAACAAAAAATATTGTTAAGAATATTATATGGATGTATTAAAGCAAAAGCGCATGACATAAGATGTTGAAAGATTTATTTTTTAAAAAAGAATATTATAAATAGCTGGTGAACGTCTCATATTGATCCTTTTTTTGTCTCACCTGGGGAAATTTGTAGTTGCAAAGAGTGATTGCCATGTTGAGACAGGTGTTAATACGTGGTCCTCCAATGACAGCTACTGTGTTGGTCTGGTCATTACATTTGTAGTTGGGTATAAATTCATCTTTTGTAGATAGAAATTCCATTGCTAAATGATAAGTTTTACTTTCTACATGATAGTCAGTAGCAATATGGAAACCAAGGCTAAAATTGAGTAAAATCCCAGAATATTCATTGATCTCCTTTACCGCAAATGCCAGAGCCAAAGTGTGCTGGTAATTATGAGTGAGGAACCTTCAGGGAAAAATATAAACTATGTCTGTTCTGTTCTGTTCTGTTTCAAAATTGGACAGCTGTTTTATACAAATGTATTCATGAAGATATAAATTGGTGCTTATTGTTTGTTCTGGACACCTGGAATTTGGTCACTATCAAATTATAGTCCTAGATTGTATCAACTAGAAAGCACTGATCTAGCTGTGGCTACTTAACATTGAGCTAAGGTGGCATTTACTCAAACCCCATTTGAAATACAGTTCTGGAGACGTCACTTAAAAAAAAGATATCGATAAGATTGAGCGAGTCAAGAAACAGGCAACACAAATGGTATAAGGTTTGAGGGACAAAACATATAAGGAAATATTAGAGGAACTGAATATGTTCAGCCTAGACGACAGAAGGTAAGGGGGGACATGATTGAAATTTTTAAATATATTAAAGAGTGTGAAATATATTAAAGAAGGTAGTATTCTCAATATTAATTAAAACATAAGAACACAGGGAAATAATCTCTAACTGACAGGAGGGAAGTTCAAAACTATTGTTAAAAAGTATTAACTTCACAGAAAGATTAAAAGAATCCTCTTGGAACCAACTTTCAGAGGAGGTAGTGGATCAAAAACCAGTTTACTGAGTTTAAACATGCTGGGGATAAACACATCCGTTTTCTATGTTTCTATCTGATTTAAGATATAGTATTATCTATATCTTATCTGTATTTTCTGAGAGAAGGAACACAATTCACACCTAAATGTATAATTTAGATGATTTCTCTATATATGGATGAAATGAAAGACGAATAAGCTCAAGAGTAACCAGAGTATATCTGCAATATTTAGATAAGTCAGTTTCTTGAGGAGAAAAAAATTCATACAGTATTATCTATATTTTATCTGTATTTTCTCCCACTCCCCAGTTTTTTTTATTTGCTATTATTTATGCATGTCAATGCATGAATAGTGTGATTCCTGGGTATCATATATTTTATTACAAATAAGCCTAATATTATTACTCATAGTTATTACATTTCATTTTCATTGTTTCATATTGTTTCAACATACCTAATACTACCGCCCTTCAATTTCTAAACCTCCCTCTTATTATTACATATATCTTGTTATATTAATATGTATATACTACTATTCCCCTCTTATTTCTATCTCTATTTTAACTTTTTCCCCATGTCATCGTAATATTCAAAGACGTTTCTTTTCTAGCTTCCATTTTTCACCTGCTTTGTTATTCATATTTCCCTTATTTAGATCTTCACATTTATTTATATTAAAATTTCATCCTTCATTCTTTCATTGTTCAGTGTTTTGATGTACAATTCTAGTAACAATCACAATCATTTAAACATATAGAAAAAGTCTATTCGTGTTCTTTCCAAATCATCCAATCCGTGTCATTCCACTATTATTACACATGCTTACATTAAAATATATTCTTTCATTATCTAATCACCCATTGTTTAATTTTATCATTTCACTGCTAATCATAATAATTTTATGCATGTTTGATAATACCATCATTCAATCTCTAATTTTCCAGTTAATGCTTAATTCTTATTCATAATTCCCATATGGTCACTTCATTACATGCAAAATATTCATTACATACAAAATGTTCACTACATACAAATAATTATCCAGGCTATATACTATATTTTTGGAGTATAAGACGCACTGGGGTATAAGATGCACCTTAGTTTTGGGGAAAGGAAAATAGGGGGAAAAATCTACCTACCAGGTATTCATCTGGCTAGCGTCCTTAGTCTGTTCAGTTTCAGCACATTATTTTATCCCCTGGTTAGGGCTGAAAAAAATATTCTTTGAAGGGAATAGGAATGAAAACAAACCTGCAAAGACTTAGCGCTGGTAAAAAACTACTTCCAGGGAGTAGGAATAAAAAAATGCTGCAAGCCAGGAAGATCGTTAACACCTCATTAGGGCTGAAAAAACCTTTTTCAGAGGGAGTAGGAATGAAAACAAGCCTGCAAAGACTTAGAGTTGGAAAAAAACTTCTTTGGATGGAGTAGGAAGCCGGGAAGATCATTAGCACCTTGTTAGGGCGGGGGGAAAAAACCTTAGAAAAAGCTACATTCGGAGTATGAGACGCACCCAAATTTTCAGCCTCTTTTAGGGAGGAAAAAAGTGTGTCTTATACTCTGAAAAATATGGTAGTTCTAATATTAATATACATGTTTTTGTTAAAATATGTTCATGGAGGATCTTTTTCTCTCTTTTTTCTATCATCTCTGGTCCGCATCAGTACTTTAAGCCTTATTTTTTTAACTTGCCTCCCATATTCTTCTCTTAAGTCTTTTACTCCATCTACTCCTAGATCTGCATTCTGACTATACAATCTAACTTTTTCTCCCCTCTCTACCCTTTCCCACTGTCTAGTTTTAAAGCTATCTATTCTAACCCATATCTCCTTTTTCCAGATATCTTCCTGTTTCTTTGTTGAAGGAAAGAAGATTCTTGAGGAGAAAGAAATTAATACAGTATTAGCTATATCTTATCTGTATTTTTTAAGGGAAGGAAGCCAGCTCAATTTTATACTCTAGACATATAATAACCTAAATTATGCACTACAGGGTTTCCTGTTTTATTTCTGGATGAAATAAAAGGGAAAAAACCCATCAAGATTAACCAGAGAGCTTCTACAATATTTAGTTCATTCAAACTTTTTTTTACTTTCAGCAAGGGACTTTGTTGAAGGAAGGAAGTTTCTTGAGGAGAATGAAATTCATATACTTTACGATTAAAACTAATAATATTCCTCTCAATTTCAGCATCAGTATTAGGACAGCTCTGAAATTAAAAATGACGAAATATGGTCACTGGAACTGGTCATATCAACTGACTAGCAATCAATACTCTTAAGCATAAAAGTGGAAGAAAATATATTTAGGCGTCAATGAGGGGAAAGAGGAAATGTGGTATGAGGAGGAGGAGAAGTAGTAGGATTCATAAGTATTATTATTCATACAGTATTATCTATACCTTATCTGTATTTTTAAGGGAAGGAAGCCAACTCCATTTTACACCCTAGACCTATTATAACCTAAATTATGATTAGGTTTTATATCTGGAGGAAGTAAAAGGAAAAAAACCCTCAAGATTAACCAGAGAGCTTCTGCAATATTTAGTTTAGTCAAACATTTTTTTTTACTTTCAACAGGACTAATTCATCTTGTTGAAATCTCAATTTCAACATCAGTATTAGGACAGATAAAGTGTATGTTAGCTCAGGAATTAAAAATGACTAAATATGGACATTGATATGACACTGTTCATACCAATCAACTAGCAACCAATATATTTAAGCAGAAAAGTGAAAGAAAATACATTTAGGCATCAATGAGGGGAAAGAGGAGGTATGGTATGAGGAGGAGGAGAAGTAGTAGCATACTTACAAATACTGATCAAGGACTTCATATTTAGGACGGCTTTGAAAAGTGATCTCATTTGAAAGAAAGAGAACCTGATGAATAATAGCAGCAATGGTTAAATCTCCAGACTGATAGTATTTATGAACAATTGGAAGAGGACTACTAAGTTTGCAGATGTAGGGAGGAGAAATGCACATCATAGTTGGGAAAAAAAGTAAAACTAATGTTCTGAATATAACCAACTGACTATAACATGTAATCATTGTAGGTATCAAACAGTAACTCCTATGTTACCATTCAAATGAGTAGCTGACCATTCATTAATATTATCTAAACTTAAGACAATGAATTTTATTTAAAATTTAAAAAAATGAAGTGTCACAGATAAAATACTAATCCTATCTACATGCACTTCTGTCTTTCTAAGCAGATATTAATAGAATGTGATGTCTTAATCTGCAGTAATCATTTTTACAGTGCCTGCTGAAATTCCCTTAAGATTTGGAGAAGAAGGAACAATAACTATCCTTAATCAGTAATCAGTATCATTCTTTGCAACGGTGCTTTGAAAAATATCAGAAGGAAACATGTTTATCGTATTGCAACAGTCATTGCTTCACGGTTATGAACCTTTGGAAATAAGGCATGAATTAAAAAAATAGGGGAGTAACAGTTCATATGCACAGAAGAAAACAAATGAAAACACTACTAGAGGGAGAAAAAACATAGAAACACACACATTGAGGTCATTTTGCACACCAATTTTGCTTCATACATGATACTTTTTTTGAATACTTAATACTTTACTTTATAAAAAAACTTAAGTTATTCTATTTTTAATGCTTAATTTAATTGATTAGATTGTATACCACTCAGAGCACCTTTCTGAGGGTGACAGGAAGTGAAAAAGGATGAAATACAATGGTGGAATTCAATTTTTTTTACTACCGGTTCTGTGGATATGGCTTGGTGAGCGTGGCTTGGTAGGCGTGGCAGAGGAAGGATACTATAAAATCTCCATTACCACCCCACTCCAGGGGAAGGATACTGTGAAATCTCCATTCCCTCCCCACTCCAGGGGAAGGTTACTGCAAAATCCCCATTTCCTCCCAATCAGCTGGGACTCGGGAGGCAAGGAATTGATGTCGGCGGGGCCAGTCAGAGGTGGTGTTTAACAGTTCTCCAAACTACTCAAAATTTTCGCTACTGGTTCTCCAGAACTAGTCAGAACCTGCTGAATCCCACCTCTGGTGAAATATAAACAAACAGACAGACAGACAGACAGACAGACAGACAGACAGACAGACAGACAGACAGACAGACAGACAGACGGACAGACGGACAGACGGACAGACGGACAGACAAATACATAAGAAGAATCTTCCTTGAATACTATAATATTCATTCAACATCTAGAAGGACATCACCCTGGAATGTAGAAGATAGAGTCAATTGGAAAATGTTGGAAATGTAAAAAAGACGTAGGTACCTTCTTTCATATGTGGTGGACATGTCCCGAAGTGAAAGGTTATTGGAACAAAGTATATAAATGGTTAAAAGATATTACAGGAAGAGCCATAGAATATACTCCAGAATTCTTTTTACTTGGAATTATAAAGCAACAACATCCTAAGTATATTAAATATTAAATATTACACATCATAACAGCGGCAAGAATTGCATATGCACAATACTGGAAGGACAATCAAACACTACCAGAGAACGTATTAATGGATAAAATATATAAATGTGCAGAAATGGACATGTTAACCATCAAACATAAAGGTCAAAATAACTCGGATTATTATGAAATATGGACAAAATAGTACGAATGGACCAGGAAAGACAAAGGAGACTATGAAATAATGTTGGATGAAGAAGAAGATATAAGACTGTAAAATATAGGGAAATACTGTATAAATCTTTACTAGCAAAGAATAACGTATTTAAATGGGTGTAGATCTGTGTTATAATACTATGATGTTTAAAATTGAAAAACAATAAAAAAAAGGAAATGGAGCTTTGGAATGGGGGCTGAATGTGTTATCGTGGATTTATGCTTCCCCGACTAATGGATGGGCATTTTCAGAATGTTCCTTCTGCTACCTCTGGTTCTCAAGATTCTGCAGTGATCAGGAGAACTTCAACCCAATTTTGAAAAAGAATTTTTGTAAAGGGATTGGGCAGTACCCATAACTCTGGAAAAACTGAATACAATGGAACCAAATTTGGTGTGAGGAGAGAAGTTGGCAAAAGAAAGATTGAGCACAATAGTGAGCTAGATTAGTCCGTGAGAGAGAAAAATATACAAACAATTTTTTCCAATGGATCCCTTATGGTAGAGATACAGTAGGTGTGTGTGATGCCTTGTGAGATTGGTGACTAAATAATTCTAAGCCCACTTTTTTTTCCTTCCTTACAACTTCATCCAGAACAGACGCATCAGCTCATCCTGGAGTTTCCGGGGCATGTATACAAATCAATAAACATACGTTCAACACATTCAATACACTGCTTGAGCGAGGGTTGGACTAGATAACCTACAAGGTCCGTTCCAACTCTGTTAATCTGTTAATTAATTTATTTAGCAGATTTCCTTAGCTACTACTGGTAAAGTACTGGAAAGAATTCAAGAAGTTATGTTCTGTATGCTTTCTCTGTCTTGCTTTGATATAAAAAATGTATTCTGTCTCAAGTTTAGCATATCATTATATCGCTTAGAAATAGAAAAATTACTATTACCTATAGGGAAACTGATTCCAGACTTCAAAGACTGTAGAATTATAAATGCCTGGACAACCCATGACCTGTTGGGTCATCATTTTAGAGATATTTTCTCACTTAAACAGAGAAACAGAATGATCATGGGTGGAAAAAACTTCGGTAGGAGGAGGGTAACTTTCAACTTACTGATGGCTTCCCCATTAAATTTCCTTGTGGGAAGCTGGCAGAGAGCATTGGAAATTAACCAAACATCCATACCTACCTATCTACCTACCTACCTACCTACCTACCTTCCTTCCTCCCTCCCTCCTTTCTTTCTTTCTTTCCTTCCTTCCTTCCTTCCTTCCTTCCTTCCTTCCTTCCTCCCTCCCTCCCTCCCTTCTTTCCTCCCTTCCTTCCTCCTTCCTTCCTTCCTCCATCCATTCATTCATCCATCCATCCATCCCCTCCTATGATTTATTATTTAATGTAATAATTAAAAGTAGCTTGATGAGTGGCGTGTTGGACTGGAAGTGAAGACACTCACTTCCCACTTGGAAGCTTGAGAGTTCAATCCTAGGCAGGGTTTCTCTATTAGGGCCCAAAGAGCAAATACTGCTGAGAACCCTACGTAGGCATCAGGAAGGCAGGGTTGAAATCCAGCAGGTTCTGACAGGTTCTGTAGAATCGGTAGCAGAAATTTTGAGTAGTTCAGAGAACCGGTAGCGGAAATTTTGAGTAGTTCGGAGAACCAACAAATAGCACCTCTGGCTGGCCCCAGATTGGGGTCAAAATGGAGATTTTCCAATATCCTTCCCTCAGGAGTGGAGAGGGAATGAGGATTTTGCAGTAACCTTCCCCTGGAGTGGGGTGGAAATGGAGATTTTGCAGTATCCTTCCCCTGCCATGCCTACCAAGCCACGCCCACCAAGCCATGCTCATCAAGCCACACCATACCCACCAAGCCACGCCCACAGAACCGGTAGTAAAAAAAATTGGATTTTACCACTGCAGGAAGGGCATCCGGCCAGTAAATGCTCATCTCCGTTCAGTTGCCTTGACTCCACCCCAATAAAAAGGGATTACATGGCTGTAAAAAGAAAAAAAAGAGTTGCTTGATAGTGATGCATTTCAATTTATGTTAATTCAAGGTATTCTACTTCTACATTTTTCTTCATGGCATTGTAAAAAAATGTATAAAGGATAAAAAAATAACAATTAAATGTTACTAATGCTATTAGCCACTACATTTTTTTAAAAAAAAACCTGTTTATTAAACTTTTTAACATTAAGAAGATAAACATTTCATATCCAGTTTTCTCAATCCTAAAACATCGACATCTGTTTGGTTAACTTCATACATATTTTCCATCTCATTTACATTGTATATAGTATTCATATTTACATTTACATTTCCCATAAGTTAGTATTAATATATACCGTATTTTTCGGAGTATAAGACGCACCGGAGTATAAGACGCACCTTAGTTTTTGGGGAGGAAAATAGGAGAAAATAATCTGCCTACCAAGTATTCATCTGGCTAGCGTCCTTAGTCTGGTCAGCTTCAGCACATTATTTTTTCCCCTAGTTAGGACTTAAAAAAACTTTCTTTTGAGAGAGTAACAATGAAAGAGCCTGCAAGCCAGTAAGAGCTGGGAAGATCTTTAGCACCTGGTTAGGGCTAGAAAAAAACTTATTCGGAGCAAGTAGAGGAAAGAAAAAAACTCTGCAAAGACTTAGGGCTGGAAAAACCTTCTTCGGAGAGAGTAACAATGAAAAAGCCTCAAGGTAAGATCTGGGAAGATCTGTTAGCACCTAGTTAGGGCTGGAAAAAAAGCTACATTCAAAGTATAAGACACACCCAAATTTTCAGCCACTTTTAGGGAGGAAAAAGGTGCGTCTGAAAAATATGGTATATAGCATAAACCTACTTATTATTTCCATATAATATTCCTTATCCTCTCTATCTTGCAGTTCTACAGTCAGTTTAAACATCTCT
Organism: Diadophis punctatus similis; assembly: GCA_023053685.1. Lineage (NCBI taxonomy): Eukaryota > Metazoa > Chordata > Lepidosauria > Squamata > Dipsadidae > Diadophis > Diadophis punctatus. The sequence goes on from JALIGW010000046.1 coordinate 2,389,456, forward strand.
GCACAATCCATTATTTTCTTATTTATCATACCTTTCGAAGGGCTACTTTCTAATTTCCAATTCTGCACGTAAACTATTCTTGCTGCCATCAGTATATGTATTATAATATATTGCATTTCTTTTGCCCAGGTTCCTCTAAGTATTCCTAGTAAAAACATCTCCGGTTTAAATTCAATTCGGGATCCTGTTATTTCTTGCAGCCAGCTCCTTATTTTATTCCAATATTTTCTTGCTTCAGGGCAAGACCACCACATATGAAAATAAGAGCCTTATTCATGCTTACATTTCCAACATCTGGGACTCAAATTTGGGTAAATTTTGGGCAATCTTGCTGGTGCTAGACACCAATGGTAAAACATTTTATATAGGTTTTCTTTATATGAGACCGACATTGTTAATTTATAATTTTTTATCCACAGTTTTTCCCAATCCTCCAATTGAATATTGTAACCAAAATTCCTTGCCCACACTATCATGTTTCCTTTTACTACCTCCTCTTCAATGATGGGTTCCTACCAGTGCGGTCCACTCTATAGCACCGGTAGTGGCCCGCTGGTGATGTCACAGTATCAGTGCAGTCGGTTGCTGGTGCCTCGGCGCCTCCATTAAAAAAAAAATTGTTAAAAAAAATTTCTTCTGCGCATGTCCAGAAGCCGAGCTTCCGGCACTGCGCATGCACTGCCTTCCTACCACACAGTGAGTCCAAGCAGGGGAGGATGGCTGAGGGAGTGCATAAGATGCTGAAAGAACGGGTGGCAGGAGCTATCTCCATTCCCCTCCCTTCAGCAGTCCGAGAAGCCACGAACTCGCGGTGATGATCCTAGGCATTTTCGGATGTTTGAGGCTTCTCGAACTGCTGAGGGGAGGGGGAATGGGCGGCAGGACTTATCTCAGTTCCCCTCCCTTCAGCAGTCCGAGAAGCCACGAATGCGCGGTGATGATCCTGTACTTATATACTGTTCTTTTAACAGTCCTCAATATTTTCGTCTAAGGAATCCATGACTGAAACCAAAAATGCTGTATGAGACTTGCTTGTCTTTTAACTATAGCATTTTCTGCATATAAAGGTTGCTGTGTTGCCATGGTGTAACACGCACTTTGTATGCAAAGCTTGTAAGGTATAAAATAGCAAAAATAGTAGTAACATCTCTCTGAAATAACTAATATATCACTGGCAAGCCACGCCCACTTGGTCACATGGCTGGCAAGCCACACCCACAAAATAAGCCATGCCCACAGAGTGGTAGTAAAAAAATTAGGAACTCGTCCCTGCTCCTCTTCCCTATCGATTTTCAACAAATAATTATACATTTTAGATATAAATTTCTCCTCTGTTCCTAGGAGGATTTTATCCATTGGTTGTTGTTCCCTATCGATACCTAATTCTTCTATATCCTTTTTATATCTTGTCTGTAATTGTAGGTACGACCACCAATCAAGGATTATTCCCTGATCTCTCAATTCTTGATTTGTCTTCAACTTGCCTTGATTATCCAACGATTGGTTGCACCTTCTCATTTTATTTACTTCTAGTGTATTTGGATAGATCATGGCCTTCATTGTAGATTGGTATCCTATTATAGTGCTTTTTCCTAATTTTCCTCCAGACTTGCACTAATGCATCTCAAATTAAATGGTTTTGAAAGTGTGTATGTTTTATATTCTTTTTCTCCCACAAATATGTGTGCCATCTTGCTTGCAAATCATGTCCTTCTAATGTGAGTATTCTTTTGTTATTTAAAGATATCTTTTCTTTAATTCACATTAATATTGCTGATTGATAATATAGCTCCCAGTGCAGGAGTCCGAAGCCACCTCTAACTCGACTATCCTGTAGTAATTTAAGTTTTATTCTAGGTTTTTTCCCTGCCCATACAAATTTAGTTATTTTTTTATTTAATTCACCAAAAAAAATGATCTAATTTTATGGGAATCGTTTGGAATAGATATAGCCATCTATTTAAATACTTATTTACAATTATTTAAAATAGTAGTATTAAGGTAAGGCAGCTGAATTAAACCCTGACTTAGTCATGTTTGGAGTAGATCTATTTAAATAATTTGGAGGAGTTAGTGTGACTATATTTAAGAAAACTTTCTGGCATTAATATACTGCCATAATGTACATTTCTCCAATTCTTTGCTATTTCTATGGGTCAGGCACACATGCACAGAAATACACAGCAAACATTGTATATCATCTGTACTGTTTGCTGTTTGCTGGGAGGCAAATTGCTGGGAGGCAGAGGCAGAATTTTTTTCCTTGTTTTCCTCCCCCAAAACTAAGGTGCGTCTTATACTCCGGTGCGTCTTATACTGTGAAAAATACGGTAATTATAAATAAATAGTAACTATGTAATGTATGCAATATATATCAAAATAATAATTCATAATATACGGTAATTATAAATAAATAGTAACTATGTAATGTATACAATATATATCAAAATAATAATTCAATAATTCAATCTCAAATAGAGAGCTAGTTATAAATAATAATAAATCTCTAATACATAATACATATTTGAATGCTATATTACAATGATATCCTCCAAAGATCCCCCAACGATCCCTTTAAGGTCCGTTAAAGTTTTCTTCAGGTATTCAATTCAATTCAATTCAATATCTCTATTTCTTAATTATTATGTTTCATTAAGCAGTCAATTTCCAGTCTTTATATTATATAATCCCCACAATGCAGCTATTGCTATTCTTGTAACATGTATATCTTAATCACCATAATTATATTCAGAACAATTGCTACAAATTATGGTTATTACTGTCTACCACTCTCTCTATATCAGCCACACGTCTCTATGTCTGTCCTTTCTCTACAATCTCTCGATCTCAATTTTCTGATACAAATGATGTCAAAAGTTTATGTCCAACATAAAGAGTCCATTCAAAGTTGCTTTACTTCTCTTCTTTTTGCTGTTTTCTCCCATTTCTCCTCTTTTAACTTCCACACTCCTATCGCTGTTCTCAAACTTCTTCTCCTTCCTCGGTTCCTCCGATCTTCCATTCATCCTCTAAGGTGTCCTCTTTCCTTCTCTGGTCATGCTCTCACTGCCGGGTCACTGCCATCTCCGGGGTTTCCTCCCTCTCTCCTCCAAGACTCACTTTTTCCACCGTTGATTTCTCTGGATTGTCTTCCTCCATCTGTACTTTCCTTTTATGGCACAGGGTTGCTCTAACTCTTCGATGTCTCAGTCTCTAAGTTCAAATTCTTCCTTCCTCTACTTGGCCTGGCTGTCACGACTACAAGCAAGCCATAATGCTGATGTCAGTGCTCCTTTCACACCGGGATTGTGGATTTCCTCTTCGTTGCATAGGGCGGTTGCCCCTCGAGTTTCACCACAAATCCATTAACCCCTCCTGGATCAATGGGCCTTAAAAGGGCCCCAGGTTGAGAAAACCAGTTTTGGGGAGCGGGGCTCGACTTGCCCTCCTCTGCCCGTCGTGACGTCACTGCTGGAAATCCTCCTCCACTACATTTTTTTAATTAGCCACTACAATCTTTTTGTGACTGGTGGAGAAGAAAGAAGCAATTATGTCAGGATAAACAAGCTTTCTTCCATACTGATTGAACTAAATGGCACCATTGATCAGAAAATTATTTTCTCTTGGAACATTAAATGAACCATCATTATATCAATTTCTTTTTTGTGTCCCCAGGAATTCCCATAGCTGCTCATGCAAAAGATGAAGATCACATCATGTGTCCTGCTTGTATTGGAATGTACCATAATATTAGGATAGGGATGCATCACCCTGCATAGACATACAACTGACAATATTCACTACGTGACATTTCATAAACAGCCATCTCATGAACCAGCCAACAATAGACTGTAATTATGATTCATCTTAATTATGGCATAAAGGACAGGTTTTTTTCCCACCAAAATCACTAGAGAGTTTGAGGGAAATACCAGATTTTTAAAGCTGAAAGAAGGGAGGGTTTACACCCTTTTGGTGTTTGTGTAGGTGAAACTTCACATATAAGATTGCTAGTTTTGTTTCCTTGAATTCTCATGAGTTTGCTATGGAGATATTGAGCTACAGGGTTCAACTGCAGTAAGTGCACAAAAAAAAAATCCCATCCAGTTTGATGATCAGCAGGCTCACATTCACGATCCAGGGGTGAAATTCAGCAGGTTCTGTCAGGTTCTGGAGAACCAGTAGTGGAAATTTTGAGTAGTTCTGAGAACAGGCAAATACCACTTCTGACTGGCCCCAGAGAGGGATGGGAATGGAGATTATCATGCCCACCAAGCCACGCCAACAGAACCGGTAGGGAAAATTTTTGAATTTCACCCCTGTCAAGATCAGGTTGCTGCCCGTTGTTTGCATGGGCTCTCATCACTTGCTCCATCTTCTGCCAACACAACCATTTGAAAGCTGTTGAGGACATGAAAGTAGCCCCCAACTGATTGTCCCCCAAACAATGGCAATATTACCAGCTGCTCCTTTTACCATGGAAGCACTTCAGAGCTTCTGATATGGGAAAATAAAATATCTACATGTTGTGATAATCAAGAAAGGAAAGTTTATGGAGAAGAAAATATCCTCAACATTGAAAACACCCTTCAGTCACAAGGGTTGTCTGTATTATTATTTTTTAACTTTCTCAGTACTGTGTAGCTTCTTGACTTGTCTGCCTTTCAAGGGAATCTTCATGGAGAGCAAAAGAGACATACCACATTGTCTGCCATGGTATCATAAAGCAAGAGTAAATTATGCACCAATATCCTTTTCCATCATGTCATAAATCAAACTGACCAAACTTTGCAGTACTTGCAGAATGATGTCATGACATACCCAATGGCCATATGATATCATAGGGATTGTCCCTTTCCTCCAAGTGTGTATTTGTATAGGACTGAAGGATTGTTGTGTCTTCTCTCAAATAAATGTGTGTGTGTGTGTGTGTGTGTGTGTGTGTGTGTGTGTGTGTGTGTGTGAGAGAGAGAGAGAGAGAGAGAGAGAGAGAGAGAGAGAGAGAGAGAGAGAGAGAGAGAGAGAGAGACTGACACTGACACTGACACTGACACTGACACTGACACTGACACTGACACTGAAACTGAGAGATGTGGAGTAGGCATATAACTATTGGGATAAAAATTCCCTCAATAACTGCATGTTAATTAGATGTTTCTGTACAGGTAAGATTAGGGGTAGAAAGAGGAGTAGAAATAGGGATACAGAAATACAGAATTAGGTCTATTTCTCCTGTATGAGTTATACTGGCTCCTAATTGCTTACCAATTAAGTTAGAACCATTAAATCATTGAATGTCACTGGGCCAAGTTAAAGATGAGGCTGGCTTTCTTCAATATCTCTTTTCTCAATAAATCAGATTGGTGGATATGGTCCAGATTTAATCTCAGTAGAGCAGAATTAGATGTGATCAAAGGCTCAGGAATAATAGTGACATCATAATTAAACAAGTCACCATAGGTGTGACAATGGTCATCACGAATAAGACTACTTTCTCAGGGAAACTGACAAGCAGTTTTTCAACACCATATTCTTCAGACACCTCTCCACAGTTCCCAGAACAACATACTGTATGTCCTAGGCTTTCATTGGTAAAGGAGGGCAAGACCACATAGGCCCTTTGTTTCTGGCCCAGCACCTTACCTGATAAACCAAAGTGGCTCTCATTCTTTCAGAATTGTGGATAGCGATGTTAATTTGGATTCGCCTGGTACCTCAAAAAATGACTGGAGAGAATATTGGAATATCTTTAAGGGGAAAATAAATCCCTCGTGTTATCCCTTAGGTTTTTTTTATTATCAGCATCTCAAAACACACAAAAAGATAATAAACATTTGGCTTGATATTATTATTTATTTTATTGTTTTATTTTTATTTATTATTAGGTTCTTCTATGCCGCCCTACTCCCTAAGGGCGGCGTACAACATTTTAAGAGAACACTAAACAATAAATTTATATAAAAACAGTTTTAAAAAGTTAAAAAAAGACGTCCAACAACATATGTACAGGGGGAGATGTAAAATGGATGTAAAATTGTCTCAGACGCCTGCCTGCAGGAAGAGCCATGTCTTAATGGCTTTTCGGAAGGCCAGCAGGGTGGGGATAATTTGGATCTCTGGGGGAAGTGGGTTCCAGAGCGCAGGGCCCCCACAGAGAATGCCCACCCCCTAGGACCCGCCAGTCGGCATTGTTTGGCTGACAGGACCTGGAGGAGACCAACTCTGTGGGACCTAACCGGTCGGAGGGAAGTATGAGGCAGAATGCGGTCCCGGAGGTAACCTGGACCTAAGCCATGTAGGGCTTTAAAGATGATGATCAACAACTTGAATTGTTCCCGGAGACCAATGGGCAACCAATGCAGCTGGCGGAGTATGGGTGTTACGTGGGTGTATCTTGGCACACCCACCATAGCACGCGCAGCCACATTTTGCACCAACAGAAGTCTCTGAATACTCTTCAAGGGTAGCCCCATGTAGAGCGCATGTACCAGAGACGCATGTACCAGACAGGTACCAGAGATGCTTTAATTTCATAAGTAATGCAAAAGAAAACATTTTCTTTCTTTTTGGCAGGAATGGGAGTTTTTTGCGAAGCTCATGGGCTGCAGGATTTAAATCCATTCATGTTTACCTTTAGTAATTGTATCATTAAAATATTTTTAATATAACAGAATAAAATAATAACAAAGTTGGAAGAGATCTTCCAGTCCAATCCTCATACCATTTAAAATGAATGATTGTCCAATCTCTTCCTAATAGTAGGCAAGTCATTCAACTGATTAATTGTTCTAACTGGTAAGGAAATGTCTTCTTAGCTCAAGGTTGCTTCTCTCCTTGATCAGTTTGCATCCATTACCACTCATCCTGCCTTCAGGTGCTTTGGGAAATAGGTTGACCTCCTCTTCTTTGTGGCAGCTCCTTAGATATTGGAAAATTTCTACTACGTAACTCTTAGTCTTTTTTTCATTAAATTAGACATACCCAATCCCAGCAATCATTCTTGTTTTAGCCTTCAGTCCCCTAACCTCAAATTGGGGGGAAAAAACCTATATGCTGAAAGAAGCTAATTAGATCACATTCAAAGGGTCTGGTGTTAAAATCAGTTTCATTTTTTCATTAGTTGCTCTTTCTTATTCAGATTAGGCCTCAGAACAATGATAAAGCATTTAGGGGAAAATATGCACCCCAGTAATCCAGCTGCTGAAGCCAAGATGGAGAAGATCTCCACAGCCACCATGTATTTTCCCTTGGTACTCAAATAGGTGGGAACAAATGACACCCAGACACTGCAAAAGACCAACATGCTGAAGGTGATAAATTTGGCTTCATTAAAGGTGTCAGGCAAATTCCTAGATAGGAAGGCCACAGTGAAACTGACAGCAGTCAAGAACCCCAGAAAGCCAAGGACAACATAAAACATTGTGGTGGAACCTTCATTACATTGTAGAACAATTTCTTCAGCCATGGAGTGCATGTCAGAATCTGGGAAGGGAGGAGAAATTATAAGCCACACCACACAAATGCAGAATTGTGTCAGGGAGCAAGATAGGACAATAGAGATAGCCAGCCCTTTTCCCACCCATTTTCTCATTTTGGAGCCAGGCTTGGTGGCCATGAAAGCAAGAACCACTATGATTGTTTTCCCCAATATACAAGAAAGAGCTACGGAGAAGATGACGCCAAAAGCAGTTTGTTGCAAGAGACATTTCACTTGGTCAGGTTGCCCAATGAAGAGCAAACTGCAAAGGAAAGAGAGCAGTAGAGCAGCAAGGAGGCTATAAGTGAGGTTCCTATTATTGGCTTTCACAATAGGTGTGTCCTGATATTTCATGAATATCCCGAGCACCACAGCTGAGATGACAGAAAAGGAGACTGCAATCACCGCCAAAGAAATTCCCAAAGGTTCTTGATAAGTTAAGTAAGTTATACTTTTTGGAAGGCAACTATCCTTATCCTTGTTTGCATATTGATCCTGTGGACAAGGGAAACAGTCATCTAAGTCTGAAAAAGAAACCATTCATAGAAACATTATTGTTTTGAAGCATCTTCATTTCATTTTCAATTGCACTGATTTTACAGTATTCTATAGACTTAATTAGATCCCAATTTGATTACTGGAATGAACTTTACATGGTGCTTCCCTTGAAGACCATTTCAAAAGCTCAAGTATCTAACCACTGCACCACCACAGCATTCCATTTCAAAACCATAACTTGGTCTGGATTGCAGTGGACATGTAATTAAATCATCTATATCTGTTCCTCCTGCATGAACTATACTACTCCTAGTTGTTTACGCTATGCAATTCAAGTTTTTGGTTATCACCATTAAATCTCTGGATGTCACTAGGCCAAATTATAGGTGAGATCACCTTTCTTCAATGGTATGTCTCTTTCTAAATAAGTCCAATAGGTGGGCATGCTCCAGATCTTTTGTGTTAAATGTTGTCATCTGGGAGTTCAGAGTTGTATCTGGTCTGTAGTGTGCAGCCTTGTCCAATTCTATTCCATCTGAATTATTTGAGTTCTCTAGCCTTTTATCCTTGTAGCATGCTGGAAAGACCTTGTTGATGTAAAGTGTTAGGCTAGAATTGGGATTGACTCAGGAGCCTGATTTGTCTGGTACCTGGTGGCAAGGGTGATTTTTAAAATTATTATTTGTATTTCTAAAGATTGTGGTAAGCCACTGAGGTTTATTTTATGAGATAGGCAACCATATAAGTTCCAGAATCTATCTATCTATCTATCTATCTATCTATCTATCTATCTATCTATCTATCTATCTATCTATCTATCTATCTATCTATCTATCTATCTATCTATCTATCTATCTATCTATCGTTTCACTTTAAAAGTGAAAACTATGGAAAAGTTATCCGTGCAAATTTATCTTTACTTACAAAAAGTAATGACAAAAGTTTCTGGAAAAAACTGTTTATAATTTTTCAAGAAAACATAAGAAGGAATAATTCAAATCTACTGATGCTCCAAGTAAGAATGAACTAATTGGTTTTATCACCAAATAGCTCACTGAAGTATGAAAAAAAATCAAATGTTTCAATATGTTGTGAAGCTCAATATTTTCAATCATCATAATATTTATTTAACAATATTTATTTATTAAAAATAAACCCCCATTTATATTTATTATATCATTGATACATTTAATATAATCCTTTGCTTACCTAATTTATCAGCTATTTTCCCTTCTGGACATATTTTACAGTCATAGCAGCATGATAATTTCCCTTCCACTTTTATCTTGCTATGGCCAAGAGGACATTCTTTGTTACAGATGGAAAGTGGTAATGCCTGCTCGTAAATAAAATCAGGATTCACAGAAAGAATTTATTTTTGGCGGATTGCTCTTTTTATCAATTACACATATACAAACTCTTCATATTTAACCCAAACATTGGTGTTGCAATTTGCAGTTTTATTCCTAGTATAAATTCACTATTGAATGTTCAACTGCTTCTTGTTTCATACCAATTATATTAGTCTATTGATCATTCCCAATAATTATATTCTAAAGATCAATTTGAGGCAATGTGGAAAAATCTTTAACTATGAATCCCTCTAAGTATGCCCTCCTTGAGGTCCCATTTTTTGTCTCAAATCAAATCGAATATCTATATCCCTTCCTTCACTGATTAGTTTCAAATGTATTTTTTATCAAATAATTATATGCATCCTCTTCTGTAATTAATTTTGTATCTTATTTGAAAGGCTGCTGCATTATGATTACATAATTAAATAATAGATAAGAGAGATAAAGAGACATAATCCTTAGCAGAAATTCTGTTTTTGAATTTTATATATTCAAGAGCTGAAGTGGTGCAGTGGTTAAATGCTGTGACTGCAGGCTGACTGCTAGTTCAGCAGTTCAGCTGTTCAAATCTCACTAGGCTCAAGGTTGACTCAGCCTTCCATCCTTCCGAGGTCGGTAAAATGAGGACCCAGATTGTTGGGGGCAATATGCTGAACTCTGTAAACTGCTTAGAGAGGGCTGTAAAGCACTATGAAGCAGTATATAAGTAAAGTGCTATTGATATATATATATATATATATATATATATATATATATATATATATATATATATATATATATATATATATATATATATGTGTGTGTGTGTGTGTGTGTGTGTGTGTGTGTGTGTGTGTGTGTGTGTGTGTGTGTGTGTGTGTGTGTGTGTCTGTGTGTGTCTGTGTGTCTGTGTCTGTGTCTGTGTCTGTGTCTGTGTCTGTGTCTGTGTCTGTGTCTGTGTGTCTGTCTGTGTGTCTGTGTGTCTGTGTGTCTCTCTCTCTCTCTCTGTGTGTGTGTTTTCAATATATTGAATGTGATGCACTTCGATTAGCATAATTAGTTAGGTAGCTAGATGGACAAAGTCTCCAGCTATCTGCAAGGAATATAAATCCTTCCATTCCCCACTATCCTTTCAGAGCTGAAGAAGCTTCTTGGATGAGAAGTGAAATGTCTTCAAAGAAAAAAACAAGAAAGTCCAGTTTCCTCTTGAAAAAGCACCTTTGGGATCTCCAGTAAAAATTCCATATATCATTTTGGTGGGGTTTTTCTTGGAAACATTGTATTAAAAGTTTTAAATTAACAAAATTAACAACTAATACAGAATAAAAAGAACAATGAAAAATGAAACTAACAAACTAATATAGAATAAAAACAAAAACAAAAAAATGGCAATTTATTTTTTTCAGCTATTAGAATTATAATAATTTAATTTAATTTAATTTAAAGTTCTTATAGGCCGCCCAATCCCGTAGGATTCAGGGTGGCATACAACAGAAATAAGAACGATACAATAAAATAATTTTAAAACATTTCATTATATTTAAAAACCAATTCATACTTGGGGGAATCCGCTCTTCTTCACCCCGCCTGCCGGAAGAGCCATGTTTTCAGGGCTTTACGGAAGGCCAGTAGAGTGGGGATAGTCCTGATCTCTGGTGGGAGTTGGTTCCAGAGAGATGGAGCTCCCACAGAGAAGGCTCTCCCCCTAGGACCCGCCAGCCAACATTGTTGGCTGATGGGACCTGGAGGAGGCCAACTCTGTGGGACCTCACTGGTCGTAGGGAGGTATGTGGTAGGATGCGGTCCCGGAGGTAACCTGGTCCTAAGCCATGTAGGGCTTTAAAGGTCAAAACCAACACCTTAAATTGCGACCGGAGACTAATAGGCAGCCAATGCAGCTGGCGGAGAATAGGTGTTACGTGGGTGTATCTCGGCACACCCACCACAGCTCGTGCAGCTGCATTCTGTACCAATTGCAGTCTCCGGATGCTCTTTGAGGGTAGCCCTATGTAGAGCGTGTTACAGTAGTCTAGCCATGAGGTGACAAGGGCATGAGTGACTGTGAGCAAAGCCTCCCTCTCCAAGTAGGGTCGCAATTGGTGCACAAGATGAACCCGTGCAAAAGCCCCCCTAGCCACAGCTGAAAGATGTTGCTCCAATTTTAGCTGTGGGTCTAGGAGAACACCCAAATTGCGAACCCGTTCTGAGGGAGTCAATTTTTCTCCCCCAAGAACCAAGGAGGGGCAGTCGATATAATCCCTGGGGGGCAATATCCACAGCGACTCAGTCTTGTTAGGGTTCAGCTTGAGTCTATTCACTCCCATCCAGACCCTCACATTGTCCAGGCAGCGGCACATTACATCAACTGCTTCACTGAACTGACTCGGGGTGGAATGTACAACTGGGTATTATCAGCATACTGCTGATATCTCACCCCGTGTCATTGGATGATCTCACCCAGCGGTTTCATGTAAATATTAAACAGGATGGGCGAGAGGACCGAGCCCTGCAGCACCCCGCAAATCAGGGGCCTAGGGGCCGATCTCTGCCCTCCTGTCAACACCGACTGTGTCCTATTGGAGAGGTAGGAGGAGAACCACTGTAAAATGGTGCCTCCCACTCCCACCTCCCCAAGAAGACACAGAAGGATCCCATGGTCAATGGTATCGAAAGCCGCTGAGAGGTCAAGTAACAACAGGATGGAGGAATGACCTCCATCCCGGGCTCGCCAGAGATCATCCATCAGAGCGACCAAAGCAGTCTCCATACTGTAGCCACACCTGAAACCCGATTGAAAGGGATCCAGATAATCAGTGTCCTCCAATAACCGCAGGAGTTGGAGCGACACCACTTTCTCAACAACTTTACCCACGAAGGGTAAGTTGGAGATTGGACAGAAGTTCTTTAAATCTGCTGGGTCCAGGGAAGGCCTCTTGAGGAGGGGCCTCACCACCGCAGCTTTTAAGCACTGCGGGATGGACCCCTCTCTCAAAGATGTGATCGCAACAGCCTGGAGCCAGCCATGTGTCACCTCCCTGCTGGCTGAGACCAGCCAGGAGGGGCACGGGTCCAATAAACAAGTGGAGGCGCTCATCGCTCCTATGGCCTTGTCCACATCATCAGGAGTGATAGGCTCAAACTCATCCCACATAACAGGACTAAGACTCGCCCCTGTCATCTCGGCTTGCCCTGTACAAATGGAGTCCAGATCTGTCTGAATCTGAATGACTGTGTCCGCCAGAAACTGAGAAAATTCCTCAGCTCTGCCCTGCAAGGGATCTTCGCCTCTCTCCTTGGCAAGAAGGGAGTGAGTCACCCTAAACAGGTGGCTGGGCGGGAGTTGGCGGACGCAATAAGGGCGGAAAAATGTGAACATTTTGCCACCCGTATCGCCACTAAGTAAGACTTAATGAAAGTTCTTAAAAGTGTCTTGTCAGACTCAGCTTTACTAGCTCTAGGCTTCGCTCTAGGCTTCTCTTATGGTGCTTCATCTCCCGGCATTCCTCGGTGAACCAAGGAGCCCTCCTGGATCCGCTGCCATGGAGAGGCCGCAAAGGCGCAATCTGATCTAAAGCCCCCGTTGCTGCCCGGTTCCAGGCAGCCACTAGAGCCTCAGATGAATTATGTACCAGGGATTCAGGTATTTCCCCAAGTTCCCTCTGAAATCCTTCGGATTCCATTAGGCGCCTGGGGCGGAACCACTTAATTGGTCCCGCCTCCTTCCGGTGGAGGAGTGGTGCCATGAAATCCAACTCAGAAGGAAATGATCTGACCATGACAAGGGTATTGTGACTAAACCCCTCAGCCTCAGATCATCTCTCTACTGCCCCGAGAGAAACACAAGGTCAAGCGTGTGATCTCCCTCATGAGTTGGACCGTGAACTACTTGGGTCAGATCCATGGTTGTCATGGAAGCCATGAACTCCTGGACTGCCTCCGAGGTTTCACCAGGCAATGGCAGGTTGAAGTCCCCCAGCACCATCAACCTGGGGAACTCAATCGCCAGCCCAGCTATCGCCTCGAGCAGAACAGGCAAGGCCTTTGCAATGCAGCTAGGAGGCAAGTACATTAGCAGAAGGCCCACCTGAACCCCTAAGTCCAACTTCAGAAGGAACATCTCACACCCAACAATCTCCGGGGCAGGGCTCCTTCGAGGACATAGATTCTGGCGAGCTATAAAAACCACTCCTCCACCCCTTCCCTGGGATTGTGGCTGATGCTGAATTGAGAACCTGTCCGGGCACATCTCGGAAAGGGGAACCCCCCTCCTGGCCCAGCCAGGTCTCAGTAATTCATGCCAGGTCCACCCCCTCTTCCAGGATTAAATCCCGTACAAGAGGGGCCTTGTTAGTAATCGACCTGGCATTCAACAGCAGCAGTTTGAGCCCAGGGCCCTGACATCCCTGGTTACCAGGTACTCAGGCTGAGCTAGGTGGAACCAAACCAGAGGGGCCAGAACAAGAGATCGCTTGGAGACAGCGAGTTGTCATTCCCCGAGAGCAGCCTACCCCTTCTGCTCTTGCCATACCTACCCCTCCCTGTTATGACCATAATGCTCCCACTCTCTGCTCCACCAGAGATCCCATACCCCCCCACTGGTCCCCCTCTCTCCCGGCAGGCCATACATACCATTCATACTGAGCCTGGGGTCGGACTCAAACCCCCCTCTGCTTCTGTTTCCACACTCAGCAGAGGGGGGCAGAGTCCAAACACCCAATTTCCTCATTCCTCAAAAATCATCCAACCAACTCATACACCCTCACCAGTCATAATCCTGCACTCACACACCCGCACAACATATCAAAAATAAATTCGCAGGTTTAAACAAACTCAATCACTCTAATTACTTACTACAAAAACCATACACATCCACTAACATACTACCACACAATCAAACCTCTGGGGAACAATCAAAATATGAAGCAGCAGGAATTAACATAGGGATATATAAACAGAGTGGTCATGCCGGTCTCCTGGTCAATTCAAAGTTTGTCCATTCTTTGTGCTAGCGTTGTCTCAGCAACTAAATAGTCTTGTGAGGTAGTATAAAACCCTCCTAATAGAGATGCATCGATGTTTTAAACGTCGGTACCTCCAGATTGGCTCACTGTTTCCTTCTGCAGGCGTATAGGACACCATAGAAATCGAATCAAAAGTGTTCCGTTCGTTTATGTAGTTTTTCTTATAAACAATCGCCACAATGTTACCAGCAGTGAGGGTATGAATAGTCCACATAGCTGAAGTAAGCCAAAAAGCCATGCAGGGAGACAAAGTCAAGACAATTCCAGAACAATTCAGTTGAAATAGTGGCAGCATTAAGAGCTGCTGGGGAGGGGCTTTCTATTACTCTATGATTAGAGTAATGCTTAAAAAGGAAGAGCCGAGGTGGCGCAGCGGATAGAGTGCAGTACTGCAGGCCACTTTAGCTGACTATAATCCGCAGGTCAGCAGTTCAAATCTCACCGGCTCAAGGTTGACTCAGCCTTCCATCCTTCCGAGGTAGGTAAAATGAGGACCCAGATTGTTGGGGGCAATATAAATATACATTGCTTACTGGTGTAAACCGCGTAGAGAGTGCTTGTACTGTGAGGCGGTATATAAATCTCACTAATAAATAAAGGATTATCCTTCCCCCCCAATCATTGAAACTACAATCATAACTGCATTTTTTTTCTTCTGTCATGCAAAAAATATGTCAGAGGTTTAAAGTCAGCTATAAATGTAGATATGTATTTTCCTTAATCAAATAATTTAATTTAAATATCTCTGGAAGTTCCAACTTTTTCATCAACCAAGGAGATTATTAAAAAGTTAATTGTAAAGTGTTGAAATCATGAAATTTATGTATGCCTTTTTTTAAAAAAAATAGTTCTATTTTAATAAATGTTTGTTTATCTTAAAGTACTGTATATACATCTCTTAAATTAATTGCAAATACAGTTAGAAATGAATCCTGTGTACTAAGACAGTTTCATCTTGTTTTTATAATTGCAAGCCACCTAGAGATGGGCAGCATTGTCCTCAACTTACGAACACAATTGAGCCCAACATTTCTGTTGTTAAGTGAGAATGTCAGTGTTCCAAGTAATGCACCCATAGAAAGAAGAACTCCGATGCAGGTAGATTCCTAAAAAACCCAAATTTTTTCTCCCCCCTCCCATCCAATGGCAACCCTGAAGCAGTAAAGATGGCCCCCGGCAGGTTCGCTTCAGGGTTGACAGAGATAACTGTTAAGTGAGTTTTGCTCCATTTTACGATCTTTCTCACCACAGATGTTAAGTGAATCTCTGCAGTTGTTAAATTAGTAACACTGTTGTTAAGTGAATCTGGCTTCCCCAATTACTCGCAAAAGGTGATCACATGACTCTAGGACACTGCAACTGTCATAAATACCAATCAGTTGCCAAGCATCTGAATTTTGATCACATGACCATGGGGGTGCTGCAATGGTTGTAAATGTGAACAACAGTTTTACATCATTTTTTTCAGTCTCATTGTAATTTCAAACAGTCACTAAATGAACTGTTGTAAGTCGAGAACTACCTGTAATGAATAACATATGGACTGCTAAATGCTTGCTTGCTCCAAGGGTTGCTGCGATTGTGATTGTTTAATCATTTATTCCATCAATCCGTAGCGAATAATTTCAGGAAAAGGGGAAATTGAGACACACCTGGTTAAACATGGGGGGCCAAACGGCTTCCTTGTCAGAAATGGTGAGGAGCTTGTCTTGGGTAGCCAGAGGGTCAATCTTTCCAATTTGGACTTTCAGAAAGGATTTGTTTGGAAATGTGACCCAATTGAAAATATCAAGTCCAGTCTCCAATTCCCCATTGGGGCCAAAAGAAACCTGTTCTTCAGCACTGTTGTTAAAGGAGACATGTTGCAAAAAACGGTGGAGCTAAAGGAAGACGACAAAAAAAGAGGAAAGAACCAGGAAAGTTATCAGGAATCTTTGAAGGGGATGGGAAAAAATTCAATTTGTTTCTTTTAATTTGACCTAGGCTTAAAGAAAAGCTTTTCCATTTTGCCTCAGTCCACACTGCTTCAAACTGGCAAAAAAAATATAGTTTTATCAGATGCATTTTTAACTCTCAGCTGAAAAACGGTCAAATGAGAATTCCAACAGAAAATCAAAGAAGGGACAGATCTGAGAAATCACTTTGGTTTGATTGAGCCATTCAGAAATGGGGAATTCAGTGTTCTGCCATATAATAGGCAAGATACAGAGCGGCATGTTAACAGCGGCCAGAATTGTGTTCGCACAAAATTGGAAGGATGAGGAGATCCCCACAGAAGAAAAGATAATAACAAAAATTTTAGAATGTGCAGAAATGAATAAACTAACATTTGAAATTAAAGAAAAGGGAAACACTGAATATTTTTAGCTATGGAATCTGTTCTATCAATGGTTAAAGAAGAGAAACGGGAGTTAGAATCTTGAAGATTACAAGAGAAAGATTAATCTCACTACTGGGGTAGTTTACTGTAACTTATTAATTTTGATTAATTTTGATTAGTATTACTAATTTATATGTATTAATTTTATGAGGGAAAAGCACTGTTATTAGGAAAGTACCATTAGAGGATACTATTAATATGACTTTTATAAATATTACTCCAAAGAACTGTAACCAGGCAACACACTGTACATATGGATTTTGAACATGTTGCAATTTTTTATCTGTATTATTTTTAAAAAAAGACAGAGAGTGGCATTATGGCCTAGTGGGTAAGAACTTGCATCCCATTTAGAAGGTTGAGTTCAATCCTAAGCAGTGACAACAGTTTCTCCATGAGGGCACAAAGAGAAAATGTCTGCTGTGAACTCTGTGTGGCATCAGGAAGGGTATCTGGCCAGTAAACACTCAGCTCCATTCAGTTGCCACAACTCTATCCTGAATTAAGGGATTACAGGGTCGTAAAAAGAGACTTTGTGTAGACAAGGTAGAATTCTCTGAGACAGACAATTCTAGGACAAGATGGCTTTTTCTTCCATCCATGGGTAATTCCAGGTGTTACTTTTGAGGAAAAAAAATAAACTTGAAATATTTTTCATGCAACTCATTGACAACTACCATATTTTTCGGAGTATAAGACGCACCTTTTTACCCTCAAAAAGACGGTGAAAACCTGGGTGTGTCTTATACACCGAATGCAGCCCCACCCAGCCACACCCACCCTTTGGCCTCTGCCTGCCAGCAATTTACCTCTTTGCAGCAAACAGGGCAAAGCACAAGAAGAGCACAAGAAGAGATAAACTGCCTCCCGATCTACAGCTGACAGGCTTGCAAGCCATGTGGTAAAATGAAACTAACTATGGTGGCTGTAATTGACAAATTGCTGGGAGATAAACTGCTGGCAATATTAGGCTGCTGAAATCAAATGAAAACAAGCTATAGTTGCTATGGGTCAGAGCTAGAGCTCTTGTCTCATAATCAGGAGGTTGTGAGTTCTATCCTAGGTAGAGGCAGATTCTGTTAATATGTTATTTTGTTAAATGTTTGTAGAGTGTTCAAATTATTAGACTTATTTTTTAAAGACTGCTTTATTATTGTTCTAGACAACTTAACAAAATGAAGAAGCTTTTTAAAATAAATGCTTGCTCTGAAGAGGCCCAGTGGTATTGTATCTTCTTTTAAATAGCAGAGAATACTTCCAGAAAGCCACATCAATTTTAAAGATCTGTAAAAGTATAATCTGAAATGTCCTGTTTTAGTATTAAGTTTTAGTATTAAGTATTAATATTAAAAGAAGGCAGCTGAGAAACCCTGACTAGTCATGTTTGGAGTAGATCTATTTAAATAATTGGTGTGATTACATTTAAGAAAACTTTCTGGGATTAATATACTGCCATAAATGTACATTTCTCCAATTCTTTGCCATTTCTATGGGTCAGGCACACATGTACAGAAATACACAGCAAACAGTGTATATCATCTGTACTGTTTGCTGTTTGCTGTTTGGCAAATTGCTTGGAGGAAGAGGCCTTTTTTCCTTGTTTTCTCCCCCAAAACTAAGGTGCGTCTTATACTCCGAAAAATACGCTATGTTATTCACTGGAACTAACACTTAGTATAGGTGCCTTTTGAATACGTACCTTTAATACTTTTGAGTCTTAGTAACTCAAAAATTAAGCTGGTGAGGAATAATAATGCTATTCAGTAGTAAAGCAGTTTTCAAATTTCTACATATAAAATTGTCAAATGTAATGGATTGAATAAGATCCTGTACATACCATTTTAGACATAAAATGAAGTTCGTATGTTACATAATTTTGTGTCTTTATCTAAGCCTTAGATTTATATTCCATTTTTTTTAAAAAAAAATTCATATGAAAATATCAACTACTTCTATATAGCTTTTAAAACTATCTATAACAGCATTCTAACTTTTAAAACAACACAACAAAACAATGCACAAAACCAGTCTCCTATTCTGGTACTTGATGATTTCCCCAAATTTTGTATTAGCCAACATTACTTGCCAGGGTGATCGGAGGAAGAGCTTCCATCTCCTCTCATTCATTATTTGTCCCCCTCTGAGTTTGGAAGAGCGTATGGCCTTCAGAGCATGTGCCACAGCATAGACTGCATTGTAGACACTGTAACTATGTGCATTCATGGTGGTCTCAAAGACAGAATTAGGAAGAGTCTCCAGCTTCTCTTCTCCTGTGCAGATCCTTTCAGCATTCCCATCTGTAATATCACTGGAGAATGAGCATTCAAATGCATCTTTCCAGAAATCCCTAATAAACCCATCGTCTTTTTCTAGGTTTGGGTTTCTCTTCTGCATAAATTGTTGGAATCCGGTCAGCTCCTTTGAGTGAATTGCAAAAGAAAGTGCACCATGGAGAAAATCAATGGGTAATGGTCTTTGCATTAGAACAGATGTGAATTCCATCTGGGCTGTCATGATCCAAACTTTGGCCTTTCTCTCCTTTGGAATATTATCATAGTTGAAAAAATAGATCATTAGTCTCAAAGACACCAAGCCTGTAATTTCAGCACTTAAGATAACTGCAATGACTGTACTTTCCATGATCACTTGGAATATTTTACCTACATTTTCTATCCACTCAACAGCTGCATTACCATATATCATCGGGGGAAGACGTTCTATAAAGTCAAAGCAGATTCCTCTCTGTGAAAATGTGGGAAGTCTCTTTTGAATGAACCGGTCCCTATCTTCTTCATACATAGAAACTAACCCAACCCAGGTCCATCCAAAATGCAAGAATAAGTGCAGTATTCCTTTAAATTGGTGGTTCTCATCCGGGAACATCCATTTGACAAATGTGGCTGCTTCAGTATTCATCAATGGAGCTGATCCATATGTGATCTAAATGGAGAAAGACAGAAGAATGACATAAGAATGAAAGATTTCTTCAAAAATAAAAACAAAAATTAAAAACCAATGCATGTGGGTTTATTTAACCCATTCTCTGGGTTTGAGTGGGATACAAAAATAGGGTGGCTAAAAATTAGTTTTACATGACATCTGCAGTTTTGCCCATCAAGCAAAAAGGGACAGCCCTGTCAAGACATTCTTACTCGTGGTTTTGCTCAAATTTTCATTTCAGTGACCCACCTTTTGAATATAATAAATAGCTGGTGATTTATTGAGCATAAAAAACATTTGCTAGACCAATTCTTGAATACAGCTCATCTCCCTGGAACCCACACTACATATCAGACATTAACACAATTGAAAAAGTCCAGAGATATTTCACAAGAAGAGTATTACATTCCTCTGCTTGTAAGAGAATACCTTATTCCACCAGACTTGAAATTTTGGGCCTAATTGACCTAATTGTAGCTCACAAAATTATCTGCCACAATGTCCTACCTGTTAATAACTACATCAGCTTCAACTGCAACAATACAGGAGCTCACAATAGATACAAACTTAATGTAAACCGCTCCAAACTTGATTGCAAAAAATTCGACTTCAACAACAGAGTGGTCAATGCCTGGAATACGTTACCTGACTCAATTGTTTCTTCCCCAAAACCCAGAAACTTTAATCTTAGATTATCTACCATCGACCTCACCCCATTCCTAAGAGGTCTGTAAGGGGCGTGCATAAGCACACAATCGTGCCTATCGTTCCTGTCCAATTGCACCCATATATTCATAATTCTTGTACTCATAATCATGCTTGTACTATTATATATATACAATCATGTTTATACTTTGTGTCTACTTTGCTTATTATCATATACGCTTGACAAATAAAACAACAACAACAACAACAACAACAATAATAATAACAATAATAATAATAATAATAATAATAATAATAATAATAATAATAATAATAATAATAATAATAATAATAATAATAATAATAATAATAATAATAATAATAATAATAATAATAATAATTTCTCATATTGATCCTTTTTTTGTCTCACCTGGGGAAATTTGTAGTTGCACAGAGGAATTGCCATGTTGTGACAAGTGTTAAATTGGGGTCCTCCAATGACAGCTACTGTGTTGGTCTGGTCATTGCATTTGTAGTTGGGTATAAATTCATCTTTTGTACATAGAAATTCCATTGCTAAATGATAAGTTATACTTTCTATATGATAGTCAGTAGCAATATTGAAACCTAGGCTAACATTGGGTAAAATCTCAGCATATTCATTGATCTCCCTTACAGCAAATGCCAGAGCCAAAGTGTGCTGGTAATTATGAGTGATGAACCTTCAGGGAAAATATAAACGATGTCAATATATTTCTGTTTCAAAATTGGACAACTGTTTTATACATATGTATTTATAAAGATATAAATTGGTGCTTATTGTTTGTTCTGGATGTTGAGATAAGAATTACTCTTATCAGAGGCGAAATGAATCTTTTCCTGGAACTCTGACATTGTCAAAATAAACCGCATTATAATTCTAATGAATAAGATATTTATTTTGATACAAAAATAATAAGATCACATACTGGCTATATAAAAGAGATGTTGCTTCATCATGAAGCAGAGAACAAAAAAAAAAGAATCAAAAGAAAGGAATG
The DNA here is from genome assembly GCA_023053685.1 of Diadophis punctatus similis. Taxonomy (NCBI): domain Eukaryota; kingdom Metazoa; phylum Chordata; class Lepidosauria; order Squamata; family Dipsadidae; genus Diadophis; species Diadophis punctatus. Next base: position 2,410,791 of record JALIGW010000046.1, read on the forward strand.
TACACATGCGTACTAGGAACATTAATCACGTGCTCTGGAATAAACCATTACATTTGATAGGTATGCATCTCCCTGCATATACATGTAACAGGCAACATAAAATCACTGCGTGACACTGGACACCTGGAATTTGGTCACTATCAAATAATAGCCCTAGATTGTATCAACTAGAAAGCACTGATCTAGCTGTGGCTACTTAACATTGAGCTAAGGTAGCATTTACTCAGACCCCATTTGAAATACTGTGTACAGTTCTGGAGACCTCACTTAAAAAAAGATATTGATAAGAGTCAAGAAATAGGCAACAAAAATGATGCAAGGTTTGAGAGATAAAACATGTAAGGAAATATTAGAGGAACTGAATGTGTTTAGCCTAGAGGACAGAAGGAAAAGGATGACATGATTGAAATCTTTAAATGTATTAAAGAGTGTGAAATATATTAAAGAAGGAAGTATTCTCAACATTAATTAAAAAATAAGAACACAAGGACATAATCTGTAACTGACAGGAGGGAAGTTCAAAACTATTGTTAAAAAGTATTAATTTCACAGAAAGATTAGAAAAACCTTGGAACTAACTTCCAGAGGAGGTAATGGATCAAAAACCAGTTTACTGAGTTTAAACATGTTGGAGATAAACACATCCATTTTCTATGTTTCTATCTGATTTAAGATATAGTATTATCTGTATCTTATCTGTATTTTCTGAGAGAAGGAAGCCAATTCACACCAAAATGTATAATTTAGACAGTTTCTCTTTTATACCGTATATGGATGAAATGAAAGACGAATAAGCTCAAGAGTAACCAGAAGATATCTGCAATATATCATAACATATCATCATCCCTCTAACATCATCCCTATTTTCAGAAAGAGTGATCCCCACCTTGTTGAAAATTGCAGACCAATCTCATTATGTTGCGTCACATGCAAAGTCATGGAATCAGTCATAAACCAATCCATTACCCTCTACTTAGAGACCAACACCCTATTCTCAAACAAGCAGTTTGGCTTCCGAAAAAAATTGTCCTGCAATCTGCAACTCTTACACTGCAAAAGCATATGGACTACACAACTCGACCAGGGTAAAGCAATAGACCCAATTTATATAGATTTCTGTAAAGCCTTTGATTCAATAGTACATGACAAACTACTCCTAAACCTAAAATCTTATGGCATTTCCAGATCCCTGCTTAAGTAGATAGCTGTGTTCCTATCAAACAGGAACAAGTAGTCAAAATAAGGAACACCCTATCAAACCCTGCACCAGTTAACAGCAGTCTCCCCCAAGGAAGCGTTTTAGGACCCACACTCTTTATACTTTACATAAATGACCTTTGCAATCAGATTATAAGCAACTGCATTCTCTTCGCTGGTTATGTAAAACTATTCAACACCACCAACAGTGCTGCTACCCTACAAAAAGATCTTGACTATCTGTCAGTATGGTCAAACAATTGGCAAATCTCAACCAACAAATGCTGTGTCTTACACATTGGCAAAAAAAAAAATCAAAACACAAAATGCAACCTTGTAGATGACCCTCACTCTGTCAAAGACCTTGGTGTACTCATCTCTAATGATCTAAGTGCCAAAGGTCACTGTAACAGCATTGCCCAAAAAGCATTAAAAGATGTTAACCTAATCTTGAGTAGCTTCTTATCCGGTAATATTGAACCGCAAACTAGGGCATACAACATTTTTGCTAGACCAATTCTTGAATACAGCTCATCTGTCTGGAACCCGCATTGCATATCAGACATTAATACAATGGAACGAGTCCAGAGATATTTCATGAGAAGAGTCCACCACTCCTCTGCTCGTAACAGAATTCCTTATACCACCACACTTGAAATTTTCAGCTTAGACAACTTAGAACTTCACCGTCTTCAATCCGACCTAAGCATAGTACATAAAATTATCTGCTACAAAGTCCTACCTGTCAATGAAAACTTCAGCTTCAATCACAACAATACGCAAGTACGTAATAGATACAAACTTATGGTAAACCACTCCAAACTTGATTGCAGAAAATATGACTTCAGCAACAGAGTGATCAATGCCTGGAATGCACTACCTGACTCTGTGGTTTCTTCTCCAAACCCCCAAAACTTTACTCTCTACTGTCAACCTCAACCCATTCCTAAGGGGCATGCATAAGCACACCAGCATGCCTACTGTCCCTGTCCTAATGTTCCCTTTTATTCGTATCCATTTCATGTATTCATAGTTATGTTTATACCTATATCTGTTATCTAATACATGCTTGATGAAAAAAATAAAAATAAAAATAAATTTTTTTTTTGATTAGTCAATTTCTTGAGGAGAAAAAAATTCATACAGTATTATCTATATCTTATCTGTATTTTCTAAGGGAAAGAAGCCAGCTCCATTTTACACTCTAGACCTATTATACCCTAAATTATGGCTAGAGGGTTTCCTGTTTTATATGTGGATGAAGTAAAAGGAAAAAAACCTCAAGATTAACCAGAGAGCTTCTGCAATATTTAGTTTATTCAAACTTTTTTTACTTTCAACAAGGGACTTTGTTGAAGGAAGGAAGTTTCTTGAGGAGAATGAAACTCATATACTTTACGATTAAAACTAATAATGTTCATCTCAATTTCAACATCAGAGGCAGCTCTGAAATTAAAAATGACTAAATATGGTCACTGGAACTGGTTATATCAACTGACTAGCAACCAATACTTTTAAGCATAAAAGTGAAAGAAAATACATTTAGGCATCAATGAGGGGAAAGAGGAGATGTGGTATGAGGAGGAGGAGAAGTAGTAGGATTCTTACAGGTACTGATCAAGGACTTCACATTTAGGAAGGCTTTGAAAAGTGATCTCATTTGTAACAAAGAGAACCTGATGAATAATAGCAGCAATAGTTAAATCTCCAGACTGATAGTATTTATGAACAATTGGAAGAGGACTACTAAGTTTGCAGGCGCAGGGAGGAGAAATGCACATCATAGTTGGGAAAAAAAGTAAAACTAATGTTCTGAATATAACCAACTGACTATAACATGTAGGCATTGTAGGCATCAAACAGTAATTCCTATGTTACTATTCAACTGAGTAGCTGACCATTCATTAATATTATCTATACCTAAGACAATGAATTTTATTTAAAATTTTAAAAAATGAAGTGTCACAGATAAAATACTAATCCTACCTACATGCACTTCTGTCATTCTAAGCAGATATTAATACAATGCAATGTCTTTATCCGCGGTAATCATTTTTACAGTGCCTGCTGAAATTCCCTTAAGATTTGGAGAAGAAGGAAAAATAACTATGCTTCATCAGTAATCAGTATCATTCTTTGCAACAGTGCTTTGAAAAATATCAGAAGGAATCATGTTTATCGTATTGCAATAGTCATTGCTGCACAGTTATGAACCTTTGGAAGTAAGGCATGAAGTAAAAAAATAGGGGAGTAACAGTTCATATGCACAGAAGAAAACAAATGAAAACACCACTAGAGGGGGGGAAAGAATAGAAACACACCCGTTGAGGTTATTTTGCCCATCAGTATTGCTTCATACATGGTAACGTTAATTCAAAACTACAGACCAGTATCTTTATTAAATTCAGAATTTAAAATATTCATTTCAATAATGGCTGAAAGACTTAAAATATATTTAAATAATTTTATACATGCTGATCAAAATGGTTTCTTGCCTAAGAGGCAAATAAGAAAAAAATATAAGAACGATATTAGATGTGCTAAAGTATTATGAATTGCATAGTGAAAAACAAGTGGCATTAATATTTTTAGATGCTCAAAAAGCTTTCAACAACGTTAAATAGGATTTTATATTGAAACAGATAAATTATATGGAATTTGATGACAATTTTACAAATGTGTTCAAAGCAATATATACGGACCAGAAAGCAAGAGTTATAATAAATGGGGAAGTAACACAGAACTTTAAGATACAAAAGGGAATGAGACAGGGATGTCCACTTTCACCATTGTTGTTCATATTAACCTTAGAAGTGCTGACAAGAATGATACGGAAAAACAACAAAATTAAAGGATTGGAAATAAAAAAAGAAACCTATAAGCTACAAGCTTTTGCGGATGACCTCGTATTTATAGTAGAGGAGCCACTACAATCTGGCCAATGCCTTATGGAAGTACTGGGAGAATATGGGGAGGTAGCAGTATTGAGAATAAACAGTGAGAAAACTAAAATGATAGTCAAAAATATGTCCACAACACAGAAAAAAGAATTGATGCAGAAAATAAACCTTCAAATAACAAAAAAAAATTAAATATTTGGGAATAATATTACCGGCAACATGTATAACAATCAAAGAAGATAACTATAATAAACTAAATGACAAAATAAAGATGAATTTGGAAAGATGGGGTAAGTTGCAACTCTTCTTTATGGGGAGAATTGCAACTGTGAAAATGAACATTCTGCCAAAAATTCTTTTTCTATTTCAGAATATACCAATAAAATTAGACCAAGAATGTTTTAGGAATTTGAATAAAATGATAGCTAAATTTATCTGGCAAGGGAAAAGACCCAGAATTAAATTAAAACTACTGCAAGAAGCGAAAGAAAGAGGAGGATTTGGCTTACCAGATTGGGAAGGTTATTATCAAGCTGCCGTGCTCACATGGGCGAAAGATTGGATAAATTTGAAAAATAAGAGAGTGTTAGCACTGGAAGGACATGATATACAAGCAGGGTGGCACGCTTTCTTATGGGATGATAAACATAAAACGCACCAATACTTCCTAAGGCACCACATTAGATGAGCTATTTTAGCAGTATGGATGAAAATAAAACAATGGAGAAATAGGGGAATCCCTGTCTGGTTCTCATCGCTAGAGGCATTTGTGCACCCAAAATTTCTGAACCTGGGGAAAGTAGTCACTTATAGAGAAATTCTAAATAAAGACAGAGATATAAAATCTAGGAATGAGCTACTAGAGGATGGGATCGATTTGGAATGGTGGGCATACCTTCAGATTAAGTCATGATATCTAAAAGATGAGAAAGAACGGGGTATTGAGAAGGAACTAACGGTGATAGTTAAAATCTTGCTAGGACCAGATGATAAGTCGATAAAAATTTATTTACCAATATTTATTAGAATATAAAATGGCAGAAGAACAAGTTAAAGAAACAATGGTTATTTGGGAGCAAAATTTTGAATATAACATTAATTTGGATAAATGGCAAGAATTATGGGATAGGAATAGAAAATTGACTTTGGCTACAGCTTACAAAGAAAACCTACCGTATTTTTCGGAGTATAGGACGCACCGGAATATAGGACGCACCTAGATTTTAGAGGGGGAAAACAAGGAAAAAAGTATTCTGAACCAAATGGTGTAGTAATATATTATTTAATAAAATACCAGTGTAGCAGAATACTTTTTACAATCATGTACACTTTTTACAACCATGTACACTTTTTACAACCATGTACACTTTTTACAAACTTCAAACTTGACAGCTTTAAGACTTGTGGACTTCAACTCCCAGAATTCCTCCTCCAGTCATGCTAGCTCAGGAATGGGAGTTGAAGTCCACAAGTCTTAAAGCTGTCAAGTTTGAAGTTTGTAAAAAGTGTACATGGTTGTAAAAAGTCTTGCCAAGTTTGAAGACCCTTGTACCCCTAACCCCTAACCCAGGGGTCTTCAAACTTGACAGCTTTAAGACTTGTGGACTTCAACTCCAATTCCTGAGCTAGCATGACTGGAGGAGGAATTCTGGGAGTTGAAGTCCACAAGTTTGAAGACCCTTGCACCCCCTTGGCAAGTTTAAGCCTTGTGGACTTCAACTCCCAGAATTCCTCCTCCAGTCATACTAGCTCAGGAATGGGAGTTGAAGTCCACAAGGCTTAAACTTGCCAAGGGGGTGCAAGGGTCTTCAAACTTGTGGACTTCAACTCCCAGAATTCCTCCTCCACTTGGCAACCTTAAAAAAAAACCCTTTAAAAAAACCCTTTAAAAAAGTTCTCACCTGTCAGCTCTCTTCGGACTGCAGCAGTGGTGCCTCGGGAGCAGGCTTCAGTTGGTGGCGGGGGGGGTTGGGCAGTAGCGGCAGTGGCGGCTCGCTTCGGGTAGTGGCGGGGGCGCCAGCTGGGACAGTGCTGGGGGCGGGGACAGCGGCGGCTGGGACAGCAGGTGGGACAGCAGGTGGGGGCGGGGACTGCCCCCCACTGCTGTCCCAGCTACTAGCTACTAGAGACAACCGCTGTCCTTTTGTTTTCCTCCATCCGCCTCACCGGAGGGATTTTGCTCCATCCTTCCGACTACAGAGAGCATCCGAGTGAGTCGGCTACGCCTTTCTCCCGCTTGGCTGATGTATCTCCATGCAGAAAACGCAGCTCTCCCTCTCCCCCCGCCCGCCCGCGCGTTGCTTTCCTTTCAAAATAAAAGCCGCCGAGAGAAATGCACTTTTGCCTAAGTTTCCTCCCCTAGCGAAGAAGTGCCTCTAAAAGGGGGAAGCGAACGGCCTTCGCCCCTTTTCACAAGTTTTATAACTTGCCGGGTTTCCACGTCCTGTGACTCCAGTCAGGTGGTTCCCGCCTTCTTTTTCCTCCGTGCCTGCTGGCTGTCGGGAACGTCTCTTCCCGCCAAAGAAGCGGCGTTGGACAAAGAGAGCTCCCGGAGTCGGCAGGGGGAAATCCACGCGAGAGGGAGCGCTCCCCCTCTTTCCTTTCTTGCTCCCGCCGTTGCTGGCTTTCGCACGAGGAGGGTGGAAGCCGGCTGAGAGGCGAAGCCGGAATGGCTGGAGCAGAGAGAGGCGGAGGCGGCGTCGGAGTGCCTGAGAACCAGGAACATCTCTTTAAGGTTTTAGTCATCGGGGAGCTCGCCCCCACCGCTGTCCCAGCCGCCGCCGCTGTCCCCCCCCCAGCGCTGTTCCAGCTGGTGTCCCCGCCGCTACCCGAAGTGAGCCGCCACCGCCGCTACTGCCCAAACCCCCACCGTCGGCGTCGGGTCCTGCGGCGGTGGTGGGGGCTGCAAGGGGGCGGCGGCAGCGTCCCTGCGGTCCGGCAGTGGCGAATAAAGCAGGGTTGCATCAACTCCCCCCCCAAAATGCACCATTCGGTGTATAAGACGCACCCAGTTTTTGACCCTCTTTTTGGGGGTAAAAAGGTGCGTCTTATACTCCGAAAAATACGGTATATAAAATGTTTTAGAGGTGGCACATTCCACCAACAAAACTAGCAAAAATGGATTAAAAAAAACTATCAGCACAATGTTGGAAATGTAAAATAGCAAAAGGTTCTTACTATCATATGTGGTGGTTGTGTAAAAAAGCAAGGAAATTTTGGAACCAGGTTAAGATATGGCTAGAAGAGATACTAGGTAGGGACATAGAAATGAAACCAGAACAGTTTCTACTAGGAATTTTTCATGAGAAATATGAAAAAGGACAGATATATTTAATTCTACATATAACAATTGCAGCAAGATTGATATATGCGCAATATTGGAAAAATAAAAAAACTCCATCAGAAGTAGAAATAATAGAGAAAATATTGACGTATGCAGAAATGGATAGACTATCGCTGGAAATGAAGGATAAAGGGGAGACCGAATACTACGCAATATGGGATAAATTTTATCAGTGGATAGAAAGAAAATACAGTCGAAAAAGTAGTGAGTAAGAATTGGAAAAAGGGAAACTAAAAGAAGGTTCGGATATAAATAAATAATGATGAGGGATACATATGTCTCTCGGGAGTAGGGCGGCCTAGAAGAACCAATAATAAATAAATAAATAATAAAATATGTAAGATCAAAAAAAGCAATGTATATTGCCCAATGTTTTTAATGTTTGTTTAATGTTTGTGTAAATAAAAGAAACTTTTTTAAAAAATTAAGTTATTCTATTTTTAATGCTTAATTTAATTGATTAAATTGTATACCACTCAGAGCACCTCTCTGAGGGACATGGGAAGTGAAAAAGGGTGAAATACAGTGGTGGGATTAATTATTTTTTACTAACGGTTCTGTGGGCATGGCATGGTGGGTGTGGCTTGGTAGGCGTGGCAGAGGAAGGATACTGTAAAATCTCCATTCCCATCCCACTCCAGGGGAAAGATACTGTAAAATCTCCATTCCCACCCCATTCCAGGGGAAGGTTAATGCAAAGTCCCCATTTCCTCCCGATCAGCTGGGACTCAGGAGGCAGAGAATAGTTGGGGACGGACCAGCCAGAGGTGGTATTTACCGGTTCTCCGAACTACTCAAAATTTCTGCTACTGGTTCTCCGGAACTGCTAGTGTACATTTCTCCACCTTCTCTGTCAAATCTTCACTATTACTTTGGCTGATTGTTTACTATAAATTGCTTTAATTACGTTAATAAATCTTTTAATCCATATTTTGAAGTTGGATTGACATAAATTGCTAGATGATGTTATCAAATGCCTTCTGCACATCTAAAAACATTAAAGCCACTTGTTTTCCAGTGTGTTGTTCATAATTCTCTAATGCATTTAAATTCGTTCGCATATTATCTTTAATCTATCTTTTAGGTAGAAATCCATTTTGGTCAGAATGTATGAATTCACTCAGAAACTTTTTAAGTCTATTTGCCATTATTGATGCAAATATTTTGTAGTCTGCATTCAAAAGTGAAATCGGTCTATAATTTTTAATTTTCTGTAGATCAGTCTCTTCTTTTGGTATCAAAGTTATAAATGCTTCTGTCCATGATTCTTGTATCTTAGCTTCTAATAACAATTCATTGTAAAGCTCCAGCATCACAATTCTCAGTGTTACTTCAAATATCTTATACACCTCTGCTGGTATCCCATCTGGTCCTGGCACTTTACCATTTCTCCACAGTGCATGGAGCCAGCCTCCAAGAATGGGTTAAACCAGCCCTCTAGCCAATCAGGACCGAGTTTTCAAAGGTATAAATAGGACCCTCTTGCCTTGGCACCCCCTCTTTTTTCTCAGTCCTTAGCCAAAAAGGACAGTGCTTAAACCCATTCTTCGATTTCTCCACCAACTACTGAATTTCTACTACTTCCTGTGAGTTATTGCTTCATTGATTCTTACTAGACAGCTGTCACTCAGAGACTCTTCAATCGTGTCAGCTTACTGGGCATTGCCCCATTGGGCCTTGTCCCTAGCTGGGGGTTGGGACTCCCCAGGGAGGAGATTACCCTTAACAGTTGCACATCTGTTGTGTACTGAGGTTTTCTCACCTTAATCAACCAGTCAAATAATTGCAGCCTTGTCTTGCCTGTCAGGGAGGGAGGTACTCCAGATCATGATCTTCAGCCACAGAAGCCCTGAGCTTTGGTGGCCTGCAATCGGCTTGAGTTTGTCTCCTATAAGCCAATCCCCTCCAATCGGCTTGAGTTTGTCTCCTATAAGCCAAACTAGCGTTCCCCTCCAATTGGCTTGAGTTTGTCTCCTATAAGCCAAAATAGCGTCCTTAATGGACTTTTGGAGCCGATATCGGCCGCAATCGATCGAGCGGCGTTGGAAAAGGGTGCTAGCAATTTCACAGCTTGCCTTGCATCGGGAGAGAAGGCCTCGGCAAGGCAAACTGACAGGCAGACTTCAAATCATCTTCGCTCAGATCGGCTGCTTCCTTGCCTCAGAGCCTGCCTTTGACCCCTGCTGCTCCATAGTTCAGCCAGAATTGCTGGCAAAGGCCATAAGCAGGGGAAGGCAAAGAAGAAGACCCCCAGGGTCACTCCTGCTGAGGACATTTGCCAGGGGGGATTAGAAACTATGAGCCCTGCCAGTGCCAGGGACAGGTCACCTCTATGCCCATCCTCCCCTTCTGAACGCTCCAAGTCATCCAGCACAGCTGTTTTTTTGCTCCGTCTTGTGCCTGCTCGCAGAGGAAGCTGGCAATCTGGGTGCTGCTTCCTGAGGGCTTGTTCCCTCTTTTTGTTTGGAACTTCAGAAATCAGTCAGTCTGCTCCAGGAGACCCAGAAAACTGACAGTTAGTGGCTAGGCCTTAGCAGACTCCTTTCTCCTCAGGAGACAGTAGGCAAGTTTAGGAGTGCCTCATGGGTGGCCACCATTTTGAATTACACAGGACCGCCCACTTCAAAAAAATTCCTTTTTCTTTTGAGGCCTCCTTTATTTAACTTGCCTTCTGTGCAATGGGTGACAAGAGCCAGCAATCTGGCAAGGCTCTTTTGATCCAAGGCCCTGTCTGTACCTGTCTCTAGTGCCTGGGCCGTATGCTTCCATTTGAGCTTCTCTGCATTGCTCTGCTTGTCTTCAGCCAGGTAAGTGTGCAGGCACCTTTGAGAGTGCCAGTGGCCATCTTGAAGCTTCCCACAGGGTGGCAGCCATTTTGATTGCCCTCAGAATTGAAGGAACTAAGGGCATGGCCATTTTTTTTCAAATACCAAAAGTGGGCAGAGACCATTTTGAAGCCACATCAAGGACGGTGGCCATTTTGGATGCCCTTTCTTGCCGGTGGCCATTTTTAAGGCCTAATATGGGCAGTGGCCATTTTGAAAGACCAACTAAGGGCAACTGCCATCTTGTTGGCCTCATTTAAGGGCGGTGGCGGTGGTCTGTCAAGACAAGCATGTGACTGCCCGACAGACGGCCCTGGAAGTGAGCTAGGGCCAACCTGACTGCCCTCAGTTCTAACAGGTTGATGGGGAGGCTCTGCTCGACACTGGACCAAGTGCCCTGGGCAACCTGGGACTCGATGCGGGCCCCTCAAACTGTGATGCCCGCATCCATGGTCAGAGTCAGCCTCCGTGGTTCCAGGAAGCCAGTGCCTTTGGTGAGAGCAGCTGAAGACCACCATCTGAGGGATTTCTGGACCCCTGTCGGGAGCTGGACCCTGGCTGGGGAATCGCTGCGACCGGATCACTGGAAAGGGAGAAGAAACCATTGGAGGTCTCTGGAATGCAGGTGAGTCCATGGAGTGATGTGAATGGCTGATATCATCTTCCCCAGGAGGGAGGACAGCTGGTTCAGGGGAACCCTTGTTTGGGCCAGAATACGCTGGACTAAATCCGATAGGCTGTCTCTCCGCTCCTGAGATAGGTACACCCTGCACTCCAGAGAGTCAATGATGGCCCCCAAGTGAGTCATCCTGGTAGAAGGTGACAATTGGCTTTTTCCCATGTTGACTAGGAACCCGTGGTGCCCAAGGGTGTTAAGGACTACCTGGGTGTCCTGCTCTGCCTGGGACAGAGAGGAAGACTGGATGAGAATGTCATCCAGGTAGCACTGGACATGCACGGGGATAGCCCGCAGGTGGGCGGTCAAGGCGGCCAATACCTTGGTAAACACCCTAGGTGCTGAAGACAGGCCGAAGGGCAACGCCAGATATTCGTAATGCACTCCTGCATGGCAAAACCGGAGGTATTGGTGGTGAGATGAATTGATTGGAATGTGGAGGTAAGCCTCCGAAAGGTCAATTGAGGCGAGAAAGTCGCCTTGCCTAATGACCGCCAGAATTGATTGCAGGGTGTGCATCTTGAATTTCTTGTAGATGACATATTTATGGAGGCGTTTTAAATCAAGAATGGCTCTCCACCCTCCCGAAGGTAGATCGGGAAACAACTGGCTACAACTGACCGCCTGGCACTTGAGCGGCTCACTCTGAAGCACCGCCTGGTTCCGGACAATATTGCTCAAATCATGTTGGCCTCTAGGAGGCCATTTATTGAACGTATTTATTCGGCCACGTGGAAGGCCTTCTGTCGCTGGTGCGCGCAGGTGGGATATTCCCCAGTAGAACTGTCAATAATCAATGTCATTCAATTCCTGCACCAGGGACTTGCCAAGGGTCTTTCCCCTAATACTCTCCACTGCCAAGTGGCAGCGCTATCCACTGTACTCTCCTGCCAAAACCTGGACTCCCTATCCGGTCACCCACTTCTGAGACAGTTCCTGAAGGGGGCTACCAACCTGTGCCCTCCCATAATCCATAGGTTCCCAACCTGGGACCTATCTAAGGTATTAACTACTCTCACTGAGGGTCCATTTGAGCCTCTCTCTACGGCCTCTCTGGCCCACTTAACATACAAAGTAGTCTTTCTTGTGGCAGTGACTTCTGCACGCAGGATCTCAGAACTGGCCGCTCTGTCTGTGAGGGGAGACCTGTGCGTCTTTCACTCAGACAGGGTGGTCCTGCACCTGGACCCCACCTTCGTCCCGAAGGTAAACACGTACTTTCACAAGGCGCAGGAGATCATTCTCCCCAGTTTCTACCAAACTCCACTCAATGACACTGAGCGTGCGTGGCACCTGCTGGATGTCAGGCGTGCGCTGGACATCTATTTGCAATGCACCTCTAGCTTCCGACGAATTGAGGTGCTCTTTGTGTCCTTTCTATTGCTATTGCTTTCGCCCTTCTTCCATGGGCTCCAAAGCATCATCTTCCACGGTGGGCCTTTGGCTTCGCGTGACCACCTCCTTGGCTTACGAACAAATGTCTTTGCCCTGCCCCCCCGGACTTACAGCGCACTCCACGCGCAGCCCAGCCACCACTGCAGCTTGGAACGCCCGGGCCTCCATTGTGGAGGTTTGCTATGCGGCCACATGGGCCTCCCCGACACCTTTCATCTGGCACTATAAACTAGATGCCTATGCCTCGGAGGAGGCAGACTTTGGCCGGAGGGTGTTACACCAAGGTGTGGAAGGAATAGGTCAGTCTCAGCCTGCTTCAGATGGCCCGCCCTTGGGACAAGGTACTTTGGTATGTCCCATTCTTGGAGGCTGGCTCCACCCACTATGGAGAAGGGACGTTGTTACTTACCTGATACGTCTTTTCTCATAGGGTGGAGCCAGCCTCCAAGTCCCTCCCTGTTCATGGGATTGGCTGGACTGTCCGTAATCAACCATCTTTCATTCTGTAAATATGTTCATGAAATCTTGTGTCATTTTTCCTCTGTTTGTTCTTCCTTATTAAAAACATTGGTTTAATGGGTAAACACGTTTGAGTTTGACCTTCCCTCGTAAAAAGAGGGGGTGCCAAGGCAAGAGGGTCCTATTTATACCTTTGAAAACTCGGTTCTGATTGGCTAGAGGGCTGGTTTAACCCATTCTTGGAGGCTGGCTCCACCCTATGAGAAAGGACGTATCAGGTAAGTAACAACGTCCCTTTTCTGTCTTTTTATTGCCTCTGTTAGTTCCATCATTGTTATTCTCTCCTCTAACAAATTCTTATATTTTTCTGTTATTTTAGGTAGTTCCATTTCCTCCAAATATTGTTTTATATTCTTCTCAGTTATTTTCTCTTGTTTGTATAAATCCTCATAGTATGCCCACACTATCTTTTTTTCATCATTTCTGTGTTGTAAATTCCCATCAGTATCTTCCAGTTGTTTAATCCATTTTTTTCCCTTTCCCTTTTTCATTTTATAAGCTAACCATCTCCCTGGTTTGTTTGCATGTTCAAAAAAGTTTTGTTTAGTCATTTTTATTTTCCTTGCTACCTCTTCATTTTCCATCATATTCAATTTATGTGTCTTCAGGTCCATCATATTTTTAATCCTATTATTATGAGTATCTTTTTGGAGTTCTTTTTCTAATTTCTTATTCTCTTCTTCTAATTGTTTCTTGACATACCTTCTTTGTTTATTTCTTTTACTCATATATCTCATCACCAATCCTCTAATATATGCTTTTGCTGTATCGTATACAGTTTGAAGTGAAACATCACTCTTTTTATTTTCTTCAAAGAAAAATTCCATTTCTTTTTCCATCAGTCACATATTGTGAGCCGCCCAAAGTCCTTCAGGAGTTGGGCGGCATAGAAATAAAATAAAATAAATAAATAAATAAATAAATTGTTGAAATTCTTTTTCATTCAGCATTTCTTTATTTAAAGTCCATCTAGTTCTTTTCTTTTGACCTTTCCAAATAGTTATAATGGGGTTATGATCAGCCCACCTACCAATTTCAATGCTTATATTTTGTACATTTGCTAATAAGTCTGTTGACATCCACAACATATCTATTCTTGACCAGGACATATGCCTATTAGAGTAAAATGTATATTGTTTCTTAGATGGAAACTTCCCCCTCCATGCATCAAATATATTTAATTCCCCTACCATAGTAAAAAACGATTTGGGTAATATCTTTCTTAGTTTCTTATTCTTTTTTGTCATCTTATAGTCCAATTCCACCTCTATATAGCATTGAAATCTCCATCATGCAAATATTTTTGTAGTCTAATTCAATTATTTTAGCATGTAGCTTAGAATAAAATGTCTTATTGTTATTTATTTATTTTATTAATGGTTCTTATAGGCCGCCCAACTCCCGTAGGACTCAGGGCAGCGTACAGCATAGTATAAGAACAATATAAAACAGTAATAATAATTAAAAAGTTACAAAAGTTGAAAAACACACCAACATTCATACATGGGGGATTGATCTCAATATCCCCCTGCCTGCCAAAAGAGTCATGTTTTAATGGCTTTATGGAAGGCCAGCAGGGTGGGAATTGTCCGGATCTCTGAGGGGAGTTGGTTCCAGAGAGCTGGAGCCCCACAGAGAAGGCTCTCCCCCACGGGCCCACCTACCGACATTGTTTGGTTGAAGGGACCTGGAGGAGACCGACTCTGTGGGACCTAACTGGTTATAGGGATATATGAGGTAGGATGCGGTCCTGAAGATAACCTGGTCCTATGCCATGTAGGGCTTTAAAGATGATAATTGCACCCAGAGACCAATGGGCAACCAATGCAGCTGGCGGAGTATGGGTGTTATGTGGGTATATCTAGAGACACCCACCACAGCTCGCACAGCCATATTTTGCACCAGTTGCAGTCTCCGGATACTTCTCAAGGGTAGCCCCATGTAGAGCGTGTTACAGTAGTCCAACTGTAGTCTTGGCATTCATTCGGTGCATAAATCGCAACTAATAATGTTTTGTTTATTATTCAATAGAATTTCAATCATCAAAATCCTTCCATCTTCATCTGTATAGATACATTTGGGATTCATTTTTTCTGAATATATAATACAACTCTTTTACTTTGATATGCTAATGCCAAATATAAATCTCCCAATTTTACACATTCTAGTAGTTTGTTATGTTGTCGTCTAATATGTATTCCTTGTAAGCATATTATATTATTATATTATATGTGCATTAATGTTAAAATGAATGGATTTAAACCCTGTATCTCACGAGCTTCACAGCATCCCTGTCAAAAGGAAAGAAAATGCCTATTTTATGTCACTCATAACATCAAACACATTCCTTGTACATGTGAAGCTAAAGGTTTATCATCTTTGTGGGTGTTTTGCGATGCTGTTAATAAAAAACTAAGAGATAACATTTGCCACTTCTCACAATATTCTCCCTAATCATACAGGAAAATTCAAATTAACATCTCTTTCCACAATTCTGAAAGTTTGAGAGCCACTTTGGTGCAGTAGGTAAGGTGCTAGGCCAGAAACAATGGAGTGAACTGTTCTTTTTCTCCTTTAGTCATGAAAGCCTAGGAAATATGCTGTTCTGGAAACCGGGGAGACATGTTTGAAGTTGGAGATGTTGGAGATCTTCTTCTCAGCTTTCCTGAGAATAATGTAGTCTTATTCATGATGACCACTGTTCTACCATTGGTGGCTTCTTTAATTAAGAATTATTCTTAATTATTATTCCTGAGCCTTAGATGACATCTAATACTGCCCTACGGAGATTAGTGCATTGATTATTTAGTTTGATGGTGAAGGCAGTAATTGTAGACATCCAATTCATTGTTGCATTCATCTGGGTGTATCCATACATTGTCGTTGTCATAGTCAGCCATTTAGTTATGTCTGACCCTCGGCTACTCTATGGATCAGCACTGCTCAATAAATAAATGAACAAGAATAAAGTTTTTGATTCATTTGTTCAACTGGGTTTTCTTTATCTATTTTTAGGACTTGTGCGGAAAACATATTATACTTTAATTATTTATTTAGGCAGAAATATTGAAAACTACCATATTTTTCGGAGATATAAGACGCACCGGAGTATAAGACGCACCTATATTTTATAGGAGGAAAACAAGGAAAAAAGTATTCTGAACCAATTTGTGTAGTAATATATTATTTAATAAAATACCAGTGTAGCAGAATACTTTTTACAACCATGTATACTTTTTACAACCATGTATACTTTTTACAACCATGTACACCTTTTACAAACTTCAAACTTGACAGCTTTAAGACTTGTGGACTTCAACTCCCAAAATTCCTCCTCCAGTCATGCTAGCTCAGGAATGGGAGTTGAAGTCCACAAGTCTTAAACTTGCCAAGTTTGAAGACCCTTGCACTCCTAACCCCTAGGTCTTCAAACTTGACAGCTTTAAGACTAGTGGACTTCAACTTCCAGAATTCCTCCTCCATTCATGCTAGATGGGGTAATTAGAAGGCAAAAACACCCCCGTTTTTGCGAAAAATGGCCCATTTTTCACTCAGGTTTTTTTTTTTTTTTGCAAAACTGAGGCATGCAGAGGGTTTGGGAAGCCAGCAGAGCGCTCCTAGGGGGTGGGAGAAGGCAAAAATGCCCCCATTTTTGCAAAAATGGCCAATTTTTCGCAAAAATGGGATGCAGGGGTGGGGCTTCGGGAGGCCAAAAATGGCTGCATTCAGTGTATAAGACGCACCGACATTTCCCCCCTCTTTTGGGGGGGCAAAAAGGTGCGTCTTATACTCCGAAAAATACGGTAACATGGGTTCACAAACATTTAAGTGTCAATGTATCTTTCAGAGTGCCAAGAATTATAGTACACTGATGAGTGATGTAAAGCTAAGGAATACATATGGCCTCATCAATCTGCCACTGGAATGGTCATAGCTGGCGTGCCATGTATGGTACCACAATTGTTCTCCTGATTGCTGCAGGATCTTGAGAACCAGAGAGAGCAGAAGGAATATTCTGAAAATGCCCATCTGTTAGTTAGGGAAGCATAACTCCACCATAACAGGCTCAAACCCCATTCCAAAGCTCCATTTCCAATTGACTCTATCTTTTACATTCCAAGATGATGTCCTTGTAGGGCTTGAGTAATAGAATTCTTTATCAGCCAAGTGTGATTGGGCACACAAGGAATTTGTCTTCAGTGCATAAGCTATCAGTGTACATAAAAGCTATAAGTGATATATCATGATCATAATCATCACAAAAATAAATTCATCATAAATCATAAGATACAACACTTTGTGATAATCATAGGATACTAAATAAGCAATCAACATAAATCATACTAGGAAACTAAAATAAAGCAATATAAATCATAAAGATACAAGCAACAAAGTTATAGTCATAAGTAGAAAAGGAGATAGTAATAGGAAAGATGAGAAGAATAGTAATACAGCATTACTAAATAGTTTGAGAATTAGTTGTTTAGCAGAGTGATAGCATGAGGTGGGGAGAACTGTCCTTGTGTCTAATTGTTCTGGTGTACAATGCCCTATAGCATCATTTTGAGGGTAGAAGTTGAAACAATTTATGTCCACGATGTGCAGGATAAATTTTATAGTATTCAAGGGAGATTCTGCTTATGTATGTATGTATGTAGGGTCTCCTGCTTGAGCAGGGGGTTGGACTAGATGACCTACAAGGTCCCTTCCAACTCTATTAATCTGTTAAAAATATGTTTAATTTAATTTAATTAAATTTAATTAAATGAATTTGTATGCCCTTGGGACTCTGGGCGGCTCACAACATATTCGGATCCATTTCGACAATACAAATGCAATAAAATTCAATAGTTAAAAAACATATAACATATAAAAATTAAAAGAGTATTGTCACGCTTTCATCCCGCCTGCCGGAAGAGCCAAGTTTTTATTGCTTTCCGGAAGGCCAGCAGGGTGGGGATAGTCCTGATCTCCGGGGGAAGCTGGTTCCACAGGGAGGGAGCTCCCACAGAGAAGGCCCTCCCCCTCGGCCCCACCAACCGACATTGTTTGGTCGAAGGGACCTGGAGGAGGCTGACTCTGTGGGCCCTGACCGGTCGTAGGGAGGTATGCGGCAGGATGCGGTCCCGAAGGTAACCTGGCCCTGAGCCTTGAACACCTTGAATTGGATCCGGAGACTAATGGGCAACCAATGCGGCTTTAAAGGTAACGACCAACACCTTGAATTGGATCCGGAGACTAATGGGCAACCAATGCAGCTGGCGGAGAATTGGTGTTACGTGGGTGCATCTGGGTGCACCCACCACAGCTCGCGCAACTGCATTTTGCACCAGTTGCAGTCGCCGGACACTCTTCAAGGGTAGCCCCATGTAGAGCGCATTGCAGTAATCCAGCCGTGAGGTGATGAGGGCATGAGTGACTGTGAGAAGTGCCTCCCTCTCCAAGTAGGGTCGCAATTGGTGCACGAGTCGTACTTGTGCAAAGGTCCCCCTAGCCACAGCTGAAAGATGTTGTTCCAATTTTAGCTGTGGATCTAGGAGGACACCCAAATTGCGGACCCGTTCTGAGGGAGCTAATTTCTCTCCCCCAAGAACCAAGGAGGGACAGTTGGTCACGTCCTTAGGAGGCAATATCCATAACCACTCAGTCTTGTCAGGGTTAAGTTTTAGCCGGTTCTTCCCCATCCAGACCCTAACATCATCCAGGCAGCGGCCCATTACGTCTACGGCTTCCCCGAATTGAGACGGGGTGGAGATGTACAACTGGGTATCATCAGCATATTGCTGATACCTCACCCCGTGTCGTCGGATGATCTCACCCAGTGGCTTCATGTAGATGTTAAACAGGATGGGCGAGAGGACCGAGCCCTGAGGCACCCCACATAGTAGGGGCCTAGGGCTCGACCTCTGCCCCCCTGTCAGCACCGACTGCGTCCTGTCAGAGAGGAAGGAGGAGAACCACTGCAAAACAGTGCCGCCCACCCCCACCTCTCCGAGACGACGCAGAAGGATACCATGGTCAATGGTATCGAAGGCCGCTGAGAGGTCATGTAGCACCAGGATAGAGGAATAACCTCTATCCTGGGCTCGCCAGAGATCATCCATCAGGGTGACCAAAGCCGTTTCCGTACTGTAGCTGCGCCTGAAACCTGATTGAAAGGGATCCAGAAAATCCGTGTCATCCAACAGCCGTAGGAGCTGGAGCGCCACCACTTTCTCAACAACCTTCCCCGCGAAGGGAAGGTTGGAGACTGGACGGAAGTTCTTTAAATCCGCCGGGTCCAGGGAAGGCTTCTTGAGGAGGGGTCTCACCACCGCAGCTTTTAAGGGCTGCGGGATGGACCCCTCTCTCAAGGAAGCGTTGACCAATGCCTGGAGCCAGCGGCGTGACACCTCCCTGGTGGCCGAAACCAGCCAGGAGGGGCACTGGTCCAATAAACAGGTGGCGGAGCTCATCGCTCCTATGGCCTTGTCTACATCCTCAGGAGTCACCGGTTCAAATCTATCCCAGATAACCGGACTAAGACCTGCCCCGGTCATCTCGGCCTGTACTGCCCAATCGGAGTCCAGGTCTGTCCGAATCTGAATGACTTTATCCGCCAGAAACCGAGAAAATTCCTCAGCTCTACCCTCCGCCTTCCTCCTTAGCCAGAAGGGTGCGGGTCACCCTAAACAGGGCGGCTGGGCGGGAGTCAGCGGACGCAATAAGAGCGGAAAAATGCGAACATTTTGCCGCCCGTATCGCCACTAAGTAAGACTTAATGAAAGTTCTTAAAAGTGTCCGGTCAGATTCAGCTTTACTAGATCTCCATCGTTGCTCATTAAAAAATGCATGCATGTACAGTATGTGTATTTCACGCTTCTTCATTTCCCATCTCCCTCAGAGAGGCACTCCGGGTGGTATACAATTTAATCAATTAAATTAAGCATTAAAAACAGAATAATTCAATGGGGTTTTTGTAAACAAAGTATTATGTATGAAGAAAAATTGATGAGCAAAATGACCTCATCAGGTGTGTTTCCATTCTTCCCCCCCCCTCTAGTGGTGTTTTCTTCTGTGCGTACAAACTCTTACTCCCCTATCTTCTACTTCATGTCTTACTTCCAAAGGTTCATAACTGTGCAGCAATGACTATTGCAATACGATAAACATGTTTCCTTCTGATTTTTTTCAAAGTATCACTGCAAAGAATGATACTGATTACTGATTAAGGATAGTTATTGTTCCTTCTTCTCCAAATCTTAAGGGAATTCCAGCAGGCACTGTAAAAATGATCACCCCAGATTAAGACATATATTATTATCTGTTTAGAAATACAGACGTGTATGTATGTAGGATTAGTATTTCATTTGTGATACTTCATTTTCTTAACTTTAAATAAAATTCATTATCTTAAGTTTAGATAATATTAATGAATGTTCAGTTCTTCAGTGGAATAGTAACATAGGAGTTACTGTTTGATGTCTACAATGACTACATATTATAGTCAGTTAGTTATATTCAGAACATTAGTTTTACTTTTTTTCCCAACTATGATGAGCATTTCTCCTCCCTGCACCTGCAAACTTAGTAGTCCTCTTCCAATTGTTCATAAATACTATCAGTCTGGAGATTTAATCATTGCTGCTATTATTTATCAGGTTTTCTTTCTTTCAAATGAGATTCCTTTTCAAAGCCTTCCTTCTTTTGAAGTCCTTGACCAGTACCTGTAAGTATCCGACTACTTCTCCTCCTCCTCATACCACACCTCCTCTTTCCCCTCATTGCCTCCTAAATGTATTTTCTTTCAGTTTTCTTCTTAAATGTATTGGTTGCTAGTTGATTGGTATGACCAGTTCCAGTGTCTATATTTAGTCATTTTTAAAAATATTTTTTTATTTTTAAAACAACAAAACATAACAAACATCAACACATAACACATATTTCCTTTTTATAACAGTTTCGTAATGGTAGTATTCTATTATTTACATTTCCCTCCCCCCAATATTCTTTAAATATATTTATCCTTAATATCTCATTATACCTTATTTCTATATATATATTTCTTCACGCATATTAGTTATAGCTTTACATTATTTTACAAACATTATATCTTTTGTGCCATTTCCTCATTCATTCCTATTTACTATTTCTAATCTCCAGCCAGTTATACCATTTATCCCATACTGCGTAATAATCTGTATCTTCCTTTTCCTTTATCTCCTTCGTTAGCTTATCCATCTCTGCACAGTACAGAATTTTTCTTATCAGTTCTTCCTCAGTTGGTGTGTTATATATTGGAAGGCCCCTTAGAAACTGGACCGAAATTGATCCAAAAAGTAGAAGAATTTGGCGAGTTAGCGGGACTTAAGATCAATAAAAATAAATCCAAATTAATAACCAAAAGTCTTACAAAGAGACAAGAAATTGAATTGGAAGAGAAAATGAAAATACAAATAACTAAGAAAATAAAATATTTAGGGATTTGGCTTACAGCGAAGTGCTCCTCAATTAAGGAGGATAATTATGACAAAATATTACAACAAATAAAAAAGGATTTAGAAAACTGGAAAAATTTACAGATTTCACTATTAGGGAGGATCGCTATGGTTAAAATGAATATATTGCCGAAAATATTATTCTTGTTTCAAGTTATTCCAATTAAATTAGGGAATTTTTTTGGGAAGAGTTAAATAAAGTAGTAACCAAATTTATATGCCAAGGGAAAAAGCTTAGGATTAAATTGAAACTCCTGCAATACACAAAAGATAGAGGGGGTTTGACACTACCTGAATGGGAAATCTATTATCATGCAGCTATCTTAACATGGTTAAAAGAGTGGATTGAATTAAGAAATAAAAGGATTTTGGTTATAGAAGGACATGACCTACAAGTGGGATGGCATGCATTCTTATGGGATGAAAAGTATAAAAGTCATAGCTATTTTCAAGGCACATAGTAAGGAATGCACTCTTACAGATTTGGGGAAAAAATAAATATATATATATATAAATTCCAATGTGGCTATCTCCAATAGAAGCATTGATGCGCCCAAATTTAATTGATATAAATAAGATAATTAGATATAAGGATTTGTTAAATGAACAGGAAAATTTAAAAACAAAACAAGAATTGGAACACGACCTAAGTAGGTGAATTGATTGGTGGACATATGCATATTTAGTCATTTTGAATTCCAGACCTAACATATACTTTATCTGTCCTAATACTGATGTTGAAATTGAGATGAATATTATTAGGCTTGTTGAAAGTAAAATAATGTTTGACTAAGCTAAATATTGCAGAAGCTCTCTGGTTAATCTTGAGGGTTTTTTTCTCTTTTACTTCATCCAGATATAAAACAGGAAACCCTCTAGTTGTAATTTAGGTTATAATAGGTCTAGGGTGTAAAATGAAGTTGGCTTCCTTCCTTTAGAAAATACAGATAAGATATAGATAATACTATATGAATTTCTTTCTCCTCAAGAATCTTCCTTCCTTCAACAAAGTTCTCTTTTGAAGGTAAAACGTTTAACTAATCTAAATATTGCAGATGTCCCCTGTTTAATCTTGTCTTTTATTTCATCCATATATAAAACAGGAAACCCTCTAGTACCGTGATGGCGAACCTATGGCACGCGGAAAAACGCACTTCCGGTTTGCCGGTGAGCTGTTTTTTGCACTCCGGAGGGTTCAGGGAAGCTTCCTGAAGCCCCGGAATGCAAAAAATGATGAAACGGACAAACCGGAAGTGCGTTTTTCTGAACTTTCAGTTTGCCCGTTTCATCGTTTTTTACCATCCCAGGCTCCGGTAAGGCCTTTGTGCAGGGGGCAGCATGGGGGGGGGTGTTGTGCGCATGTGTGGGGGGAAGGGAATGGGTGTGGGTATGCATGCTCACGCTAGCGCGTGCACCCCCCCCCCCTTTTGGCACGCGAACCAAAAAAGGTTTGCCATCACTGTTCTAGTACATATTTTAGGCTGTTATACATCTAGGGTGTGAAAAGGAAAGGCTTCATTCTCCATAGTGGGTGGAGCTAGCCGCCAAGATTAGGTATTGGCACAGCCTTCTAGCCAATTATGACTGAGTCTGGAAAAGTATAAAAGGTGGCTCTAGGCCTAGATTCCCCCTCTTTTGACTCAGTCACAGCCATTGACTAAGTGCCTTTTTCATCATCTATCTTCCATTAATAATTGTAAGTTTTTGGTTCTATTCAGAATTATTATTATTATTATTATTATTATTATTATTATTATTATTATTATTATTATTATTATTATTATTATTATTATTATTATTATTATTATTATTATTATTATTATTATTATTATTATTATTATTATTATTATTATTATTATTATTATTATTATTATTATTATTATTATTATTTTATCCTTTCCCTTTCGAGCTCCTCAGGCCCCCTTTTCTATATGGCTATACCTGGGTGAAGCAGTTGGCCGCAAGTCTGACTTCTGCTCGCCCATCCAGCCGAAGGCCCAGCAAGAGTTTTGTTTTTTCTTTTTCTCCATACATTAATTTCCGGCTGTGGAGGGAGTGGGAAAAGGCCCCCTTATCACCACAGGGGCAGCGGTGACCTCACCGCACATCTGGGCGTGGAGCGAGGCTTGTATTTTTCTTTTTCTGTCTCCTTGCCAGACACCAAGGGCCAACCTGACAGGTGAAGGCCTCTAACGTTGGTTTTCACAGCTGCTAGCGTGCCTGGGAGAGCCGAGGGGCTGAGGGGCAGAGCATGCTGCCAGATTAAATTTTTGGGTGCCTTGGCATCTGGCCGGTCCAGCGCAAGCGGTCTGAGCCACTAACGAGCCTTCCAATCCCCAGCTAACTCAAAGATAAAGGGATCGGAAGCGGCGAAGACCTCGCTCGCAGCCAGGCCGGATTCGCGCAAGCCATCCGGACCGTTTTTGATGCTGCCTATAAACAGCTGTTTCGGCCTTGGCTGGGTTCGCGAAAGCCGCCCACGCCGCATTTAACTCGCTTGCAGATCGGCCGGATTCGTGCAAGCCATCCGGACCGTTTTTGATGCTGCCTATAAACAGCTGATTGTAACCTTGGCCAGACTTGCACAAGCGGTCAATGCCTCAAATAGCCTCTGAACACCAGCTGCTGTGCCCGAGAAGCTGACAGACAATTTGGCCAGACTTGTGCAAGCGGTCAGCGCCCAGCCAAGCCTCCAAACGTCAGCTGGAGACCTTCAAAGAGCTGAAAGCAATATTTTTACTGGTTCCTTTTTTGCTCCCTGTCTGGTGCCTGCTTGCAGAGGAAGCTGGCAATCTGGGTGCTGCTTGCTGAGGGCTTGTTCCCTCTTTTTTTTTGCTTGAAACTTCAGAAATCAGTCAGTCTCCTCCAGGGGACTCAGAAACTGACAGTTAGTGGTTAGGCCTTAGCAGACTCCTTTCTCCTCGGCTGGAACTAATTGCCTCAGGAGACAGTCAGCCATTTTAGGAGTGCCTTGTGGGTGGCCGCCATTTTGAATTACACAGGACCGCCCACTTCAAAAAATTTTCTCTTTTCTTTTGAGGCCTCCTTTATTTAACTTGCCTTCTGTGCAATGGCTGACAAGAGCCAGCAATCTGGCAAGGCTCCTTTGATCCAAGGCCCTGTCGGTACCTGTCTCTAGTGCCTGGGCTGTCTGCTTCCATTTGAGCTCCTCTGCATTGCTCGGCTTGTCTTCAGCCTGGTAAGTGTGCAGGCAGTCTTTGAGAGTGCTGGTGGCCAGCTTGAAGTCTCCCACAGGGTGGCAGCCATTTTGATTGCCCTCAGAATTGAAGGCACTAAGGGCGTGGCCTTTTTGTTTCAAATACCAAAAGTGGGCAGAGACCATATTGAAGCCACATCAAGGGCGGTGGCCATTTTGGATGCCCTTTCTTGCCGGTGGCCATTTTTAAGGCCTAGTATGGGCATTGGCCATTTTGAAAGACCAACTAAGGGCAACTGCCATCTTGTTGACCTCATTTAAGGGCGGTGGCCATTTTAAGTGACTGTTTGGACCTACTAATTTACCCAGGCCTTTCTGAGGCCTACCTTGTTGACAGAGGCCTTAGATAAATATGGATACTGTTATTCTAATTGAGCTGACAAAAATTCAGACTAGCTGCCTGTAGGTCTGCCTCAGGAGTACCTGTTAAAGCATCAACTTAGAATGAAGATTCTATCTATATTTTAAAAATGGCTTGAACAAGGGCTTTCAGCAGAATTTAGAAGTAGTAAGCTACAGATCTCACATAAAAGGAACAAATGAGCCTAGTGAGCATTCACTCCAGTAACAGTTTAAAACCAAGTTTTTTTTCTGGAGTCTGTGAGCCCAGCATAACTGGAACTATATACAATGTATATAACTATATACAAACTATCATTTTTTTCCAGTATTTGAAAGTATCAGTTTTTCATGAACTGAACTTTAAGACAAAGAGACCATGATTTGTAAATTGGAGTTGATTTTAAAATGATGCCTTTTACAAAGGATATTGCCCCATCCAGAGTACTCTGCCCTACTCATTCCTACCTAGCATCCCCCAGGAAGGATGCCAGGGAATTCTCATTAGCTCCCTCTGGCATTTGGAACCAGACAGCCCCACACTTCAGACAGCTCCACCCACAAGCCAAAATCAACCTACTGCTCAATCAGCAGCAGCTCAAGCGGATGTCCAAGCTAGGTCAATGGAGTCCACGGTGGTGACGCCCCGGATGGCCTGGCTTTGCAGCTGGCCAATTGACATGCGGTACAAGTGGAAATTAGCCTCTGCCCCGATCACCGGGCAGTCCTTGTTTGGTGAGGCCCTGAATCCCATCCTGCTTGAGACTAAGGACAAGCGCAAGGTCCTTCCCTCAGCCACCCAGAAAGCCCCTTTCCGTGCCACCCCCTTACCAAGGAGGGCTTCCAGGGGGGCCTTCCAGTCTTCCAATAGACATCAGGGTAACTACTAGGGACAGTATCAGGGGCATAGCCAAGGGCAATGAAGTTCCCATCAGAGATTCTCTTCGGGTCAACCCTTCGGGGTAACCAATTCATACGGCCCTTTAGAGGGGCCGGCGGTTGCCCTTTCCACCAGAACAAGTAATCTCCGGCCGATCCTCCCACAGGGGGTCGCCTGGCTCCCTATGCCAGTGGATGGGAGGAAATCACCAATGATGCATGGGTTTGTGAGACCCTGGCTTCAGCGCTCTCACTTGAATTCATTTCCACCCCCACCCCCCGAGGTTCTTCTCCGCTGCCCCTTGTCATCAAATTCTGCAAAACGGGTCCTCATGAATCAGGCCATCCAGCACATCCTGGACATTCGAGTCATCCACCAGGTGCCTGAGGACCAACAGGGGCAGGGCTTCTACTCCATGTTGTTTGTAGTGCCCAAATCCTCAGGAGGATGGAGAGCCATTTTGGACCTCAAGTGTCTCAACAGGTATGTCATCCATTAAAAAAAAAATTCAAAATGCACACCCTGAAATCAACTCTGGCAAGTGCTCGGAAGGGAATCTACTCACATCCATAGATCTCTTGGAGGATTACCTCCACATCCCAATTCGGCCATCTCACCGCCAATACTTACGGTTTTGCTATGCAGGGGTGCATTATGAATATGGGGCGCTCCACTTTGGCCTGTCCTCAGCGCCAAGGGTCTTCACCTAGGTCCTGGCAGCCTTGACCGCTCACTCAGATCCATTTCCATCAGGATCCAGTGCTATCTGGACGATATTCTCATCTCCTCAGCCTCCCCTTCTCAGGCTGAGAGAGATGACCAGGTAGTGCTTAACACGCTGGAACTCCATGGCTTCTTGGTCAACCGATCCAAGAGTCAGCTTGTCCCCGCCACCAGAATTGTCCATCTGGGTGCAATCATTGATTCCCTGGGGTGTAAGGTGTACCTGTCCCAGGATCGGAGAGACAGTCTATTGGCTTTAACCCAGCAAGTTCTGAGGCAAAACTCAGCTCCACTGAATTTGCTGTCCTCCCTCCTGGGCAAGATGATTTCGGCCATTCACATTGTCCCATGGGCTCACTCACACTCCAGAGACCTCCAATGGCTCCTTTCCTATCAGTGTCAGGGAAGGGCCCATTCCCCAGTCAAAGTGAGACTCCAGCCCTCAGTCAGGAAGTCTCTGATTTGGTGGACCACCTCTGCTGTCCACAGGGGCACCTGCTTCCTTCCCCCAAGACAAATCTTAGTCACCACCGATGACAGCCTATCGGGTTGGGGGCACATGCAGAAGCACAGGTGGCACAGGGCACATGGTCGTTAACTGAGACAACTCTAAGCATAAACGTTTTGGAGCTACGGGCTGTGTTCCTTGCTCTGAAGCAGTTCAGACTTCTTGTGGAGAACTCTCATATCATGATACTTACTGACAATGTGGCCACCAAGGTCCACATAAACAGACAGGGTGGGACTGTGTCAGGACAGCTCATGTCAGAGGCCCTGTGGTTGGGGCTATGGGCAGAACAATACCTGTTGTCTCTTTCTGCTGAACACATCTCTGGGGTAAGCAACGTCAGGGCAGACTGGCTCAGCCGGAACCAGATAGACCACTCAGAGTGGAGCTTACACCCAGACCTTTTCGACCAACTTGTGGGTCAATTCGGTCAACCTGTGATGGACCTTTTTGCCACCCCGGGGAATGCCCAGCTGGCCAGGTTTCTGTCCCAGTATCAAACTCAGGGGGCGGAAGGGGTGGATGCCCTCCACTGCACCTGGCCTCAGGGGTTGCTTTACGCTTTTCCCCCCATCCCCATCATTCCGCAGGTCATCCGGAAACTCCTGGAAGAAAGAGCCGAGGTGGTACTTCTGGCACCCGACTGGCCAAGGAGAACCTGGTATGCCGACCTGGTCTCCTTGTCGGTCTCACCCCCTTGGAGGATCCCTCCGACAGCGTGGTCGCTGCTCCAGGGGTCAGTGCAGCATCCAGAGCCGCACTGGTTGCAACTGACCGCCTGGCACTTGAGCGGCTCACTCTGAGGAGCCGCCAAATCCCTGAGGACGTTATGGAGGTCTTGCTTGACTCTCGCAGACCGTCCACGCATCGTATTTATGCAGCCTCTTGGAAGGCTTTCTGCTCATGGTGTGCTAGGGAGGGTTATTCTCCACTGGATCTTTCGGTCATAAATGTCCTTTAATTCCTACGCCAGGGCTAGCTAAGGGTCTTTCCCCGAGTACCCTCAACTGCCAGATTGCTGCCCTGTCCATGGTGCTGTCTTGTCCCTCTCTGGGGAAACTCTCTGCTCACCCCTTCGTCTCCAGGTTCCTAAAGGGCGCAATGAATAGATGCCCTCCTGTAGTGCATAGGTATCCCACCTGGGACTTGTCCAAAGTGTTATTAGCACTCATGGGGGGCGCCTTTGAGCCTTTGCACTCCGTCTCTCTGGCCCACCTAACATACAAGGTGGTTTTCCTGGTGGCTGTCACCTCTGCCCGTCACATTTCCGAACTGGCAGCCCTTTCCATCAGGAGTGACCTCTGTGTGTTCCACCAGGACAGGGTGGTTTTGCAGTTGGATCCCACCTTTCTGCCAAAGGTAAACTCTTACTTTCATTGGGCTCAGGTGGTGGTATTACCTTCCTTTTACCCTTCTCCATCCTCAGACATTGAAAGACAGTGGCACCTCCTGGATGTGAGGCGCACACTGGACACTTACATACAAAGGACCTCTGCCTTTCGCAAGACTGAGGCCTTGTTTGTCTCTTTCCACCACACTTTCCACACACCTCTGTCATGGTGGGTCGGTGGATTCGTAATGTCATTAACACTGCATATGAACAAATGTCCTTGCCATGACCCACCAGGATTACGGCCCATTCCACATGCAGTGGAGCCACCACTGCGGCTTGGAACACGAGGGCTTCCATCAAGGAGATCTGCCGGACTGCCACTTGGGCATCTCCAACGCCATTTGTCCGGCACTACAGACTGGACACTTTCGCCTCTCAGGAGGCTGACCTTGGGCGCAGAGTGCTGGAACAGGTAACATTGGAGGGCGGTGGTCCCAGCCAGAATCAGGAGGCCCTCCCTGGGGACTAAATTACTTTGGTATGTCCCAATCTTGGCGGCTAGCTCCACCCACTATGGAGAATGAGACGTTGTACTTACCTAAGACGTCCATTCTCGTAGAGTGGAGCTAGCCACCAAGTCCCTCCCTTCTAACATGTTCTGGCTGGACGAGGAGCCTATTACTTGTATATTCATTAGGTATCTATGTGTATTAGTGTACATAGTTATCTTCTCTCTGAGGGTAGTTAGGTTAGGTAGTTAGGTCTCTCACATATCAACTCATGAGTAATTTTCTGTGATTGGACAGTTAATAAACTTGTTAGATTGATGGCACTTGAGTCTGGCATTTATCCCTCATCAAAAAAGGGGGAATCTAGGCCTAGAGCCACCTTTTATACTTTTCCAGACTCAGTCATAATTGGCTAGAAGGCTGTGCCAATACCCAATCTTGGCAGCTAGCTCCACCCTATGAGAATGGACGTCTCAGGTAAGTACAACGTCTCATTTCTTCAGAAAATACTGAAATCGGATAGAAACATAGGAAGCTGAGGGAAGAATATTTTTGTCTGATGATGGACATGTGTTTTCCCCCAGCATTTTATTTATTTATTTTATTTATTTGTTTGTTTGTCAAATATGTACAAGATCGTAGGTATTGATATCAACATAAACATTAGCAAAGTAGGTGCAGGTAAATTAGGCAATAGGACAGTAGGACAGGGACGGTAGGCACAATAGTGCGCTTATGCACGCCCCTTACAGACCTCTTAGGAATGGAGTGACGTCGACTGTAGACAGTCTAAGTTAAAGTTTTGGGGGTTTGGGGAAGAAACCACAGAGTCAGGTAGTGGATTCCAGGCATTGATCGCTCTGTTGCTGAAGTTGTATTTTCTGCAGTCGAGTTTGGAGCAGTTTACATTAAGTTTGAATCTATTGTGTGCTCATGTATTGTTGCGGTTGAAGCTGAAGTAATCATTGACAGGTAGGACATTGTAGTAGATGATTTTATGAACTACATTTAGGTCAGATCGAAGGCTACTTAGCTTTAAGTTATCTAAGCCCAAATTTTCAAGTTTGGTGGAATAAGGTATTCTGTTACAAGCAGAGGAGTGGAGGACTCTTCTTGTGAAATATTTTTGGACTCTATCGATTGTATTGATGTCCGATATGCAGTGCGGGTTCCAGACAGGTGAGCTGTATTCAAGAAGTTGCCAGTTGTCTGACCATTCTGACCATTCTGATACATGGTCTAGGTCTTTTTGGAGGGTAGCAGTATTGTCAGTGGTGTTAAATAGTTTAACATCATCAGCAAAGAGAACGCAATTGCTTATAATATGATCACAAAGGTCGTTTGTGTAAAATATGAATAGTGTTGGTCCTAGAACGCTGCCTTGAGGGACACCACTGTTGACAGGTGCAGGATTTGATAGGGCATTCCCAATTTTAACCACTTGTTGTCTGTTTGACAGGAACGCAGTTATCCAATCATGACGGGGACCAGAGATGCCATAAGATTTTAGTTTCAGAAGTAGTTTGTTGTGTACCACTGAATCAAAGGCTTTACAGAAGTCTATGTAAATTGCATCTATTGTTTTACCCTGATTGAGTTGTGTAGTCCATATGTTTTTGCAGTGTAGGAGTTGCAGGTTACAGGATAATTTTTTTCTGAAACCAAATTGTTTGTTAGAGAGTAGGTTGTTAGTTTCTAGGTGGAGGATAATGGATTGGTTTATGATTGATTCCATGACTTTGCAGGTGACGCAATATAAAGAGATTGGTCTAATTTTCAACATTACTTGGATCTCATTTTTTGAAGATAAGGATGACTGTAGCTAGTGACCATAAGTTGGGTAAGAAGCTAGTCCTGAAGGATTTTTCAAAAATTATGCTTAGAGATTCAGCTATGGTTGAGGAGAGCTTTTTTAAGAAGTATGCACATAGACCATCAGGTCCAAAAGATAGGGATGGTTTTAGGTTGCATAAAGCCTTTCCAACATTATCTTCTGTAAAATCGATGTGTGTTAGATTGTTGTAGTTATTTGTGGTACGACTAGGAAATATTGGGCATGAGCCATTACTGTTTACGAAGACTGAGCCGAAGAATGTGTTAAAGAGGTTTGCTTTAACAGCTTCATCATTATATTCTTTACCATTTGGTCCTTTGAGGGGTGGGATGGATCTCGAGTCTTTGAGTTGGTTGTTTGCAAAGTTATAGAAGGCACATGTGGATTTTGTGCGCAGAAGGTTTTCTTCTTGATTGATGTGATATTTGGTGCATTCAGTTTTTATTTGGTGGCATAGATTTTTGTAGCGGCTTTTAAAGTTAGTAACTAGCCAGTTTTGTTTTTCCGCCAAAGAGATCCTTTTTTTTATTGGAGCTTCCTTATTTTTATGGGTAATTTGTTTTTCTTGGTTTTGGTGATTATTAGAGGTACATATAGTTTAATAACTCTTTGCATTTTGAGCAAAAAGATATTGTAGTAGTCTTCAGCTGTATCACAACCAGAGAATAATGTTTGCCAATCAAGAGATGAAAGGTCGGCATCTATGATATCATAGTTGGCTTCTTTAAAGTTATAATTGGTTTTCCTATTATTATGGTGATTTTTGTAAGGACGTATATTGAGACAAATGTCAATCATGCTGTGGTCACTGTTGGAAAAGGGCTCTTTTATTTATAGTTGGTAAATTGAGTTTAAACTGTTGCAGAAGATGAGATCAAGACAATTGCTGAGTCTGGTATTGTTTGTTACTACTTGTTCTAGTCCTAGATTGGTAATAGCATTGTAAAGGGTTGAGTGTATGGGTTCAGTTGTACATTCATTTAGGATCCAGTTGATATGAGGTAGGTTGAGGTTGCCAAGAAAAATGAGAAGGTGTGGGTAGGAGGCTGCCCATGTTAGTTGTGAGGTTAACTTGTTTTCATGTGTGATGTCATAATCAGGGGCTCTATAAAATAGTAGGAAGCAAAGTGTGGTATTTAAGGTCAATTCGCAGATGATGGTTTCTGGAAGATCGAGATCATGTCTAACTTGGATATTTTTTAGGTTTAGTGATTTTTATAGAAGATGGCAACTCCACCTCCTCTACGGGTTTCACGATCGGACCGGTAAACATGATAGTCTCTTACTGTGATAATGGAGTCAGGGAGGGATGCGTTCAGCCATGTTTCACAGACAAATTTAGCAATTTTTAGTAAGAGGAGGAGTTCAAGTATTTTGTTTACGATGCTTCTTGTATTCATTAGTTTGCATTTAAGATCAGCAGTGGGTGATGATGAGGGAGTAAGGGCCATTGATAGCTAGTTTTGGGTGTTGGTTTGGTTTTGGATAATGGGGGATTGAATGTTGGATGGTGGATTGCGGGACTTAGTTTTGATGCAGTCAGCGCGGTAGTCAAGTATATCCTTGGTCCTGATGTCTTTTAAGTTCTGCTCAGAGTTCGCGGGATCAGATTCTTTGTAGTATTAATAAGTCAGGCCATGAGCAAAGTTTTTTGGGATTGGATTCATTTCTGGCAATAGAGTTTATAGTATAAATGAATTTTCGTTTGGTGTTTAAATTCAATTATTTTTTTTCTTCTTTATGTTTAAACATAAACATATGTTTAGGTTTAATTAAATTAAATTTAATGGATGATTGATCATCTACTGCTCTGAAAGTTGGTTCCATGGTTCCACTACTCTTTCTGTGAAATTAATACTTTCTAACAACTTTTGAACTTCCCTCATGTCAGTTAGAGATTATGTTCCCATGTTTCTGTAAAGGTAAAGGTTCCCCTCACAAATATGTACTAGTTGTTCCTGACTCTAGGGGGCGGTGCTCATCTCCGTTTCTAAGCCGAAGAGCCAGCACTGTCTGATGACGATTATGTGGTCATGTGGCCGGCATGACTAAACGCCGAAGGTGCATGGAACACTGTTACTTTCCCACCAAGGTGGTCCCTATTTTTCTACTTGCATTTTTACATGATTTTGAACTGCTAGGATGGCAGAAGCTGAAGCAAGTAATGGGAGCTCACTCCGTTACGTGGCGCTGGGGATTCAAACCGCCAAACATCTGACCTTCTGATCGATAAGCTCAGCATCTTAGCCACTGAACCACTGCATCCCCTCTGAGCCACCACATCCTCATGTTTCTGAGTTTTACTTTTATTTTTTAAATATTGTTTTATTTTTTCACCAACTTTACATAAACATCCATACCTATACCATAATATCAAAACATACATAATTATACATTTCTGCCCAAAATGCCATAAACAAATATCCTAAATTTCCACCTTTTGTACTTTTATCTCCCATCTGTTTTCCTTCTATATTTCATACTATTCCCCTCCCTCTATTTCCCTCTCTTCCCTCTACCTTCTTTCTCCCTCTCTCCCTCTTTACTACTTCCCTCCTCCCTCTCTCCCCTTCCTTTCTACTTCTTCTTCCTCCCTCTTGTCCTTCCCTGAATACATCTAACCTTAATCCATTTTATAGTTAACAGACGAGCAATTCAAAACCCTGACTTCATTCCAGCATCGGTGCTACTCTTAAACTTATGTCTTTTCCTTTATCCGTATATATATATATATATATATATATATATATATATATATATATATATATATATATATATATATATATATATATATATATATATATATATATATATATATATATATATATATATATATATATATATATATATATATATATATATATATATATATATATATATATATATATATATATATATATATATATATATATAATATTATATAATATTCTTCTAGGTATATCCACCATGTTATTCTAATGCTGCCTCCTTGCCTCCTATTTTTGTCGCCTGGGTCTACCACCTTTAATTTTCAATTTTCTTCCAAATTAATCACTTTAGCTTATCTTCCAGATATATTCATTGTCTCTTGTACCTCTTAATTTTAGGCCGTACTCCTCCCTTTCCTCAATTTATATATTTACTCATTTTTTTATTCTGTCATTTTAAATGCCCTAAATTTCTGATCTCTTTTCCTATTTCATATCTTCCTTTCAACTTTATTATTCATTTTTTTATTTTAACTTATTCTCTATATTTAAACAAATTCTAATCTTATCACTACACTTCCATCCATTGGTTAATAACATTACCAACTTCCCAATATACAATAGTAAAGAAAAAAGAACCCCTAATTATCTAAAATCTCTACAACAAAAAATCCAATTTATAAATCATATAATCTTATATAAAGTCCTTTAAAAATGATAATTATACAGATCTTATAACATTCCAACAATTTCAGTAATTATCTAAATCCTTTTCAACATTAAATCAAATTTATAAGTTATACAAATCTTATATAAAAACAAATCTTTTAAAGAAAAGTAGTAATTATTCAAATTTTATAACCTTCCAACAATTCACCTATTACATTCTGATTTATTTCCCTTCTTTTCTTTATTCTTTTTTCCCGTTCATCATCAAAATTTAATTCAAACCATCCTGTACCAATCTAATTTAGAATTATTAACTTATAAAAAAACATTTTAACAAGATAATTATGCTGATTAATTATACACACTTATACACAACTTATAGTGTTGACACGATTGAATGTAAAATAATAATTCTAAATTTTTTTATAACATTCCACCATCAATCTTATATAAGAACTTTATACCCTATTTAATTATACACAATTATCTAAACCCTCTTCCTTTCTATTGACCTTCCCCTTTTAATCCATTCTCTTTTGGTCTCCCAAAAATTCCACTTCTTGTAGATTTTTCCCTTCCAACCCCTTCTCTTAACTTTTTCTTTTTCTTTCTTTTATTTTTATGCCAATACCTTCTTTTTTCCCAAATTCATTTTCTTCTTTTGGAGTATATTATTTGTGTAAGTCTGCTCTCAATTCCTCCTAGTCTCTTCTCCCTATTACCCCACTTAATTTTTAATTGCTTCTTCTGATACCAATGCTCCCCTCTTACTCTTTTCTTATCACTGTAAATCCCAGTGTAATCATCAATCTGTTTTTTATTTTCAGTCCCTTTTTCATCTGTGTAATCTCCTTGTTCTTCATTTTCTTCATTTTCATTTTCCACCATTGCAAATTCTAAGTGTTTTTTATGATCCAGCTTCATTTCTATTTTCTTTTCACCTCTGATTTCCAAAAGGTAAGATTTATATCTTCATAGATGTATTTTAATATCTCAGTCAATTCTTCATAGATACATGCCTCCATATTGTCAAGTTCACAATTCACAAAGTTCACAGATTTTTTTTACTTGCAGCTTAAGTCCATATAATCTCTTTGTATTTCAGTCCAATCCAATTCAAAATCCTCTTATCTTCTATCACCAAAACAGTGCACCATCAAACACAATAGCACAACACACATTGCTTTCAAGTCCTTTCAAGCTCCTAGTTATCTTCTTATGAGCAAGGTCAGTCTCCAGCTGTCAGCAAATTCAAGCATTCCACAGTCTGTTGCAATATTTTCTTTTAACCAGCAGATGGTGTTGCTGGTTTCCCAATATAACAAAACAACTCTTATACAAAAGTCTCCAAAGTATTTTAAATCTACTTAGCACTTATAAGATATTTTCTTCAAATTCTTTATTCTTTTTCAGTCTGTTTAATTTCCACCAAGTCCAATTATAAAGAAATCCTTAAATTTGGGCTTTTAAACTTGTTCCTTTAACTCTCTCTATGGTATTTCCAATTGCTAGAAAAGAGACTCCATTTTAGAATCTCTTTTGTCTCTTTTTAAATTTTAAATTTCTTCTTTTTATCATTAAATCGGCCAAACACTCACCCAGCTTCAGCACTTCTTCCCCTCTCTCCAGCACAAACGCTTAGATCTTGTCACACAGGCAATCCACGATCTCTCCATTTCAATCATTCCGATCGTGGCCATCCCAGCTAATGGCAACAGAGTCGTCTTCCACAGCTGCTGGCTGACAGGCTGGTGCCGGCTCCCTGGGGGGTTTGCAAGCCCCCCAGACCACTGACTGGTGCCTCTCTTCTTCACCACCCCTCCAGGGCAGATCTGACCTGGTTTCAATCCGGTTCCAGGTCTCCAAACAGCTGGGATTTGGGGTTTCCCGCAGAGCGCGGGTGACACCTGTAGCACTGCAACATTGGCCACGTCCCTTCTCCTGAGTTTTACTTAATATAGAAAATTCTGCCTTCTAGAAACTTATTCACATTTGTATTATAATTAAAGGTTTCAGTCATAACTTGAGCCAAGGTGGTGCAGCGGTTAGAGGCATGTGCTGCAGGCCACTTTAGCTGACACTGATCCGCAGGTCAGCGGTTCAAATCTCACCGGCTGAAGGTTGACTCAGCCTTCCATCCTTCCGAGGTAGATAAAATGAGGACCCAGATTGTTGGGGGCAATATAAATATACATTGCTTACTGGTGTAAACCGCTTAGAGAGTGCTTGCACTGTGAGGCGGTATATAAATCTCACAAATAAATAAAATAAATAAATAAATAACCCTAATCCTAACCCTCATTTCCTTCTATCCTTAGGCTGAATATAGTCAGTTCCTCCAAACCTTTCCTGATATGTTTTGTCCCTCAAACCTTGCACCATTTTTGTTGCCAATCTCTGGACTTGCTCAATATTATCAATAAATTTTTAAAGTGATGTCTTCAGAACTGGACACATAACTCCAAAGGGGGTGTGACTTAACACAATGTTTAGTAGCCACAACTAGGTCAGTGCTTCCTAGTTGATACAATCTATGGCTAATATTTGCTAGTGGCCAAATTCCAGATGTCCACAACAAATAATGGGCACCAATTTAGGTCTTTATACAAAATACAGAATAACAGAGTTGGAAGCGTCCTTCGGGGACTTCTAGTCCATCTCCCTGCTCAGGCGGGAAATCTTATACCACTTCAGACAAATTGCTGTCCAATCCAATCTTAAAAAGTTCGGTTGTTGTAACATTCACATCTTCTGGAGGGAAGTTGTTCCACTGATTAATTGTGCTAACTGTCAGGAAATTTTTTCTTAGTTCTTTTTTTAATTATAATTGTTTTTCAACTTTAAACATCATAATATTATAACACAGATCTACACCCATTCACATCTGTTATTTTTTGCTAGTGAAAACTTATACAGTATTTCCTTATATTTTACAGTCTTATATCTTCTTCTTCTTCCAACATTATTTCATAGTCTCTCCTTTGTCTTTCCTTGTCCATTCGTACCATTTTGTCCATGTTTCATAATAATCTGAGTTATTTTGACTTTTGAGTTCGATGCTTAAGATGTCCATTTCCGCGCATTTATATATTTTATCCATTAATACATTCTCTGGTGGTGTTTGATTGTTCTTCCAGTATTGCGCATATACAATTCTTGCCGCTGTTATGATGTGTAATATCGAATATTGAATATTCTTAGGAAGTTGTTTCTTTATAATTCCAAGTAAAAAGAGTTCCGGAGTATATTCTATGGCTCTTCCTGTAATGTCTTTTAATGATTTATATACTTTGTTCCAATAACCTCTCGCTTCGGGACACGTCCACCACATATGAAAGAAGGTACCTATGTCTTTTTTGCATTTCCAGCAGAAAAAGATTTCTTTTCCCAAAAACAGATTTTAAAAAATGAAATTCGGCGACAAATTTGAAAGGATATTAGGGACAATTTACACCTCCCAGACAGCCAAGATAATTATAAACGGTGGAATGACCAAACCATTTCGGATATTTAAAGGAGTTCAACAGGGATGTCCGTTGTTGCCTCTGCTTTTTATTTTGACACTGGAAACATTACTTAATAAAATTTGAAGCAATCCGGAGATTAAAGGAGCCAAGGTGAGAAATGAGGAATACATATTGCAGGCATTTGCCGCTGATCTAGTTTTCTTTCTAGAAGAACCATTGGAATCAGGACAGAAATTACTTAAAGATATAGAAGAATATGGAGAGTCAGCAGGATTAAAAATTAATAAACAAAAAACTAAATTTTTAACTAAAAATATGACAATGCAACAAACAGATAGATTGGAAAAGAAATTAGGCCTGCAAATAACAAAAAAAATTAAATATTTGGGTATAATATTAACAAATAGATACTGAATTAAATAAAATTACCTCTAAATTCATCTGACAAAATAAAAAACCAAGAATTAAACTAACAAACCCACAAGACAATAAGAGCAGAGGCAGTCTCGGACTACCTGATTGGAAACATTATTATAAAGCAGCATCCCTAACATGGATAAAAGAATGGATTAACCTAACAAACAAATGAACACTGTTATTAGAAGGACACGACCTTCTGATGGGATGGCATGCTTACTTATGGAATGATAGAACTAAACCACAACAAAGTTTTAACAATAATCTAATCAGAAATTCTCTTTTGAAAATATGGTCCGAAATAAAAAAGAAGCACTATCTAAAAATTCCTAATTGGCTTTCCACCATGGAAGCTATGACCTACCCAAATTTAATGGACATGACTAAAGCAATCAAATAAAAATATATTCTTGATTCATTTGGAAAACTAAAAAGTAGAGAACAATTGGCAGAACAAAATATAGAAATTGACTGGTGGCACTATTTACAATTGAACTCAAGGTATAAAAAGGATATTGAAGGAGCTGGTATAGATATAGAAACACAGAAATTGGATAAAATTTTAACGGGTCCAGAAGAAAAATTGATATAAAAATTATATTGTTACTTATTGGAATTTGACAAATTTGAAGATATAGTCAAAAATTCGATGATAGCATGGGCAAGAAACGTAGGTCATAATATACTCTTGGCTGACTGGGAGAAGACTTGGAATATAAATTGCAAAATAACAAAATCAGTGGCTTAGAAAGAAAATTATTATAAAATGTTTTATAGGTAGCATTTGGCCACGGCAAGATTGGCTAAGATATACCCAAATACAAATTCGGTCTGTTGGAAATTTTTCCTTAGTTCTAGGTTGCTTCTCTCATTGACTGTTTTCCATCCATTATGAATACTTATATTCCAATTAAAACAGATGTCCAATTTATAATAGAAATATATTGACATCGTTTATAACTCTCACTGAAGGTTCCTCACTCATAATTACCAGCACACTTTGGCTATGGCATTTGCGGTAAAGGAGATCAATGAATATTCTGGGATTTTACCCAATGTTAGCCTTGGTTTCCATATTGCTACTCACTATCCTGTGGAAATTACAACTTATCATTTAGCAATGGAATTTCTATCTACAAAGGATAAATTTATACCCAACTACAAATGCAATGACCAGACCAACACAGTAGCTGTCATTGGAGGACCCCAATTTAACACCTGTCGCAACATGGCAATCCCTCTGTACAACTACAAATTTCCCCAGGTGAGACAAAAAAAGGATCAATATGAGAAGTTCACCAGCTATTTATTTATGTTTTTTTTAAATCTTTTATAATTGTTTTTAATTAATATTATTATGCTTTTTAATTGATTGTTCCTCTTACATGTTGTACGCCGCCCTGAGTCCCTTGGGAGTTGGGCGGCTTATAAGAAGGAATAAATAAATAATAAAATAAATAAATAATTTTGTTCAAAACATGGGTCATGAAAATGAAAATTTGAGCAAAACCACAAGTAAGAATGTCTTGACAGGGCTGTCCCTTTTTGCTTGATGAGCAAAATTGTAGATGTCATGTAAAACTAATTTTTAGGCACCCTATTTTTGTATCCCACTCAAACCCAGAGACTGGATTAAATAAACCCACATGCATTGGTTTTTAATTTTTGTTTTTATTTTGGAAGAAATCCTTCATTCTTATGTCATTCTTTTGACTTTCTCCATTTAGATCACATATGGATCAGCTCCATTGATGAATACTGAAACAGCAACATTTGTTAAATGGATGTTCCCAGATGAGAACCACCAATTTAAAGGAATACTGCACTTATTGTTGCATTTTGGATGGACCTGGGTTGGGTTAATTTATATATTTGAAGAAGATAGGGACAGGTTCATTCAGAAGAGACTCTCCATGTTTTCAGAGAGAGGAATCTGCTTTCACTTTATAGAACGTCTCCCCAAGATGATGTATGGTAATGCAGCTGCGGACTGGATAGAAAATGCAGGTAAAATATTCAAAGTGATCATGGAAAGTACAGTCATTGCAGTTATCTTAAGTGCTGAAATTGGAGGCTTAGTGCCTTTGAGACTAATGATCAATTTTTTCAACTATGATAATATTCCAA
Organism: Diadophis punctatus similis; assembly: GCA_023053685.1. NCBI lineage: Eukaryota > Metazoa > Chordata > Lepidosauria > Squamata > Dipsadidae > Diadophis > Diadophis punctatus. The sequence continues at coordinate 2,450,833 of JALIGW010000046.1, forward strand.
AGGAGAGAAAGGCCAAAGTTTGGATCATGACAGCTCAGATGGAATTCACATCCATTCTAATGCAAAGACCGTTGCCCATTGATTTTCTCCATGGTGCACTTTCTTTTGCAATTCACTCAAAGGAGTTGACCGGATTCCAACAATTTATGCAGAAGAGAAACCCAAACTTAGAAAAAGATGATGGGTTTATTAGGGATTTCTGGAAAGATGCATTTGAATGCTCATTCTCCAGTGATATTACAGATGAGAACGCTGAAAGGATCTGCACTGGAGAAGAGAAGCTGGAGACTCTTCCTAATTCTGTCTTTGAGACCACCATGAATGCACATAGTTACAGCGTCTACAATGCAGTCTATGCTATGGCACATGCTCTGAAGGCCATACGCTCTTCCAAACTCAGAGGGGGACGAATAATGAATGAGAGGAGATGGAAGCTCTTTCTCCGATCACCCTGGCAAGTAATGTTGGCTAATACAAAATTTGGGGAAATCATCAAGTCCCAGAATAGGAGACTGGTTTTGTGCATTGTTTTGTTGTGTTGTTTTAACAGTTAGAATGCTTTATCGATAGTTTTGAAAGCGATATAGAAGTAGTTAATATTTTCATGTGAAAGAAAATAAAAATGGAATATAAATCTAAGGCTTAGATAAAGACACAAAAATATGTAACATACGAAGTTCATTTTTTGTCTAAAATGGTATGTACAGGATCTTATTCAATCCGTTATATTTGACAATTGTATATGTAGAAATTTGAAAACTGCTTTACAACTGAATGGCATTATTATTCCTCACCAGCTTAATTTTTGAGTTACTAAGATTCAAAGGTGTCAATTGTACGTATTCAAAAGGCACCTATACTACATGGAACATAGAGTTACAGCAGATATTTTCTCTTTGTGCCCTTAGGATTGAACTCTTAACCTTCTAAATGGGATGATGGGCATGATGACCCACTAGGCCATCATGCCACTCTCTATCTTTCTTTAAATAATATAGATAAAAAAGAGCAACATGTTCAAAATCCATATATAGTGTGTTGCCTGGTTACGGTTCTTTGGAGTAATATTCGTCATAGACATAATAATAGTATCCTCTAATGGTAGTTTCATAATAAGAGTGCTTTTCCCTCATAACATTAATACATATTAATTAGTAATACTAATCAAAATTAATCAAAATTAATAAGTTACAGTAAACAACCCTATAGTGAGATTAATCTTTCTCTTGTAATCTTCGAGATTCTAACTCCTGTTTCTCTTATTTAACCACCGATAACACAGATCCCATAGCTCAAAATACTCAGTGTTTCCCTTTTCTTTAATTTCAAATGTTAGTTTATTCATTTCTGCACATTCTGAAATTTTTGTTATTATCTTTTCTTCTGTGGGGATCTCCTCACCCTTCCAATGTTGTGCGAACACAATTCTGGCCACTGTTAACATGCCGCTCTGTATCTTGCCTATTATATGGCAGAACACTGAATTCCCCATTTCTGAAAGGCTCAATCAAACCAAAGTGATTTCTCAGATCTGTCCCTTTCTTGATTTTCTGCTGGAATTCTCATCTGACCGTTTTTCAGCTGAGAGTTAAAAATGCATTTGATAAAACTATTTTTTTTACCAGTTTGAAATAGTGGGGACCCAGGCAAAATGGAACAGCTTACTTTTATTTAAGCCTAGGTCAAATTAAAAAAAAAACAAATTGAAATTTTTCCCGTCCCCTTCAAAGATTCCTGATAACTTTCTTGTTTCTTTCCTCTTTTTTTGTCATCTTCCTTTAGCTCCACCATTTTTTGCAACATGTCTCCTTTAACAACAGTGTTGGAGAACAGGTTTCTTTTGGCCCCAATGGGGAATTAGAAACTGGACTTGATATTTTCAATTGGGTCACATTTCCAAACAAGTCCTTTCTGAAAGTCCAAATTGGAAAGATCGACCCCCTGGCTCCCCAAGACAAGCTCCTCACCATTTCTGACAAGGAAGCCGTTTGGCCCCCCATGTTTAACCAGGTGTGTCTCAATTTCCCCTTTTCCTGAAATTATTCGCTACAGATTGATGGAATAAATGATTAAACAATCACAATCGCAGCAACCCTTGGAGCAACTAAGCATTTAGCAGTCCATATGTTATTCATTACAGGTAGTTCTCGACTTACAACGGTTCATTTAGTGACTGTTTGAAATTACAATGACACTGAAAAAAATGATGTATAAATGTTTTTCACACTTACAACCATTGCAGCACCCCCATGGTCATGTGATCAAGATTCAGATGCTTGGCAACTGACTGGTATTTATGACAGTTGCAGTGTCCTAGAGTCATGTGATCACCTTTTGCGAGTAATTGGGGAAGCCAGATTCACTTAACAACAGTGTTACTAATTTAAGAACTGCAGAGATTCACTTAACAACTGTGGTGAGAAAGCTCGTAAAATGGAGCAAAACTTACTTAACAGTTGTCTCTGTCAATCCTGAAGCAAACCTGGCTGAAGCCATCTTTACGGCTTCAGGGTTGCCATTGAATGGGAGGGGGGAGGAAAGAATTTGGGTTTTTTAGGAATCTACCTGCATCGGAGTTCTGCTTTCTATGGCTTCCAATTGTAAAAACAAGATAAAACTATCTTAGTACACAGGATTTATTTCTAACTGCATTTGCAAGGACTTTAAGAGATGTATATTCAGTATTTTAAGATAAACAAACATTTATTAAAATCCTAAGTCTTTTGGGGTGGGCCTAATATTACCCCTATTCCAGGGGTGAAATCCTCCCAGTTCAGCCCGGTTCGGGCGAGTAGGTAGTGGTTGGTTTGGAGAACCAGTATGGCAGCGTGAGGCTCCGCCCGCCCACCCCGACATCATCACTTTCTGGTTTTTTTAAAAACTTTTTAAAGTATTTTTTCCCTGCAGGTTCCCAAGAAAGAGAGAGAGAGAGAGAGAGAGGGAGGGAGGGAGGGAGGGAGGGAGGGAGGGAGAGAGAGAGAGAGAGAGAGAGAGAGCGGGGGGGAGGGGGGGGAAGGGAAGGGAAGGGAAGGGAAGGGAAGGGAAGGGAGAAAGAAAGAAAGAAAGAAAAAGAAAGAAAGAAAGAAAGAAAGAAAGAAAGAAAGAAAGAAAGAAAGAAAGAGAGAGAGAGAGAGAGAGCAAGACAAAGAAAGAAAGAAAGAAAGAAAGAGAGAGGTGTTAGAAGGAAAAAATCAGGACTCACTTTCCAGCTGGGAGATCGCTTGGCAAAGAAGAAAAACAAATGCTGTCGCTTTGAATCAAGAGTCTCCAAACTTAGCCACATGGCTGGCTGAGGAATTCTGGGAGTTGAAGTCCACAAGTTAATTTGCAAACTTTGGAGACTCCTGCTTTAAATTGAAAAGCCTTCAGAAGCTGCTCGGAAGGAAGTTTTTAATTGCAGAAGCGAAGTGACATTCAGCAGTGGATAAAAGGAAGGATTCTTATATGGGTCTATGTTTTTGAAGTTTTGGAGTTTGTGCAATATGGGCTTTGTGTTTCTAAATGGGTTTGGGTGATTCCCATTGTGGCCAAATGACTTTCATCCTGTGTCGGGTCTTGAGTGTGGGGCTGCTTATTCTGATTCTACTACTGTGTTTTGTTAGCTGTCAAATCTTGCCATGGGGAAATTTCAAAATATCCCATCTTGAATGGGTTTTCTAGGGATCTGTTGGCCTGCTTGTGTGAATGGAGCCAAACGTCAAGCTTCCACTTTCTATATGGTTACTATCTCATTATCTCTATTGGGCAGGAATGTGGAATGAGCTTCAGACAGGTTCTTTGTTAGCAGCTTGATTTTTCCTTGTTTTTCTGTGAGCCTTTTCTTATGAGTAATGTTTTATTTGGGGGGGTTGCTTCCCACAAAAAGAAAGAAAGAAAGAAAGAAAGAAAGAAAGAAAGAAAGAAAGAAAGAAAGAAAGAAAGAAAGAAAGGAGGGAGGGAGGGAGGGAGGGAGGGAGGGAAGACCACAAACCTGACTGGCACTAGACACAGCTTCAGAGGATGCTTTGTAGCAGCACAGCAAAGGCTGGAAGGGACTTCAGAGGTCATCTAGTCCAACCCCCTGCTCCCTGGCAAAATAGACTGCTAAATTGGCTGAACCAACCCAGTCACATGACAACCTGGCCATGCCCACCCATTCACATGACCACATGGCCATGCCCACCTGAAGCCACACCCACCTGACCTCCAAGCCATCCCCACAAAATAAGCCACGCCCACACAACCGGTAGGGAAAAATTTCACCTTTCACCCCTACCCTATTCCGAAAATAAGCCCAGGGGATGGGCATGGCCAGCATGAGTGGCAGCACAGGTGTGGGGGCGCAACTGTCCGGCTGCAGCCCACTGACCCCTTGGGGCAGCGCAAAATACCACTTTTGCCCTTCTCTTTCTGGGCACAGTGCTTTGGCTTGTTAGGCTGCTTCCCCAAAGCCAGCAGCTCTGCAACCAGCTGCTTTGCTTTTTCCCTGTTTTTGGGAGGCGAACTAGATGCTCTTTGGTGAACGGGAAGAAAATGGGTAGGAGGGATTTTCCTGCCTGTCATCTATTCCTCAAGCTCAGCACAGACTGAGGGAAGAATGGTAGGCAGGAAAATTCCCCTTCCCCATTTTCCTCCCATTTGCCAAAAAGCCTCCATTCCGAACACTGAAGGTTTGGGATGGAGGCGATGGTGCGTCCATGCGCGTCCAGATCACTGAGTCTGGCCTGCTGCACCTCAAAAAAAGTAAGACCAGCTAAAATAAGCCCAAGTGCTTATTTTCAAGTCTATATTTCAAGTCTATATACACGGTATCTATATTTATAGCTGACTGGAAACCTCTGATATATTTTTTGCATAACAGAAGAAGAAAAAATGCAGTTATGATTGTAGTTTAAATGATTGGGGGGAAGGATAATCGTAGAGTAACAGAAAACTTTATAATAATTCTTCTACTGCTGAAAAATAAATTAGGAACTTTTTCTTTCTATTTTTTAATCAAATTTTTGTACTTTTATTTTTCCCCACTTCCATTTTTTCATTGTTCTTTTTATTCTGTATTAGTTTGTTAGCTTCAATTTTCCATTTAAAACTTTTAATATAATGTTTGCAAAAAAACCCACCAAAATGAAATATGGAATTTTTGCTGGAGATCCCAAAGGTGCTTTTTGAAGAGGAAACTGGACTTTCTGGTTTTTTCTTTGAAGACGTTTCGCTTATCATCCAAGAAGCTTATTCAGCTCTGACAGGATAGTGGGGAATGGAAGGATTTATATTCCTTACAGACAGCTGGAGACTTTGTCCATCTAGCTACCTAACTAATTATGCTAATCCAAGTGCAGTAATATTTTTGCATACAATTGAGAATTTAAATGGCTTTCTTTAAATCATTGAAATAACCTGCAGAAACTTTGTTCTTAAAATCTATTTCAAATATTTCTTTTATTTATTTAATTTGTTTGCAACCCATCTCACCACAAGGCAACTTTGGGTGGCATAAAACATTAAAATAAAACCATAAATATATCTAAAATATATAAAATCACATTCAATATATTGAATATATATACATATCAAAATATATTCTAATATATGATTCAAAAACACAAAATTTCTGCTGAGGATTCTGTCTCTTTATCTCTCTTATCTATTATTTAATTATATAACCATAATGCAGCAGCCTTTCAAATAGGATACAAAATTCATTACAGAAGAGGATGCATATAATTTTTTTCTAAAAAATAAATTAAAAACTAATCAGTGAAGGAAGGAATATAGATATTTGATTTGATTTGACACAAATTCAAAAATGGGAAATCAAGGAGGGCATACTTAGAGGGATTCAAAGTTAAAGGTTTTTCCACATTGCCTCAAACTGATCTTTAGAATATAATTATTGGAAATGATCAATCGATTAATGTAATAGGTATGAAATGAATCAGTTGAACATTCAATAGTGAATTTACACCAAGAATAAAACTGGAAATTGCAACACCGATGTTTGGATTATATATGAAAGAGTTTGCATATGTATAATTGATGAAAAGAATAATCCGCCAAAAATAAATTCTCTCTGTGAATTCTGGTTTTATTTACGAGCAGGCATTACCACTTTCAATCTGTAACAAGGAATGTCCTCTTGGCCATAGCAAGATAAAAGTGGAAGGGAAATTATCCTGCTGCTATGACTGTAAAATATGTCCAGAAGGGAAAATAGCTGATCAATTCGGTAAGAAAATGATTGCATTAAATGTATCAATGATATAATAAATATAAATGGGAGTTTATTTTTAATAAATATTTTAATAAATATTATGGTGATTGAAAATATTGAGCTTCACAACATATTGAAACATTTGATTTTTCCCACATACTTCAGTAAGCAATTTGGTGATAAAACCGATTAGTTCATTCTAAGTTGGAGCATCAGTAGATTTGAATTATTCCTTCTTATATTTTTTTGAAAAATTATAAACAGTTTTTTTTCCAGAAACCTTTGTAATTACATTTTGGAAGTAAAGGTAATTTTGCATGGGTAATTTTTCCATAGATTCACTTCCGATTCTACCCAAATGATTGATTGATTAGATAGATAGATAGATAGATAGATAGATAGATAGATAGATAGATAGATAGATAGATAGATAGATAGATAGATAGATAGATAGATAGATTCATTCATTCATTCATTCATTCTATAATGTATATGGTTGCCTATCTCATATAATAAACCTCGGTGGCTTACCACAATCTTTAGAAAGACAAATAATAATTTAAAAAACCACTCTTGCCACCAGGTACCAGACAAATCAGGCTCCTGAGTCAATCCCCATTCTAGCCTAACACTTTACGTGAACAAGGTCTTCCCAGCATGCTACAAGGATAAAAGGCTAGAGAACTCACATAATTCAGATGGAATACAATTGGAAAAGGCTGGACACTACAGACCAGATACAGCTCTGAACTCCCAAATGACAACATTTAACACAAAAGATCTGGAGCATGCCCACCTATCGAACTTATTTAGAAAGACAGATACCATTGAAGAAAGGTGATCTCACCTATAATTTGGCCCAGTGACATCCAGGGCTTTAATGGTGATAACCAGAACCTAGAATTGCATAGAGTAAACAACCAGGAGCCAATATAGCTCATGCAGAAGGAACAGAAATAGGTGAATTAATGTCCACTGCATTGCAGACCAAGTTATGCTTTTGAAATGGAGAGCTGTGGTGGTGCAGTGGTTAGATACTTAAGCTTTTGAAATGGTCTTCAAGGGCAGCACCATATAAAGGTCATTCCAGTAATCAAATTGGGATCTCATTAAGTCTACAGAATACTCTAAAATCAGCACAAATGAAAATGAAATGAAGATGCTTCAAAACAATGTTTCTATAAATGGTTTCTTTTTCAGACTTAGATGACTGTTTCCCTTGTCCAGAGGATCAATATGCAAACAAGGATAAGGATAGTTGCCTTCCAAAAAGTATAATTTATTTAACCTATCAAGAACCTTTGGGGATTTCTTTGGCGGTGATTGCAGTCTCCTTTTCTGTCATCTCAGCTGTGGTGCTCTGGATATTCATGAAATATCAGAACACACCTATTGTGAAAGCCAATAATAGGAACCTCACTTATAGCCTTCTTGCTGCTCTTCTGCTCTCTTTCCTTTGCAGTTTGCTCTTCATTGGGAAACCTGTCCAAGTGAAATGTCTCTTGCGACAAACTGCTTTTGGTGTCATCTTCTCTGTAGCTCTTTCTTGTATATTGGGAAAAACAATCATAGTGGTCCTTGCTTTCATGACCACCAAGCCCGGCTCCAAAATGAGAAAATGGGTGGGTAAAGGGCTGGCTATCTCTATTGTCCTATCTTGCTCCCTGACACAATTCTGCATTTGTGTGGTGTGGCTCATAATTTCTCCTCCCTTCCCAGATTCTGACATGCACTCCATGGCTGAAGAAATTGTTCTACAATGTAATGAAGGTTCCACCACAATGTTTTATGTTGTCCTGGGCTTTTTGGGGTTCTTGACTGCTGTCAGTTTCAGTGTGGCCTTCCTAGCTAGGAATTTGCCTGACACCTTTAATGAAGCCAAATTTATCACCTTCAGCATGTTGGTCTTTTGCAGTGTCTGGGTGTCATTTGTTCCCACCTATTTGAGTACCAAGGGAAAATACATGGTGGCTGTGGAGATCTTCTCCATTTTGGCTTCAGCAGCTGGATTACTGGGGTGCATATTTTCCCCTAAATGTTTTATCATTGTTCTGAAACCTAATCTGAATAAGAAGGAGCAACTAATGAAAAAATGAAACTGATTTTAACGGCATACCATTTGAATGTAAACTAATTGGTTGATTTCGGTATATAGTTCCACCCCTCAATTTGAGGTTCTGCCTTCTTTCTCCCATTGCTATCAATAGGATATATAAAGCAATAGTTCTCCGAAGTTCACTTCAGAACCTAGAAGACTTTCCTTAATCTTTTCTTTGAAATGTTAGATAATGATTCTGAGTCCTAATCAGTATAGTAGGCAATAGCTAATAAAGAAGAAGATATGCTTTTGATCGGTATGATATAAAAAAATGTCGAGATTCCAGAAAGAAATACATGGAAGAGCCACAAAGATGATTAGGGGATCTAATCTGAAACCTAATCTGAATAAGAAGGAGGAACTAATGAAGAAAAATGAAACTGATTTTAACACTAGACCCTTTCAATGTAATTTAATTAGTTGCTTTCAGCATATAGATTTTTTTTTCCAATTTGAGGTTAGGGGGACTGAAAGCTAAAACAAGAATGATTGCTGGGATTGGGTATGTCTAATTTAATGAAAAAAGTCTAGGAGTGACATAGTAGCAATCTTCCAATATCTAAGCAGCTGCCACAAAGAGGAGGTCAACCTATTTCCCAAAGCACCTGTAGGCAGGATGAGTAATAATGGATGCAAACTAATCACGGAGAGAAGCAACTTAGAGCTGAGAAGAAATTTTCTACCAATTAGAACAATTAATCAATGGAATGACTTGCCTTCTTAAGTTGTGGGTACTCCAATACTGGGGGGTTTTAAGGAGGGATTGGACAACCATTCATCTTAAATAGTAGGGGATTGGACTAGAAGATCTCAAAGTCCCTTCCAACTTTCTTATTCTGTTATTCTGTTACATTAAAAATATTTTAGTGATACAATGTGCATTATGGTAAACATGAATGTGTTTAAATCCTGCAGCCCATTACCTCCGCAAAAAGCTCCCCTCCCTGCCAAAAAGAAAGAAAATGTTTATTTTACATAACTTATGAAATTAAAGCATCTCTGGTTCATGTGAAGCCAAATGTTTATCATCTTTTGAGATTCTGATAATAAAAAAAAAACTGAGGGATTTATTTTCTCCTTAAAGATATTTCATTATTCCCTCTAATCATTTTCTGAGATAAGGAAGAATCCAAATTAACATCCCTATCCACAATTCTGAAAGATTGAGAGCGACTTTGGTTTATCAGGTAAGGTGGTAGGCCAGAAACAAAGGGCCTATGTGCTCTTGACCTCCTTTACCAATGAAAGCCTAGGACGTATGTTGTTCTGGGAACTGTGGAGAGGTGTCTAAAGAATATGGTGTTGAAAAACTGCTTCTCAGCTTCCCTGAGAAAATTGTCTTATTCGTGATGAGTTCTGTTTCACCAATGGTGGCTTGTTTTATTATGATGCCACTATTATTCCTGAGCCTTGGATGACATCTAATTCTGCTCTACTGAGATAAAATCTGGACCATTCTCACCAATCTGACTTACTGAGAAAAGAGATATTGAAGAAATCTAATCTCATCGATAACTTGGCCCAGTGACATTCAGGGATTTAATGGTTGTAGCCAGCAACTTGAATTGCATGTGGTAAGCAATTAGGAGGCAGTATAGCTCATGCAGGAGAAATAGACCTAATTCTGTATTTCTGTATACCCATTTCTACTCCTCTTTCTACCCCTAATCTAACCTGTACAGCAACATCTTATTAACATGCAGTTATTGAGGGAATTTTTATCTCAATAGTTATATGCCTAGTCCACATCTCTCAGTCTCAGTCTCAGTCTCAGTCTCAGTCTCAGTCTCAGTCTCAGTCTCAATCTCAGTCTCTCTCTCTCTCTCTCTCTCTCTCTCTCTCTCTCTCTCTCACACACACACACACACACACACACACACACACACACACACACACACACACACACACACCCCTACACCTTTATTTGGAGGAAGACACAACAATCCTTCAATCCTATACAAGTAGACACTCGGAGGGAAGGGACAATTCCTATGATATCATATGGCCATTGGGTATGTCATGACATCATTCTGCAAATACTGCAAACTTTGGTCAGTTTGATTTATGACATGATGGAAAAGGATATTGGTGCATAATTTACTCTTGCTTTATGACACCATGGCTCTTTTGCTCTCCATGTAGATTCCCTTGAAAGGCAGACAAGTCAGGAAGCTAGACAGTACTGAGAAAGTTACAAAAAAATACAGACAACCTTTGTGGCTGAAGTGTGCTTTCAATGTTAAGGAAATTTTCTTCTCCATAACTTTCCTTTCCTTTCTTGATTATCACAACACACACACACACACACACACACACACACACACACACACACACACACACATTATAGATATACACAAGTAGACACTCGGAGGGAAGATATTAGGATCAACAGGTCTGTGATATCACCATTGTCTGGGGGACACTCAGTTGGGGGCTCCTTTCATGTCCTCAATAGGTTTCCCACTGAAATGGTCCTCATCTATCTATTCATGGCCATCTGCTTTCAAACTGTTGTGTCGGCAGGAGATTTTGCCCACTGCGCATGCGCAAAGCGTTTTGCACATGCACAGAGGGTAAAAGAACTCAAATGGCGGCATCCAGGCGGGCGGGGGAAGCGGGTGGGAGAAGCCCCGCACCGCGACTGCCGCCAGCTCCATCGGCGCTGCAATGACTGACTGGCCCACCCAAACCGGCAGCATTTCACCACTGCTCCAAAGCCAAAAGTCTTTTATTTCTTAACAAAATCCATTCTCTCATCCATGTTAATACTGCTGCATCATAATATAGTTCCCAATTTGGAAGTCCAAAGTCAAAGTAATTCCTTCTTTTGTTTTTCCGTCATATTTTTCACTAAACGTTTTGTTTTGTCTTTATTAATTTTTAGTCCCACAACCTCTCCATATTTTTCAATTTGCTGTATTAATTTAGGTCCAGTCACTAATATAAACACAAAGTCAACTGCAAATGCTTGTAATTTGTACTCCTCTCTTTTAATTTTCATTCCTTTTATTTCCTCACTTTGTCTTATACTTCTAGTTAATACTTCCAAAGTCAGTACACATAACAATGGTGATAAAGGGCATCCTTGTCTTGTTCCTTTCATAATCTCCACCTTCTCTGTCAAATCTCCATTCACTATTACTTTGGCTGATTGTTTACTATAAATTGTTTTAATTACGTTAATAAATCTTTTTCCAAAATCCATATTTTGAAGTTGCATTGTCATAAATTGCTAATTCATGTTATCAAATGCCTTCTGCGCATCTAAAAACATTAAAGCCACTTGTTTTCCAGGGTGCTGTTCATAATACTCTAATGCATTTAAAATTGTTCGCATATTGTCTTTAATCTGTCTTTTAGGTAGAAATCCATTTTGGTCAGAATGTATAAATTCACTCAGAAATTTTTTAAGTCTATTTGCTATTATTGATGCAAATATTTTGTAGTCTACATTCAAAAGTGAAATCGGTCTATAATTTTTAATTTTCTGTAGATCAGTCTCTTCTTTTGGTATCAAAGTTATAAATGCTTCTGTCCATGATTCTGGTATCTTAGCTTCTAAAAACAATTCATTGTAAAGCTCCAGCATCACAATTCCCAGTGTTTCTTCAAATATCTTATACACTTCTGCTGGTATCCCATCTGGTCCTGGCGCTTTACCATTTTTCTGTCTTTTTATTGCCTCTGTTTAGTTCCATCATTGTTATTATCTCCTCTAACAAATTCTTATATTTTTCTGTTATTTTAGGTAGTTCCATTTCCTCCAAGTATTGTTTTATATTCTTCTCAGTTATTTTCTCTTGTTTGTATAAATCCTCATAGTATGCCCACGCTATCTTTTTTTCATCATTTCTGTGTTGTAAATTCCCATCAGTATCTTCCAGTTGTTTAATCCATTTTTTTCCTTTCCCTTTTTCATTTTATAAGCTAACCATCTCCCTGGTTTGTTTGCATGTTCAAAAAAGTTTTGTTTAGTCATTTTTATTTTCCTTGCTACCTCTTCATTTTCCATCATATTCAATTTATGTGTCTTCAGGTCCATCATATTTTTAATCCTATTATTATGAGTATCTTTTTGGAGTTCTTTTTCTAATTTCTTATACTCTTCTTCTAATTGTTTCTTGACATACCTTCTTTGTTTATTTCTTTTACTCATATATCTCATCACCAATCCTCTAATATATGCTTTTGCTGTGTCCTATACAGTTTGAAGTGAAACATCACTTTTTTATTTTCTTCAAAGAAAAATTCCATTTCTTTTTCCATCAATTGTTGAAATTCTTTTTCATGCAGTATTTATTTATTTAAAGTCCATCTAGTTCTTTTCTTTTGACCTTTCCAAATAGTTATAATGGGATTATGATCAGCCCACCTACCAATTTCAATGCTTATATTTTGTACATTTGCTAATAAGTCTGTTGACATCCACAACATATCTATTCTTGACCAGGACATATGCCTATTAGAGTGAAATGTATATTGTTTCTTGAAAATGCCTATTTTATATCACTCATAACATCAAACACATTCCTTGTACATGTGAAGCCAAAAGTTTATCATCTTTGTGGGTGTTTTGCGATGCTGTTAATAAAAAACTAAGAGATAACATGAGTGCCTTATTTGCCACTTCTCCCAATATTCTCCCTAATCATACAGGAAAATTCAAATTAACATCTCTTTCCACAATTCTGAAAGTTTGAGAGCCACTTTGGTGCAGCAGGTAAGGTGCTAGGCCAGAAACAATGGAGTGAACTGTTCTTTCTCTCCTTTAGTCATGAAAGCCTAGGAAATATGCTGTTCTGGAAACCGGGGAGACATGTTTGAAGTTGGAGATGTTGGAGATCTTCTTCTCAGCTTTCCTGAGAATAATGTAATCTTATTCATGATGACCACTGTTCTACCATTGGTGGCTTCTTTAATTAAGAATTATTCTTAATTATTATTCCTGAGCCTTAGATGACATCTAATACTGCCCTACAGAGATCAGTGCATTGATTATTTAGTTTGATGGTGAAGGCAATAATTGTAGACATCCAATTCATTGTTGCATTCATCTTGGTGTATTCATACATTGTCATTGTCATAGTCAGCCATTCAGTTATGTCTGACCCTCGGCTACTCTATGGATCAGCACTGCTCAATAAATAAATGAACAAGAATGAAGTTTTTGATTTATTTGTTCAACTGGGTTCTCTTTATCTATTTTTAGGACTTGTGTGCAAAACATATTATACTTTAATTATTGATTTAGACAGAAATATTGAAAACTAAAATGGATTCATGAACATTTAAGTGTCAATGTATCTTTCAGAGTGCCAAGAATTATAGTACACTGATGAGTGATGTAAAGCTAGGGAATACATATGGCCTCATCAATCTGCCACTGGAATGGTCATAGCTGGCGTGCCATGTATGGTACCACAATTGTTCTCCTGATTGCTGCAGGATCTTGAGAACCAGAGAGAGCAGAAGGAATATTCTGAAAATGCCCATCTGTTAGTTAGGGAAGCATAACTCCACCATAACAGGCTCAAACCCCATTCCAAAGCTCCATTTCCAATTGACTCTATCTTTTACATTCCAAGATGATGTCCTTGTAGGGCTTGAGTAATAGAATTCTTTATCGGCCAAGTGTGATTGGGCACACAAGGAATTTGTCTTCAGTGCATAAGCTATCAGTGTACATAAAAGCTATAAGTGATATATCATGATCATAATCATCACAAAAATAAATTCATCATAAATCATAAGATACAACACTTTGTGATAATCATAGGATACTAAATAAGCAATCAACATAAATCATACTAGGAAACTAAAATAAAGCAATATAAATCATAAAGATACAAGCAACAAAGTTATAGTCATAAGTAGAAAAGGAGATAGTAATAGGAAAGATGAGAAGAATAGTAATACAGCATTACTAAATAGTTTGAGAATTAGTTGTTTAGCAGAGTGATAGCATGAGGTGGGGAGAACTGTCCTTGTGTCTAATTGTTCTGGTGTACAATGCCCTATAGCATCATTTTGAGGGTAGAAGTTGAAACAATTTATGTCCACGATGTGCAGGATAAATTTTATAGTATTCAAGGGAGATTCTGCTTATGTATGTATGTATGTAGGGTCTCCTGCTTGAGCAGGGGGTTGGACTAGATGACCTACAAGGTCCCTTCCAACTCTATTAATCTGTTAAAAATATGTTTAATTTAATTTAATTAAATTTAATTAAATGAATTTGTATGCCCTTGGGACTCTGGGCGGCTCACAACATATTCGGATCCATTTCGACAATACAAATGCAATAAAATTCAATAGTTAAAAAACATATAACATATAAAAATTAAAAGAGTATTGTCACGCTTTCACCCCGCCTGCCGGAAGAGCCAAGTTTTTATTGCTTTCCGGAAGGCCAGCAGGGTGGGGATAGTCCTGATCTCCGGGGGAAGCTGGTTCCACAGGGAGGGAGCTCCCACAGAGAAGGCCCTCCCCCTCGGCCCCACCAACGACATTGTTTGGTCGACGGGACCTGGAGGAGGCCGACTCTGTGGGCCCTGACCGGTCGTAGGGAGGTATGCGGCAGGATGCGGTCCCGAAGGTAACCTGGCCCTGAGCCTTGAACACCTTGAATTGGATCCGGAGACTAATGGGCAACCAATGCGGCTTTAAAGGTAACGACCAACACCTTGAATTGGATCCGGAGACTAATGGGCAACCAATGCAGCTGGCGGAGAATTGGTGTTACGTGGGTGCATCTGGGTGCACCCACCACAGCTCGCGCAACTGCATTTTGCACCAGTTGCAGTCGCCGGACACTCTTCAAGGGTAGCCCCATGTAGAGCGCATTGCAGTAATCCAGCCGTGAGGTGATGAGGGCATGAGTGACTGTGAGAAGTGCCTCCCTCTCCAAGTAGGGTCGCAATTGGTGCACGAGTCGTACTTGTGCAAAGGTCCCCCTAGCCACAGCTGAAAGATGTTGTTCCAATTTTAGCTGTGGATCTAGGAGGACACCCAAATTGCGGACCCGTTCTGAGGGAGCTAATTTCTCTCCCCCAAGAACCAAGGAGGGACAGTTGGTCACGTCCTTAGGAGGCAATATCCATAACCACTCAGTCTTGTCAGGGTTAAGTTTTAGCCGGTTCTTCCCCATCCAGACCCTAACATCATCCAGGCAGTGGCCCATTACGTCTACGGCTTCCCCGAATTGAGACGGGGTGGAGATGTACAACTGGGTATCATCAGCATATTGCTGATACCTCACCCCGTGTCGTCGGATGATCTCACCCAGTGGCTTCATGTAGATGTTAAACAGGATGGGCGAGAGGACCGAGCCCTGAGGCACCCCACATAGTAGGGGCCTAGGGCTCGACCTCTGCCCCCCTGTCAGCACCGACTGCGTCCTGTCAGAGAGGAAGGAGGAGAACCACTGCAAAACAGTGCCGCCCACCCCCACCTCTCCGAGACGACGCAGAAGGATACCATGGTCAATGGTATCGAAGGCCGCTGAGAGGTCATGTAGCACCAGGATAGAGGAATAACCTCTATCCTGGGCTCGCCAGAGATCATCCATCAGGGTGACCAAAGCCGTTTCCGTACTGTAGCTGCGCCTGAAACCTGATTGAAAGGGATCCAGAAAATCCGTGTCATCCAACAGCCGTAGGAGCTGGAGCGCCACCACTTTCTCAACAACCTTCCCCGCGAAGGGAAGGTTGGAGACTGGACGGAAGTTCTTTAAATCCGCCGGGTCCAGGGAAGGCTTCTTGAGGAGGGGTCTCACCACCGCAGCTTTTAAGGGCTGCGGGATGGACCCCTCTCTCAAGGAAGCGTTGACCAACGCCTGGAGCCAGCGGCGTGACACCTCCCTGGTGGCCGAAACCAGCCAGGAGGGGCACTGGTCCAATAAACAGGTGGCGGAGCTCATCGCTCCTATGGCCTTGTCTACATCCTCAGGAGTCACCGGTTCAAATCTATCCCAGATAACCGGACTAAGACCTGCCCCGGTCATCTCGGCCTGTACTGCCCAATCGGAGTCCAGGTCTGTCCGAATCTGAATGACTTTATCCGCCAGAAACCGAGAAAATTCCTCAGCTCTACCCTGCAAGGGATCTCCACCTTCCTCCTTAGCCAGAAGGGTGCGGGTCACCCTAAACAGGGCGGCTGGGCGGGAGTCAGCGGACGCAATAAGAGCGGAAAAATGCGAACATTTTGCCACCCGTATCGCCACTAAGTAAGACTTAATGAAAGTTCTTAAAAGTGTCCGGTCAGATTCAGCTTTACTAGATCTCCATCGTTGTTCATTAAAAAATGCATGCTTGTACAGTATGTGTATTTCACGCTTCTTCATTTCCCATCTCCCTCAGAGAGGCACTCCGGGTGGTATACAATTTAATCAATTAAATTAAGCATTAAAAACAGAATAATTCAATGGGGTTTTTGTAAACAAAGTATTATGTATGAAGAAAAATTGATGAGCAAAATGACCTCATCAGGTGTGTTTCCATTCTTTCCCCCCCCCCCTCTAGTGGTGTTTTCTTCTGTGCGTACAAACTCTTACTCCCATATCTTCTACTTCATGTCTTACTTCCAAAGGTTCATAACTGTGCAGCAATGACTATTGCAATACGATAAACATGTTTCCTTCTGATTTTTTTCAAAGTACCACTGCAAAGAATGATACTGATTACTGATTAAGGATAGTTATTGTTCCTTCTTCTCCAAATCTTAAGGGAATTCCAGCAGGCACTGTAAAAATGATCACCCCAGATTAAGACATATATTATTATCTGTTTAGAAATACAGACGTGTATGTATGTAGGATTAGTATTTCATTTGTGATACTTCATTTTCTTAACTTTAAATAAAATTCATTATCTTAAGTTTAGATAATATTAATGAATGTTCAGTTCTTCAGTGGAATAGTAACATAGGAGTTACTGTTTGATGTCTACAATGACTACATATTATAGTCAGTTAGTTATATTCAGAACATTAGTTTTACTTTTTTTCCCAACTATGATGAGCATTTCTCCTCCCTGCACCTGCAAACTTAGTAGTCCTCTTCCAATTGTTCATAAATACTATCAGTCTGGAGATTTAATCATTGCTGCTATTATTTATCAGGTTTTCTTTCTTTCAAATGAGATTCCTTTTCAAAGCCTTCCTTCTTTTGAAGTCCTTGACCAGTACCTGTAAGTATCCGACTACTTCTCCTCCTCCTCATACCACACCTCCTCTTTCCCCTCATTGCCTCCTAAATGTATTTTCTTTCAGTTTTCTTCTTAAATGTATTGGTTGCTAGTTGATTGGTATGACCAGTTCCAGTGTCCATATTTAGTCATTTTTAAAAATATTTTTTTTATTTTTAAAACAACAAAACATAACAAACATCAACACATAACACATATTTCCTTTTTATAACAGTTTTGTAATGGTAGTATTCTATTATTTACATTTCCCTCCCCCCAATATTCTTTAAATATATTTATCCTTAATATCTCATTATACCTTATTTATATATGTATATTTCTTCATGCATATTAGTTATAGCTTTACATTATTTTACAAACATTATATCTTTTGTGCCATTTCCTCGTTCATGCCTATTTACTATTTCTAATCTCCAGCCAGTTATACCATTTATGCCATACTGCTTAATAATCTGTATCTTCCTTTTCCTTTATCTCCTTCGTTAGCTTATCCATCTCTGCACAGTAAAGAATTTTAGGCTGTTGTACATCTAGGGTGAGAAAAGGAAAGGCTTCATTTCTTCAGAAAATACTGAAATCGGATAGAAACCTAGAAAGCTGAGGAAAGAATATTTTTGTCTGATGATGGACATGTTTTTCCCCCAGCATTTTATTTATTTATTTATTTATTTTATTTGTTTGTTTGTCAAACATGTACAAGATAGTAGGTATTGGTATAAACATAAACATTAGCAAAGTAGGTACAGGTAAATTAGGCAATAGGACAGTAGTACACGGACGGTAGGCACAATGGTGCGCTTTTGCACGCCCCTTACAGACCTCTTAGGAATGGGGTAAGGTCGACTGTAGACAGCGGTTAAAGTTTTGGTTTAAAACTTTAAGGTTAAAGTTTTGGGGAAGAAACCACAGTCAGGTAGTGGATTCCAGGCATTGATCGCTCTGTTGCTGAAGTTGTATTTTCTGCAGTCGAGTTTGGAGCAGTTTACATTAAGTTTGAATTTATTGTGTGCTCATGTATTGTTGTGGTTGAAGCTGAAGTAATCATTGACAGGTAGGACATTGTGGTAGATGATTTTATGAACTACATTTAGGTCAGATCGAAGGCTATGTAGCTTTAAGTTATCTAAGCCCAAAATTTCAAGTCTGGTGGAATAAGGTATTCTGTTGCGAGCAGAGGAGTGGAGGACTCTTCTTGTGAAATATTCTTGGACTCTATCGATTGTCTTAATGTCCGATATGCAGTGCGGGTTCCAGACAGGTGAGCTGTATTCAAGAATTGGTCTAGCAAATGTTTTGTATTCTCTGGTTAGCAGTGTAATATTGCCAGAGAAGAAGCTACGCAAGATTAGATTAATAACTCTTTGTACCTTTTTGGCAATGTTGTTACAGTGGGCTCTGGCACTTAGGTCATTAGATATGAGTACTCCAAGGTCCTTGAAAGAGTGAGGGTCATTTACAAGGTCATGTCCTTTAAGCTTGTATTTTCTGTTCTGATTCTTTTTGCCAATGTGTAGGACAGAGCATTTATTGGTTGAGATTTGAAGTTGCCAGTTGTCTGACCATTCTGATACATGCTCAAGGTCTTTTTGGAGGGTAGCAGTATTCTCAGTGGTGTTAAATAGTTTAACATCATCAGCAAAGAGAATGCAGTTGCTTATAATATGATCACAAAGGTCATTTATGTAAAGTGTGAATAGTGTTGGTCCTAGAACACTGCCTTGAGAGACACCACTGTTGACAAGTGCAGGATTTGATAGGGCATTCCCAATTTTAACCACTTGTTGTCTGTTTGACATGAACTCAGTTATCCAATCATGACGGGGACCAGAGATGCCATAAGATTTTAGTTTCAGAAGTAGTTTGTCGTGTACCACTGAATCAAAGGCTTTACAGAAGTCTATGTAAATTGTGTCTATTGTTTTACCCTGATTGAGTTGTGTAGTCCATATGTTTTTGCAGTGTAGGAGTTGCAGGTTACAGGATAATTTTTTTCTGAAACCAAATTGTTTGTTAGAGAGTAGGTTGTTAGTTTCTAGGTGGAGGGTAATGGATTGGTTTATGATTGATTCCATGACTTTGCAGGTGACGCAACATAAAGAGATTGGTCTGTAATTTTCAATGTTACTTGGATCTCCTTTTTTGAAGATAGGGATGACTGTATCTAGTGACCATAAGTTGGGTAAGAAGCTAGTCCTGAAGGATTTTTCAAAAATTATGCTTAGAGGTTCAGCTATGGTTGAGGAGAGCTTTTTTAAGAAGTATGCACATAGACCATCAGGTCCAAAAGATAGGGATGGTTTTAGGTTGCGTAAAGCCTTTCCAACATTATCTTCTGTAAAATCGATTTGTGTTAGATTGTTGTAGTTATTTGTGGTACGACTAGGAAATATTGGGCATGAGCCATTACTGTTTACAAAGACTGAGCCGAAGAATGTGTTAAAGAGGTTTGCTTTAACGGCTTCATCATTATATTCTTTACCATTTGGTCTTTTGAGGGGTGGGATGGATCTCGAGTCTCTGAGTTGCTTGTTTACAAAGTTATAGAAGGCGTGTGTGGATTTTGTGTGCAGAAGGTTTTCTTCTTGAGTGATGTGATAATTGGTGCATTCAGTTTTTATTTGGTGGCATAGAGTTTTGTAGCAGCTTTTAAAGTTAGTAACGTAGCCAGTTTTGTTTTTCCACCAAAGAGATCTTTTTTTTGGATTGGAGCTTCCTTATTTTTATGGGTAATTTGTTTTTCTTGGTTTTGGTGATTAATTAGAGGTACATATAGTTTAATGACTCTTTGCATTTCGAACAAAAATATATTGTAGTAGTCTTCAGCTGTATCACAACCAGAGCATAATGTTTGCCAATCAAGAGATGAGAGGTCGGCATCTATGATATCATAGTTGGCTTTTTTAAAGTTGTAATTGGTTATCCTATTATTATGGTGATTTTTGTAAGGATGTATATTGAGACAAAAGTCAATCATGCTGTGGTCACTGTTGGAAAAGGGGTCTTTTATTTGTAGTCCATAAATTGAGTGTAAACTGTTGCAGAAGATGAGATCAAGACAATTGCTGAGTCTAGTATTTTTTGTTACTAGTTGTTCTAGTCCTAGATTGGTAATAGCATTGTAAAGGGTTGAGTGTATGGGTTCCATTGTACATTCATTTAGGATCCAGTTGATATGAGGTAGGTTGAGGTCACCAAGAAAAATGAGAGGGTGTGGGTAGGAGGCTGCCCACGTTAGTAGTGAGGTTAACTTGTTCGCATGTGAGATGTCATAATCAGGGGCTCTATAACATAGTAGGAAGCCAAGTGTGGTATTTAAGGTCAATTCGCAGATGATGGTTTCTGGAAGACCGAGATCATGTCTAACTTGGATATTTTTTAGGTTTAGTGATTTTTATAGAAGATGGCAACTCCACCTCCTCTACGGGTTTCACGATCGGACCGGTAAACATGATAGTCTCTTACTGTGATAATGGAGTCAGGGAGGGATGCGTTCAGCCATGTTTCGCAGACAAATATAATGTCGAATTTAGCAGTTTTTAGTAAGAGGAGGAGTTCAAGTATTTTGTTTATGATGGTTCTTGTATTCATTAGTTTGCATTTAAGATCAGCAGTGGGTGGTGATGAGGGAGTAAGGGACATAGTTTTGGATGTTGGGTTGGTTTTGGGTAATGGGTTGAATGTTGGATTGTGGATTGTGGGACTTAGTTTTGATGCAATAGCAATAGCAATAGCACTTAGACTTATATACAGCTTCATAGTGCTTTACAGCCCTCTCTAAGCGGTTTACAGAGTTCAACATATTGCCCCCAACAATCTGGGTCCTCATTTTACCCACCTCGGAAGGATGGAAGGCTGAGTCAACCTTGAGCCGGTGAGATTTGAACAGCTGAACTGCTGAACTAGCAGTAGCCTGCAGTGCTGCATTTAACCACTGCACCAACTCGGCTCAACTCGATGCAGTCGGCGTGGTAGTCAATGTATATCCTTTGATTTCGAACTGCTAGGATGGCAGAAACTGGGGCAAGTAATGGGAGCTCACTCCGTTACGTGGCGCTGGGGATTCGAACCGCTGAATGTCTGACATTCTGATCGATAAGCTCAGTATCTTAGCCACTGAACCACTGCATCCCCTCTGAGCCACCACATCCTCATGTTTCTGAGTTTTACTTTTATTTTTTAAATATTTTTTTTTATTTTTTCACCAACTTTACATAAACATCCATATTTATACATAATATCAAAACATACATAATTATACATTTCTGTCCAAAATGCCATAAACAAATATCCTAAATTTTCACCTTTTGTACTTTGATCTCCCATCTGTTTTCCTTCTATATTTCATACTACTCCCCTCCCTCTATTTCCCTCTCTTCCCTCTACCTTCTTTCTCCCTCTCTCCCTCTTTCCTACTTCCCTCCTCCCTCTCTCCCCTTTCTTTCTACTTCCTCTTCCTCCCTCTTGTCCTTCCCTGAATACATCTAACCTTAATCCATTTTATAGTTAACAGACGAGCAATTCAAAACCCTGACTTCATTCCAGCATCGGTGCTACTCTTAAACTTATGTATATATATATATATATATATATATATATATATATATATATATATGTATGTATGTATGTATGTATGTATGTATGTATGTATGTATGTATGTATGTATGTATGTATGTATGTATGTATGTATGTATGTATGTATGTATATATATGTATATATATGTATATATATGTATATATATGTATATGTATGTATATGTATGTATATGTATGTATATGTATGTATATGTATGTATATGTATATATATATGTGTATATATATGTGTATATATATGTGTATATATGTGTATATATGTGTATATATATGTATATATGTGTATATATGTGTATATATATGTATATATATGTATGTATGTGTATATATATATATATATATATATATATATATATATATATATATATATATATATATATATATATATATATAATCTGTGTGTGTGTGTGTGTGTGTGTGTGTGTGTGTGTGTGTAACAAAAAATGTTACACACACACACACACACACACACACACACACACACACACACACAAAATAAAGGGAGATTACCTATATGTAATATTCTTCTAGGTATATCCACTGTTATTCTAATGCTGCCTCCTTGCCTCCTATTTTTGTCGCCTGGGTCTACCACCTTTAATTTTCAATTTTCTTCCAAATTAATCACTTTAGCTTATCTTCCAGACATATTCATTGTCTCTTGTACCTCTTAATTTTAGGCCATACTCCTCCCTTTCCTCAATTTATATATTTACTCATTTTTTTATTCTGTCATTTCTAAATGCCCTAAATTTCTGATCTCTTTTCCTATTTCATATCTCCCTTTCAACTTTATTACTCAATTTTTTATTTTAACTTATTCTCCATATTTAAACAAATTCTAATCTTATCACTACACTTCCATCCATTGGTTAATAACATTACCAACTTCCCAATATACAATAGTAAAGAAAAAAGAACCCCTAATTATCTAAAATCTCTACAACAAAAAATCCAATTTATAAATCATATAATCTTATATAAAGTCCTTTAAAAATGATAATTATACAGATTTTATAACATTCCACCATCAATCTTATATAAGAACTTTATACCCTATTTAATTATACACAATTATCTAAACCCTCTTCCATTCTATTGACCTTCCCTTTTTAATCCATTCTCTTTTGGTCTCCCAAAAATTCCACTTCTTGTAGGTTTTTCCCTTCCAACCCCTTCTCTTAACTTTTTCTTTTTCTTTCTTTTACTTTTATGCCAATAACTTCTTTTTTTCCAAATTCATTTTCTTCCTTTTGAGTATATTATTTGTGTAAGTCTGCTCTCAATTCCTCCTAGTCTCCTCTCCCTATTACCCCACTTAATTTTTAATTGCTTCTTCTGATACCAATGCTCCCCTCTTACTCTTTTCTTATCACTGTAAATCCCAGTGTAATCATCAATCTGTTTTTATTTTCAGTCCCTTTTTCATCCGTGTAATCTCCTTGTTCTTCATTTTCTTCATTTTCATTTTCCACCATTGCAAATTCTAAGTGTTCTTTATGATCCAGCTTCATTTCTATTTTCTTTTCACCTCTGATTTCCAAAATGTAAGATTTTATATCTTCATAGATGTATTTTAATATCTCAGTCAATTCTTCATAGATACATGCCTCCATATTGTCAAGTTCACAATTCACAAAGTTCACAGATTTTTTTTACTTGCAGCTTAAGTCCATATAATCTCTTTGTATTTCAGTCCAATCCAATTCAAAATCCTCTTATCTTCTATCACCAAAACAGTGCACCATCAAACACAATAGCACAACACACATTGCTTTCAAGTCCTTTCAAGCTCCTAGTTATCTTCTTATGAGCAAGGTCAGTCTCTAGCTGTCAGCAAATTCAAGCATTCCACAGTCTGTTGCAATATTTTCTTTTAACCAGCAGATGGTGTTGCTGGTTTCCCAATATAACAAAACAACTCTTTTACAAAAGTCTCCAAAGTATTTTAAATCTACTTAGCACTTATAAGATATTTTCTTCAAATTCTTTATTCTTTTTCAGTCTGTTTAATTTCCACCAAGTCCAATTATAAAGACATCCTTAAATTTGGGCTTTTAAACTTGTTCCTTTAACTCTCTCTATGGTATTTCCAATTGCTAGAAAAGAGACTCAATTTTAGAATCTCTTTTGTCTCTTTTTAAATTTTAAATTTCTTCTTTTTATCATTAAATCGGCCAAACACTCACCCAGCTTCAGCACTTCTTCCCCTCTCTCCAGCACAAACGCTTAGATCTTGTCACACAGGCAATCCACGATCTCTCCATTTCAATCATTCCGATCGTGGCCATCCCAGCTAATGGCAACAGAGTCGTCTTCCACAGCTGCTGGCTGACAGGCTGGTGCCGGCTCCCTGGGGGGTTTGCAAGCCCCCCAGACCACTGACTGGTGCCTCTCTTCTTCACCACCCCTCCAGGGCAGATCTGACCTGGTTTCAATCCGGTTCCAGGTCTCCAAACAGCTGGGATTTGGGGTTTCCCGCAGAGCGCGGGTGACACCTGTAGCACTGCAACATTGGCCACGTCCCTTCTCCTGAGTTTTACTTAATATAGAAAATTCTGCCTTCTAGAAACTTATTCACATTTGTATTATAATTAAAGGTTTCAGTCATAACTTGAGCCAAGGTGGTGCAGCGGTTAGAGGCATGTGCTGCAGGCCACTTTAGCTGACACTGATCCGCAGGTCAGCGGTTCAAATCTCACCGGCTGAAGGTTGACTCAGCCTTCCATCCTTCCGAGGTAGATAAAATGAGGACCCAGATTGTTGGGGGCAATATAAATATACATTGCTTACTGGTGTAAACCGCTTAGAGAGTGCTTGCACTGTGAGGCGGTATATAAATCTCACAAATAAATAAAATAAATAAATAAATAACCCTAATCCTAACCCTCATTTCCTTCTATCCTTAGGCTGAATATAGTCAGTTCCTCCAAACCTTTCCTGATATGTTTTGTCCCTCAAACCTTGCACCATTTTTGTTGCCAATCTCTGGACTTGCTCAATATTATCAATAAATTTTTAAAGTGATGTCTTCAGAACTGGACACATAACTCCAAAGGGGGTGTGACTTAACACAATGTTTAGTAGCCACAACTAGGTCAGTGCTTCCTAGTTGATACAATCTATGGCTAATATTTGCTAGTGGCCAAATTCCAGATGTCCAGAACAAATAATGGGCACCAATTTAGGTCTTTATACAAAATACAGAATAACAGAGTTGGAAGCGTCCTTCGGGGACTTCTAGTCCATCTCCCTGCTCAGGCGGGAAATCTTATACCACTTCAGACAAATTGCTGTCCAATCCAATCTTAAAAAGTTTGGTTGTTGTAACATTCACATCTTCTGGAGGGAAGTTGTTCCACTGATTAATTGTGCTAACTGTCAGGAAATTTTTTCTTAGTTCTTTTTTTAATTATAATTGTTTTTCAACTTTAAACATCATAATATTATAACACAGATCTACACCCATTCACATCTGTTATTTTTTGCTAGTGAAAACTTATACAGTATTTCCTTATATTTTACAGTCTTATATCTTCTTCTTCTTCCAACATTATTTCATAGTCTCTCCTTTGTCTTTCCTTGTCCATTCGTACCATTTTGTCCATGTTTCATAATAATCTGAGTTATTTTGACTTTTGAGTTCGATGCTTAAGATGTCCATTTCCGCGCATTTATATATTTTATCCATTAATACATTCTCCGGTGGTGTTTGATTGTTCTTCCAGTATTGCGCATATACAATTCTTGCCGCTGTTATGATGTGTAATATCAAATATTGAATATTCTTAGGAAGTTGTTTCTTTATAATTCCAAGTAAAAAGAGTTCCGGAGTATATTCTATGGCTCTTCCTGTAATGTCTTTTAATGATTTATATACTTTGTTCCAATAACCTCTCGCTTCGGGACACGTCCACCACATATGAAAGAAGGTACCTATGTCTTTTTTGCATTTCCAGCAGAAAAAGATTTCTTTTCCCAAAAACAGATTTTAAAAAATGAAATTCGGCGACAAATTTGAAAGGATATTAGGGACAATTTACACCTCCCAGACAGCCAAGATAATTATAAACGGTGGAATGACCAAACCATTTCGGATATTTAAAGGAGTTCAACAGGGATGTCCGTTGTTGCCTCTGCTTTTTATTTTGACACTGGAAACATTACTTAATAAAATTTGAAGCAATCCGGAGATTAAAGGAGCCAAGGTGAGAAATGAGGAATACATATTGCAGGCATTTGCCGCTGATCTAGTTTTCTTTCTAGAAGAACCATTGGAATCAGGACAGAAATTACTTAAAGATATAGAAGAATATGGAGAGTCAGCAGGATTAAAAATTAATAAACAAAAAACTAAATTTTTAACTAAAAATATGACAATGCAACAAACAGATAGATTGGAAAAGAAATTAGGCCTGCAAATAACAAAAAAAATTAAATATTTGGGTATAATATTAACAAATAGATACTGAATTAAATAAAATTACCTCTAAATTCATCTGACAAAATAAAAAACCAAGAATTAAACTAACAAACCTACAAGACAATAAGAGCAGAGGCAGTCTCGGACTACCTGATTGGAAACATTATTATAAAGCAGCATCCCTAACATGGATAAAAGAATGGATTAACCTAACAAACAAATGAACACTGTTATTAGAAGGACACGACCTTCTGATGGGATGGCATGCTTACTTATGGAATGATAGAACTAAACCACAACAAAGTTTTAACAATAATCTAATTAGAAATTCTCTTTTGAAAATATGGTCCGAAATAAAAAAGAAGCACTATCTAAAAATTCCTAATTGGCTTTCCACCATGGAAGCTATGACCTACCCAAATTTAATGGACATGACTAAAGCAATCAAATAAAAATATATTCTTGATTCATTTGGAAAACTAAAAAGTAGAGAACAATTGGCAGAACAAAATATAGAAATTGACTGGTGGCACTATTTACAATTGAACTCAAGATATAAAAAGAATATTGAAGGAGCTGGTATAGATATAGAAACATTGGATAAAATTTTGACGGGTTCAGAAGAAAAATTGATATCAAAATTATATAGTTACTTATTGGAATTTGACAAATTTGAAGATATAGTCAAAAATTCGATGATAGCATGGGCAAGAAATGTAGATCATAATAAACTCTTGGCTGACTGGGAGAAGACTTGGAATATAAATTGCAAAATAACAAAATCAGTAGCTTACAAAGAAAATTATTATAAAAAGTTTTATAGGTGGCATTTGGCCCCGGCAAGATTGGCTAAGATATACCCAAATACAAATTCGGTCTGTTGGAATTTTTTCCTTAGTTCTAGGTTGCTTCTCTCATTGACTATTTTCCATCCATTATGAATACTTATATTCCAATTAAAACAGATGTCCAATTTATAATAGATACATATTGACATAGTTTATAACTCTCACTGAAGGTTCTTCACTCATAATTACCAGCACACTTTGGCTATGGCATTTGCGGTAAAGGAGATCAATGAATATTCTGGGATTTTACTGAATGTTAGCCTTGGTTTCCATATTGCTACTCACTATTCTGTGGAAATTACAACTTATCATTTAGCAATGGAATTTCTATCTACAAAGGATAAATTTATACCCAACTACAAATGCAATGACCAGACCAACACAGTAGCTGTCATTGGAGGACCCCAATTTAACACCTGTCGCAACATGGCAATCCCTCTGTACAACTACAAATTTCCCCAGGTGATACAAAAAAAGGATCAATATGAGAAGTTCACCAGCTATTTATTTATGTTTTTTAAATCTTTTATAATTGTTTTTAATTAATATTATTATGCTTTTTTATTGATTGTTCCTCTTACATGTTGTACGCCGCCCTGAGTCCCTCGGGAGTTGGGCAGCTTATAAGAAGGAATAAATAAATAATAAAATAAATAAATAATTATGTTCAAAATGTGGGTCACGAAAATGAAAATTTGAACAAAACCACGACTAAGAATGTCTTGACAGGGCTGTCCCTTTTTGCTTGATGAGCGAAATTGCAGATGTCATGTAAAACAAATTTTTAGGCACCCTATTTTTGTATCCCATTCAAACCCAGAGAATGGGTTAAATAAACCCACATGCATTGGTTTTTAATTTTTGTTTTTATTTTGGAAGAAATCCTTCATTCTTATGTCATTCTTCTGACTTTCTCCATTTAGATCACATATGGATCAGCTCCATTGATGAATAGTGAAATAGCAACATTTGTCAAATGGATGTTCCCGGATGAGAACCACCAATTTAAAGGAATACTGCACTTATTGTTGCATTTTGGATGGACCTGGGTTGGGTTAGTTTCTATGTATGAAGAAGATAGGGACAGGTTCATTCAAAAGAGACTCTCCACGTTTTCAGAGAGGGGAATCTGCTTTGACTTTATAGAACGTCTCCCCAAGATGATGTATGGTAATGCAGCTGCTGAGTGGATGGAAAATGCAGGTAAAATATTCAAAGTGATCATGGAAAGTACAGTCATTGCAGTTATCTTAAGTGCTGAAATTACAGGCTTTGTGCCTTTGAGACTAATGATCTATTTTTTCAACTATGATAATATTCCAAAGGAGAGAACGGCCAAAGTTTGGATCATGACAGCCCAGATGGAATTCACATCTGTTCTAATGCAAAGACCATTACCCATTGATTTTCTCCATGGTGCACTTTCTTTTGCAATTCACTCAAAGGAGCTGACCGGATTCCAACCATTTATGCAGAAGAGAAACCCAAACTTAGAAAAAGATGATGGGTTTATTAGGGATTTCTGGAAAGATGTATTTGAATGCTCATTCTCCAGTGATATTGCAGATGAGAACGCTGAAAGGATCTGCACAGGAGAAGAGAAGCTGGAGACTCTTCCTAATTCTGTCTTTGAGACCACCATGAATGCACATAGTTACAGTGTCTACAATGCAGTCTATGCTGTGGCACATGCTCTGAAGGCCATACGCTCTTCCAAACTCAGAGGGGGACAAATAATGAATGAGAGGAGATGGAAGCTCTTCCTCCGATCACCCTGGCAAGTAATGTTGGCTAATACAAAATTTGGGGAAATCATCAAGTACCAGAATAGGAGACTGGTTTTGTGCATTGTTTTGTTGTGTTGTTTTAACAGTTAGAATGCTTTATAGATAGTTTTGAAAGCAATATAGAAGTAGTTAATATTTTCATGTGAAAGAAAATAAAAATGGAATATAAATCTAAGGCTTAGATAAAGACACAAAAATATGTAACATACGAAGTTCATTTTTTGTCTAAAATGGTATGTACAGGATCTTATTCAATCCATTATATTTGACAATTGTATATGTAGAAATTTGAAAACTGCTTTACTACTGAATAGCATTATTATTCATCACCAGCTTAATTTTTGAGTTACTAAGATTCAAAGGTGTCAATGGTACGTATTCAAAAGGCACCTATACTACATGCCACATAGAGTTACAGCAGATATTTTCACTTTGTGCCCTCATGGAGAAACTATTGTCACGGCTTAGGATTGAACTCTTAAACTTCTAAATGGGATGCAAGGGTCTTCACCACTAGGCCACCATGCCACTCTCTTATCTTTTTTTAAATAATATAGATAAAAAAGAGCAACATGTTCAAAATCCATATATAGTGTGTTGCCTGGTTACAGTTCTTTGGAGTAATATTCGTCATAGTCATAATAATAGTATCCTCTAATGGTAGTTTCATAATAAGAGTGCTTTTCCCTCATAACATTAATACATATTAATTAGTAATACTAATCAAAATTAATCAAAATTAATAAGTTACAGTAAACAACCCTATAGTGAGATTAATCTTTCTCTTGTAATCTTCGAGATTCTAACTCCTGTTTCTCTTATTTAACCACCGATAACACAGATCCCATAGCTCAAAATATTCAGTGTTTCCCTTTTCTTTAATTTCAAATGTTAGTTTATTCATTTCTGCACATTCTGAAATTTTTGTTATTATCTTTTCTTCTGTGGGGATCTCCTCACCCTTCTAATGTTATGCAAACACAATTCTGGCCACTGTTAACATGCCGCTCTGTATCTTGCCTATTATATGGCAGAACACTGAATTCCCCATTTCTGAATGGCTCAATCAAACCAAAGTGATTTCTCAGATCTGTCCCTTTCTTGATTTTCTGCTGGAATTCTCATCTGACCGTTTTTCAGCTGAGAGTTAAAAATGCATTTGATAAAACTATAATTTTTTTACCAGTTTGAAATAGTGGGGACCCTGGAAAAATGGAACAGCTTACTTTTATTTAAGCCTAGGTCAAATTAAAAAAAAAAACAAATTGAAATTTTTTCCATCCCCTTCAAAGATTCCTGATAACTTTCTTGTTTCTTTCCTCTTTTTTGTCATCTTCCTTTAGCTCCACCATTTTTTGCAACATGTCTCCTTTAACAACAGTGTTGGAGAACAGGTTTCTTTTGGCCCGAATGGGGAATTAGAAACTGGACTTGATATTTTTAATTGGGTCACATTTCCAAACAAGTCCTTTCTGAAAGTCCAAATTGGAAAGATCGACCCTCTGGCTCCCCCAGACAAGCTCCTCACCATTTCTGACAAGGAAGCCGTTTGGCCCCCCATGTTTAACCAGGTGTGTCTCAATTTCCCCTTTTCCTGAAATTATTCGCTACGGATTGATGGAATAAATGATTAAACAATCACAATCGCAGCAACCCTTGGAGCAAGCAAGCATTTAGCAGTCCATATGATATTCATTACAGGTAGTTCTCGACTTACAACAGTTCATTTAGTGACTGTTTGAAATTACAATGACACTGAAAAAAACGATGTATAAATGTTTTTCACACTTACAACCATTGCAGCACCCCCATGGTCATGTGATCAAAATTCAGATGCTTGGCAACTGACTGGTATTTATGACAGTTGCAGTGTCCTAGAATCATGTGATCACATTTTGTGAGTAATTGGGGAAGCCAGATTCACTTAACAACAGTGTTACTAATTTAAGATCTGCAGAGATTCACTTAACAACTGTGGTGAGAAAGCTCGTAAAATGGAGCAAAACTTACTTAACAGTTGTCTCTGTCAATCCTGAAGCGAACCTGGCTGAGGCCATCTTTACGGCTTCAGTGTTGCCATTGGATGGGAGGGGGGAGGAAAGAATTTGGGTTTTTTAGGAATCTACCTGCATCGGAGTTCTGCTTTCTATGGGTGCATTACTTGGAACGCTGACATTCTAACTTAACAACAGAAATTTGGGGCTCAATTGTGGTCGTAAGTCCAGGACAATGCTGCCCATCTCTAGGTGGCTTGCAATTGTAAAAACAAGATGAAACTATCTTAGTACACAGGATTTATTTCTAACTGCATTTGCAAGGACTTTGAGAGATGTATATACAGTATTTTAAGATAAACAAACATTAAAATCATAAGTTTTTTGGGGGTGGGACTAATATTACCCCTATTCCAGGGGTGAAATCCTCCCAGTTCAGCCCGGTTCGGGTGAGTAGGTAGTGATTGGTTCGGAGAACCAGGATGGCAGCGTGAGGCTCCGCCCACCCACCCCGACATCATCACTTCCTGGTTTTTTAAAAAAACTTTTTAAAGCCTTTTTTCCCCTGCAGGTTCCCGAGAGAGAGAGAGAGAGAGAGAGAGAGAGAGAGAGAGAGAGAGAGAGAGAGAGAGAGAGAGAGAGAGAGAGAGAGAGAGAGAGAGAGAGAGAGAGAGAGAGAGAGAGAGAGAGAGAGAGAGAGGTGTTAGAAGGAAAAAATCAGGACTCACTTTCCAGCTGGGAGATTGCTTGGCAAAGAAGAAAAACAAATACTGTCGCTTTGAGTCAAGAGTCTCCAAACTTAGCCACATGGCTGGCTGAGGAATTCTGGGAGTTGAAGTCCACAAGTTAATTTGCAAACTTTGGAGACTCTTGCTTTAAAATGAAAAGCCTTCGGAAGCTGCTCGGAAGGAGGTTTTTAATTGCAGAAGCGAAGTGAAATTCAGCAGTGGATAAAAGGAAGGATTCTTATATGGTTCTATGTTTTTGAAGTTTTGGGGTTTGTGCAATATGGGCTTTGTGTTTCTAAAAGGGTTTGGGTGATTCCCATTGTGGCCAAATGACTTTCATCCTGTGTCGGGTCTTGAGTGTGGGGCTGCTTATTCTGATTCTACTACTGTGTTTTGTTAGCTGTCAAATCTTGCCATGGGGAAATTTCAAAATATCCCATCTTGAATGGGTTTTCTAGGGATCTGTTTGCCTGCTTGTGTGAATGGAGCCAAACGTCAAGCTTCCACTTTCTATAGGGTTATTATCTCATTATCTCTATTGGGCAGGAATGTGGAATGAGCTTCAGACAGGTTCTTTGTTAGCAGCTTGATTTTTCCTTGTTTTTCTGTGAGCCTTTTCTTATGAGTAATGTTTTATTTGGGGGGGGGTTGCTTCCCACAAAAAGAAAGAAAGAAAGAAAGAAGGGAGGGAGGGAGGGAGGGAAGACCACAAACCTGGCTAGCACTAGACACAGCTTCAGAGGATGCTTTGAAACAGCACAGCAAAGGCTGGAATGGACTTCAGAGGTCATCTAGTCCAACCCCCTGCTCCCTGGCAAAATAGACTGCTAAATTGGCTGAACCCACCCAGTCACATGACAACCTGGCCATTCCCACCCATTCACATGACCACATGGCCATGCCCACCTGAAGCCACACCCACCTGACCTCCAAGCCATCCCCACAAAATAAGCCATGCCCACACAACCGGTAGGGAAAAATTTCACCTTTCACCCCTACCCTATTCCGAAAATAAGCCCAGGGGATGGGCATGGCCAGCAGCCTTTCAAATAGGATACAACATTCATTACAGAAGAGGATGCATATAATTTTTTTCTAAAAAATAAATTAAAAACTAATCAGTGAAGGAAGGAATATAGATATTTGATTTGATTTGACACAAATTCAAAAATGGGAAATCAAGGAGGGCATACTTAGAGGGATTCAGAGTTAAAGGTTTTTCCACATTGCCTCAAACTGATCTTTAGAATATAATTATTGAAAATGATCAATCGATTAATGTAATAGGTATGAAATAAGAAGCAGTTGAACATTCAATAGTGAATTTACACCAGGAATAAAACCAGAAATTGCAACACCGATATTTGGATTATATATGAAGAGTTTGCATATGTATAATTGATGAAAAGAATAATCCACCAAAAATAAATCATCTCTGTGAATTCTGGTTTTATTTACGAGCAGACATTACCACTTTCCATCTGTAACAAGGAATGTCCTCTTGGCCATAGCAAGATAAAAGTGGAAGGGAAATTATCCTGCTGCTATGACTGTAAAATATGTCCAGAAGGGAAAATAGCTGATCAATTAGGTAAGAAAATGATTGCATTAAATGTATCAATGATATAATAAATATAAATGGGGGTTTATTTTTAATAAATATTTTAATAAATATTATGGTGATTGAAAATATTGAGCTTCACAACATATTGAAACATTTGATTTTTTCCCCCATACTTCAGTAAGCGATTTGGTGATAAAACCAATTAGTTCATTCTAAGTTGGAGCATCAGTAGATTTGAATTATTCCTTCTTATATTTTTTTGAAAAATTATAAACAGTTTTTTCCAGAAACCTTTGTAATTACATTTTGGAAGTAAAGGTAATTTTGCATGGGTAATTTTTCCATAGATTTACTTCCGATTCTACCCAAATGATTGATTGATTAATAGATAGATAGATAGATAGATAGATAGATAGATAGATAGATAGATAGATAGATAGATAGATAGATAGATAGATAGATAGATAGATAGATAGATAGATTCATTCATTCATTCATTCATTCATTCATTCATTCATTCATTCATTCTGGAATGTATCTGGTTGCCTATCTCATATAATAAACCTCGGTGGCTTACCACAATCTTTAGAAAGACAAACAATAATTTAAAAAACCACTCTTGCCACCAGGTACCAGACAAATCAGGCTCCTGAGTCAATCCCCATTCTAGCCTAACACTTTACTTGAACAAGGTCTTCCTAGTATGCTACAAGGATAAAAGGCTAGAGAACTCGCATAATTCAGATGGAGTAAAATTGGAAAAGGCTGAACAATACAGACCAGATACAGCTCTGAACTCCCAAATGACAATATTTAACACAAAAGATCTGGAGCATGCCCACCTATCGAACTTATTTAGAAAGACAGATACCATTGAAGAAAGGTGATCTCACCTATAATTTGGCCCAGTGACATCCAGGGATTTAATGGTGATAACCAGAACCCAGAATTGCATAGAGTAAACAACCATGAGCCAATATAGCTCATGCAGAAGGAACAGAAATAGGTGAATTAATGTCCACTGCATTGCAGATCAAGTTATGCTTTTGAAATGGAGAGCTGTGGTGGTGCAGTGGTTAGATACTTGAGCTTTTGAAATGGTCTTCAAGGGCAGCACCATATAAAGGTCATTCCAGTAATCAAATTGGGATCTTATTAAGTCTACAGAATACTCTAAAATCAGCACAAATGAAATGAAATGAAGATGCTTCAAAACAATAATGTTTCTGTAATTTTTTCTAATTATTTTTCTTCATTAAACATCTGAATATTTTGATATAGATCTACACCCGTTTTTACAACATTGTTATATCTCAATTATGCACATTAAATCATAAATTTACAGAAAACAAAGACAGAAGAGATTGTAAAACAATAATGTTTCTATAAATGGTTTCTTTTTCAGACTTAGATGACTGTTTCCCTTGTCCAGAGGATCAATATGCAAACAAGGATAAGGATAGTTGCCTTCCAAAAAGTATAACTTACTTAACTTATCAAGAACCTTTGGGGATTTCTTTGGCGGTGATTGCAGTCTCCTTTTCTGTCATCTCAGCTGTGGTGCTTGGGATATTCATGAAATATCAGAACACACCTATTGTGAAAGCCAATAATAGGAACCTCACTTATAACCTTCTTGCTGCTCTTCTACTCTCTTTCCTTTGCAGTTTGCTCTTCATTGGGAAACCTGTCCAAGTGAAATGTCTCTTGCGACAAACTGCTTTTGGTGTCATCTTCTCTGTAGCTCTTTCTTGTATATTGGGGAAAACAATCATAGTGGTCCTTGCTTTCATGGCCACCAAGCCCGGCTCCAAAATGAGAAAATGGGTGGGGAACAGGCTGGCTGTCTCCATTGTCCTATCTTGCTCCTTGACACAATTCTGCATTTGTGTGGTGTGGCTCATAATTTCTCCTCCCTTCCCAGATTCTGACATGCACTCCATGGCTGAAGAAATTGTTCTACAATGTAATGAAGGTTCAACCACAATGTTTTATGTTGTCCTTGGCTTTTTGGGGTTCTTGACTGCTGTCAGTTTCACTGTGGCCTTCCTATCTAGGAATTTGCCTGACACCTTTAATGAAGCCAAATTTATCACCTTCAGCATGTTGGTCTTTTGCAGTGTCTGGGTGTCATTTGTTCCCACCTATTTGAGTACCAAGGGAAAATACATGGTGGCTGTGGAGATCTTCTCCATCTTGGCTTCAGCCGCTGGATTACTGGGGTGCATATTTTCCCCTAAATGCTTTATCATTGTTCTGAAACCTAATCTGAATAAGAAGGAGCAACTAATGAAAAAATGAAACTGATTTTAACGCCATACCCTTTGAATGTGAACTAATTGGTTGCTTTCGGCATATAGGGCCTTTTTTTCCAATTTGAGTTTAGGGGACTGAAGGCTAAAACAAGAATGATTGCTGGGATTGGGTATGTCCAATTTAATGAAAAAAGACTAGGAGTGACATAGTAGCAATTTTCCAATATCTAAGCAGCTGCCACTAAGAAGAGGAGGTCAACCTATTTCCCAAAGCACCTGAAGGCAGGATGAGTAGCAATGGATGCAAAGTAATCAAGGAGAGAAGCAACCTTGAGCTATGAAGAAATTTCCTACCAGTTAGAACAATTAATCAGTTGTCTACGTTTAGGAAGAGATTGGACAACCATTCATCTTAAATGGTATGGGGAGTGGACTGGAAGATCTCTTCCAACTTTGTTATTCTTTTATTCTGTTATATTAAAAATAGTTTAATGATCCAATTACTAAAGGTAAACATGAATGGGTTTAAATCCTGCAGCCCATGAGCTTCGCAAAAAGCTCCCATTCCTGCCAAAAAGAAAGAAAATGTTTATTTTTCATTATGCATGAAATTAAAGCATCTCTGGTACATGTCAAGCCAAATGTTTATTGTCTTTTTGTATGTTTTGAGATGCTGATAATAATAAAAAAAACTTAAGGGATAATTTATTTTCTCCTTAAAGATATTCCAATATTCCCTCTAATTAACATCCCTATCCACAATTCTGAAAGATTGAGAGGGACTTTTGTTTATCAGGTAAGGTGCTGGGCCAGAAACAAAGGGCCTATGTGGTCTTGCCCTCCTTTACCAATGAAAGCCTAGGCCAGGGGTCGGCAACCTTAAACACTCAAAGAGCTACAAGGGTCCAAACTTGAACCCCCCCCATTCAATTCTGGAGCCGACCAGAAGTCCGGTTCCCCCACCATAGCCTCCTCCTAGCACAGCGTCCTTTTTCCTCTACCTGTCCTAACTGAAAGCCCTATCAATTGTGGAGCCGACCGGCAATAGGAAGCCGCAGCAGAAGGATGAAAGAGCCACATGCAGCTCCAGAGCCGTGGGTTGCTGACCCCTTGCCTAGGACATATGTTGTTCTGGGAACAGTGGAGAGGTGTCTGAAGAATATGGTGTTGAAAAACTGCTTCTCAGCTTCCCTGAGAAAGTAGTCTTATTTGTGATGACTACAATGGTGGCTTGTATAATTATGATGCCACTATTATTCCTGAGCCTTGGATCACATCTAATTCTGCTCTACTGAGATTAAATCTGGATCATTCCCATCAATCTGACTTATTGAGAAAAGAGATATTGAAGAAAGCTAGCCTCATCTTTAACTTGGCCCAGTGACATTCAAGGATTTAATTATTCTAACCAGCAATTTGAATTGTATGTGGTAAGCAATTAGGAGCCAGTATAGCTCATGCAGGAAAAATAGACCTAATTCTGTATTTCTGTATCCCTATTTCTACTCCTCTTTCTACCCCTATTCTTACATGTACAACAACATCTTATTAACATGCAGTTATTGAGGGAATTTTTATCTCAATGGTTATATGCCTACTCCACATCTCTCTCAGTCTTAGCTTCAGTGTTTGTCTCTGTCTCTCTGTCTCTGTCTCTGTCTCTGTCTCTGTCTCTGTCTCTCTCTGTCTCTCTCTGTCTCTCTGTCTCTCTGTCTCTCTGTCTCTCTGTCTCTCTGTCTCTGTCTGTCTGTCTGTCTGTCTCTCTTACACACACACACACACACACACACACACACACACACAC